>NQLW01000059.1:22610-86846 GCA_002312845.1 Kalanchoe fedtschenkoi
TTTGTAGTTGTTTGTACAATGTAAAGGTTCCACAAGGGCTTTCTTTGAACATCAAGAAGATTGTTTTTATGAAGGACTTTAAAATTCTAGACATGAAGTCCCATGACTGTCATATTTTGATACAATAATTATTACCCATTGCAATTCAAAGAATTTTACCCAAGAAAGTGGGATTCACAGTGACAAAAATTGTGCTTATTATTAAGTGTAATATCCAAATAAAGTTTATCCATCTAGAAGTTGAGTAAATTAGAACCGACGTTGCGAGCTTGATATGTATTTTTCTTTGTCATTTTTTCACATAATGGTACACTTCAGTGTTCATCTAGTTTGAGAAGTAAAGAAGTGTTGTCATGTGTTCCTTTGTTGGATGTATCTGTTTTAATGATAGATGAAGATTTTTAAAGGGTACGTTTAAAATTGGTATAGGCCAAAAGGTAGTGTTATTGAGGTGTACATGGAAGAGGAAGTTGTAGAATATTATAGGAGTTATATTGGGAACACGAATGCAATAAGAATTTTATCTCATATGTTAGAAATTAACCACAACGGACATGATCATATGGGTTGTAAACCAAAACTTGTGTCACTACTGGAGTTAAGAGAAGCTCATTTGTGTATACTTCATAATGCTCTCGACACATCCCGACTCATTGATGATCATGTCAATGTACTTTGTAGGATGTGGCCACACAAGAGACAACTTTCATCGAGTGAAGCGAGAAGGGTGAACCGATAGGGAGGATGAGATACTTGTACATGTCGTATATGTATTTTAATTAATGTCAGAGCAATACTTGGGTTGATAAATACAGATTGGAACAAGGTCCCACCTGATTTGTTGGACGTCGTCTGGAGCCATGTTGGCGTAAGTATTTTTAAATTTTCCCTATTGTCAATAATTTTAATTGGTTATTTTATAGTATATATATAAATTTATTACTTTGCATTTCATATCGTGTTTAAGAATATTGATAAGCATCAAAGTGACCAGATGAGATAGCAGTCGTGTCCTACAGAGCTTTCCGTCATTAACTCAAAGTAATGTATATAAAGAAGTCTAAGTTCAAGGGAGCATATTCTATTGGGTATTATGATGGAATTGATTAGAGAGTTGGATTTATATATTTATCACAATAGTTGGATTAGAATTCACTATTTTAAAGTTAACTTTTGAATACACTTTGCTCTCACTTGATGAGAGAAGTGTTTGTCAGGGAGTAGACTTATCCAAAGAGGAAGCCCAAGTCAGAGATGAGCAAGGAGATCAGTAGAATTAATGTTTTTCCTATCACACTATCAAGACTTAGATATGGTGGCTAGACTCAATAATGAGGAGAGGGTGTGGTTGGCCACACAGAGCATGTCCAAAGAAGAGGCGGAGGCTCAGCATATCGAGATATTACGTGATTGGCTGTGGATGGAGGATCGCATTCGAAAGTTGACTTGGGAGTACACTCTACTCCTGAAGTTGCATAAGTGGCCCACAAATTTGATTTAACATATTTTTATATTATTTTTAATTTTCTTTACACATATTTAAATACATATAACTATTGCAATAATATTATAATGAGCTATGCAACAGTCAGGAAAGCTCATGCTCGTCAAATGTTGGGCCTTGTCGAGTTATTCTGATGGAGGCCCATCCATCTATTGAGTATCCTGATCGGGTCCATGAGTTTCCTTCCAAATTTATTTGAGGCAACTTCTAGCCGAAGAAGTCAAAATTAGAATGGAATTACTATACCAGTCAGGATCAGTACATGGCAGATGTGGAGCGACAGACATTACAAATAACAACTTCTCAACAGCGGTCACTATTTTCTACTATTGCGATCAGAGCACACCACGATCAGATGATTACATTCCCGAAATGCCTATACATTAGATAGAGTCACCCCAACACACTACATAACATCTTGCCGGCATTAATGTCGATATTCATCATTGGTTCGAGTCGGGCACTGTCAGTCGTAGTGCACTGTTATCTCATCTTAGGCAAGCACTGCCACATCCTCATTGGTCCAAATCTAGAGGCCTTCTGGACAATCCTTGGAGTGACACTCCCAGCGTAAGTTTTATCAATTATAAATATATTCATATAATTCAATATAAAATTAATATTGTAAATTTCTTTTATAAATTGGTAAGAAATGCACATTGTATATCATGGATGAGCTTCCATCCAATGAGGTACAAAAACTTATGACTGTTAGGTGAGTTATGAGGGGTAGAACATATGGATTCGAGTACCTCGAGGATGGCTTAGTGAAGGTCATCATAGTGCAGGTGATCATCAATACTGTAATCTTCTCAGTTTCTATTTTAGAGAAGGGTTGGATAGATTTGAGTATTAACAGCTCACCAACCAAATCATTCCATGGCATATGACCCTGATTGAAGTCGACTCATCAGTAAGTGACACTACTTGTCCATTTCTCATTTAGAAGAAAACTGTCGTAACTTATTTATGTGTAATCTTTGTGTTAGTTGTTTGATGTGTGTTGGTGGAGCGTTCCAAGTGTTCCTAAGCAAAAAGACGACATTAAGCTGTGCTTAGGATATCATACACGACAATTGCTCAAATTTTCTTATTCTTATTTAAGAATGGGCGATGAAATTTTTAGACGTATTTTGTCAGATATACTTAGAGTCGATGTGTCAATGATGTTTCATGATGATGATGCAAAGAGAATTGTCAAGACTGAGCTGATGAGTCAGATTAACCTGATTTACATCAGGTATGTGAATAATTTTAATTTTTTTTATTACTTTTGTATTTTGAAGTATGTTATATAACTTCTAAGTTGATGAAATACATATATTTATATATGAGGTGAGGGATATGTGTTGTATGCTTCAGGATTTTTTTTAAAAATGAGCATGATTGGAAACGGTCAGGAGGAATACATTTTAGATCGAATCACGCTAGATGAGAACCCTCAAGCTCGTAAGAATCTCTACTATCTGAAGCCATACCACACTAGAGTTGTGTTAATCATCTAGTTATAATTAAATATTTCATCATATATAATAATTCTTAAGAGCGTGTCACTTGAACATTTGAAGCTTAAATCATTATTTTTTATTAGGTGGTATTGAACAATTACAGTGTTTTTCCGAGGCAGAACACAGTCTACTATTTGGAATCCATGAATAATGCATTCCCATAACCTTTAGTGAGATCTCTGAACCGGTAAACATGAATACTCGATATTATGTAATCTTAAATTATGGTCAAATAAATAGTTTAAATTAAATCTCACAATTATGTATTTGTTGTAAGTGCACTGACATGATGGCATAGCTCATACAAATTCTGAGATGTTACTACATGAGAGTATGTCTGGTATGTCACATTTTTCAACTTTAATGCTTAATTTAATTATGTGAAATTTAAATAAAATATTATGTATTCATTCATTCTTGTTCGTTATTTATATGTTTAAAGAATTTGAAGAAATCTAGAGATAACATAAAATGCGAATATTATGTATTGCGAAACGTGAAGACTATCATGTCTAGACTAACCGAGAAATTTGATCTAGCAGGACATGGGTTGCAACAAGTAGTTTTTAACTACATAGTTTCAATCAATCATTATTGAGTAAAGGTTTGTAAGTGAAATTAATTATATATTTTTTGTGTAGTTTTTCTCCCACGGACCTCGCCCCATATTCTATTCTGAATTTGGATGAGATAAGAGTGGAATTAGATGAGTTTGTATGCAAGTTCTATCGACAGATTATAGCTAGCGGTTTTTTTTGATATATTATGAATTAATTAATTCACTTTGTATGCTAGTCATAGCGGTATTTTATTTTGTATGATCTTATTATATTATGAAACTTTTGATGCCTTGAATTAATTTTTTTCTAACTACGTAAAACATAAATTGATACGATTTCAAGACATTTGATTATTTTTGTATAGATCTTTTTAATATAAATAATTCAATAAATAAGCTTTTCTAAAGAAAAACTATATGTAATCATGTTTGTTCCCTAGAAAATGTGATTAAAGATGTCTATTTTTTATCACGTTTGGTACTTGATCTTTAGTTATGCTAGCATTATCATGTTTGATTAACAGAAATAAAAATATGTGACAAACGTGATTAAAAATCTAATTTTGTACTAGTACTTTATTATATTTTTAATTACATTCCTTTCATTTCCACTCAAACTCCGATGAGAACATTGAAAATTGAATTGAAAAATTACTCTACATGCTATGTTTTTAAAGTAGCGGAGTCAATAGAAAGAGATTTATGAAATCACATTAATTCAGCCAAAATTAAAAAAAAATGATTTATTCTCTTCTATTAATGGAAGGAACAATCTAATAAAATAAATGCATTACTGATAATGATATGTATTATTTATTTTGATACACCACAAGAGTACATCTCATAAAATCATACTGGCACACATGCCATGCAAGGTAAGGGCGTCCACATCAAAGCTTTGTTGAGAATTTTGTATCAGATCACAAACTGCTTCGTTTCAATGTGACAGATTGTTTGTGACCTTTTGACACAACACCGTTTTGTCTGCACGAAGCAGTTCGCGAATTGAGAATATACAACATTTTCAAGTTAAAAGTGTCATATATACTTTTACACGACACTTTTAAATTAAAAGCGTCATATAAAGTATAGCATATACAATGTTTTTAACTTAAAAGTGTCGTATATCATATACGGCGTTTTTAACGTAAAAACGACGTATATGATATAATGTTAAATTTAATGTTAAAAAATGATATAAACTTAATGTTGATATAAAGTCAAATATTTGATATACCGTATATGACATACACTTAGACGAATGTTCAAGAAAATGATGAAAATTTAATGTTAAATTTAATATATTATTATTGTTGTTAGATGAAAATATGTTATTTTTTATTATAAAAATGTCAAGAAAGTATAATATGAATTAATAACTATCAACAATCATATATTTAATAAATTTAAGAAGTTTGTAATTAATACAATATGTAAAAAAGTAGAATAGACATAATATGACATGCGAGTCCATGCGTAGAGGTTTGAAAGGTTTGTTTTAATGTTGAAGAAAGGTTTGTGAATAGAAAATTTATGACAAAGCTGAGTTAGCATAACACAAATCTTACGTGGCATGACATAAACCTATTTTTA
The DNA here is from genome assembly GCA_002312845.1 of Kalanchoe fedtschenkoi. Lineage (NCBI taxonomy): Eukaryota > Viridiplantae > Streptophyta > Magnoliopsida > Saxifragales > Crassulaceae > Kalanchoe > Kalanchoe fedtschenkoi. The sequence continues at coordinate 27,775 of NQLW01000059.1, forward strand.
TATTATTGATGTGGATGCCCTAAGTCACCTGACAACATACATAGATAAATCCATTCAGGGGTGACACTATCCAAATGACTTAAATCATGGAGAGGTGACAAGAACTCAAATCAATTCAATTAAAACCCTGTCGACAATAATAATAATAAGTATTATTAGTAATGAGATAAATAATCTAACTTATTCTGAAAAAATTATTGGTATGTATTTGAAAAGGATTTATCGCACGAACTATTAAAAATTAACATTATTTTAAACATGTTACACTAGTATTTACCATATTATCTCATTCGTCTAAAAGGTGAATTTATGGAGTTAATAACCTCAGACAATCAGGGGTGTGGCCTAGTGGTAAAGATGGTCAAGAACGACCATCATTATGATCGAAGTTCGAATTCTCTAATAATCGAATTTGTGGATTGTAATATTTTTTTAATATTTCTTATAAAAAAAGTTAATGCCCCTGCAACATGACAAATGCCTCATCTATGTTTGGTAGAAGATAGTGGAAGTTGAGAGCAAGTGGATGGCAATGCCGACCACGTTTGTAAACGTATGGCTAAGATGTGGGACGTAGCTTTTGGAGACCAAAACTATTGAATGCACTGAAAAGTGTAGAGTTTGGAATCAAGTGGGTTTTTATAATCAAGACAAGCTGGAAGAGAATTTGAGCTTGGTGAATCAAATTGAAGTTGAGATAGAATATGAAAAAACAACTACGGGGTGTGCGGCCCCTGACCACCAAGAGGAAAGTGGGAAACCACTATCGATCCCCTTTAAAAATAAAAAAAAAGAAAAATCAACCACGCTCTCTCTCTCTTTATATAATTGATGGTTTCTATGCAATGGGAAGGTTTCTAGAATTCATGTGCATCCAGCTCTATGGAAACCATACTCTAAATCCAATCATACAGACCAGCAACAGCGTGTGTTGGAAACATTCGAAAAATGAGAATGCGAGATCATGTCAGAAGCAAGATTCGGACAACTAAGGTCGCAACTGGAATTTTTTGATACAAAGGCGTTTCACATACATACCATCCAAAGCAGTTCATGTTATGGTTCTCAAGGCTTTGATCCAGTCAATTTCAACTTTGAAGTCACCTGGCCCAGTTGTAGCACCTGGCACACCACCCTCAGCATTCACTGATATTGACATACCGAGGATGCGTGACGGGTTCATTTCTAGATCCACGTCAATGACATTTCCTCTCCATGTTGGAAGATATTTTACAAGAGGAATCTGAAACCATTTACAGGTAGAGAAGTGAGCAACAGATAAAATCTCTAACCATCTGGTCGGTTTGTGCACAATTTGAGGGATGAAAAGAAATTTTTGAGAAAAATGAAGTCATGTAAGGTCTACCATCAATGTCAAAGCAAAACAATAACATGCCATATAATTTTTTCCTCCCACTTTTCCTTTTAAAAAACCATTTTCCATCTCATATTCTATCTACCATATTTTCCGAGATCCCAGCAGAGCGTAAAGGAACAAACTAAAACCAAGCATAGCACGAGAGGTGGCTACAAATTCAGTTCATCACTCAAGATTTTATCTTGGCATTCGCTAAACAACAAAAAACAGTCTACTAGATTGGTTGATACTTACACCTCCTGATCATCTGCCATATTCAAACAACTACATGTCAACAAATGCCATGTCTTGCATAACATGTTTAAGATGATCTGATTTTCCTTATCCTGATAACTGAACACATCCAAATACCTGAAATCCAGAACAACTACAATATAAGGGTGAAATGAATACCTTCGCAATGTACCAATTGTCTTTAGGTACGAAAACAAAGGCTTGCCAAGAGTTATCTTCTTGCTGTCCAGGAGAATTCACCCAATTCTCCGTATATATCTGAGATCAAAATGGATAAAGAGTTTTTATACAATTATCAAAAGCCGCATTATCTATGAATGTACTGTTGAAACACGGAGGTAAGTGAAGCTTACGGTTGAAATGTAACACCTGCCATCTCCTCTAAGCTTTAGTGCTATAGTATCATAAGGCTCTAGATCGATGTACGATTCAAACTGACACAAATTTTGAAACAAATCATCAAATCTCATTGGCTATTACACTGAACATACGCTTTATCCAACTATATTCCTCCATGACACAGATCAGAAGCTATGAATACCGAGGTCAATGTAAGAGTTATTCAACATTCATGACAATCATCAAGCAATAATTGACGTTGTTCCTGACATGCAAAATTCACATTAATGACAAATATCATTTATTAGCTGTAACTGGAATTAAAAAAGTTAGATATGCTAATACTTCACTCAACATGTGTACCTAATTTACAAGTGTTTGAATGAACACAAATTGATACAATGCAAACATAGAAATCAGCTACACCTTCGCTGATCTCATTCCACAAAAGCCACCACGACTTATGTTCCACTTAGTACCTTCAGCAACATCCAAGGAGAGATTCCCAGAAAAGATACCTATCAGAGATATAACGCACTACATATAAGGAATATTTTCAGTTAAACAGGCATTATGGTGGTTGACAAAGGAATCAAGAAGTGGAAGAATACCACTTGGACCATTTCCAGCATCTCTAACCTCCAACGAGGCAGACGATAACCCTGAAACAAAGGCATATTAGTATTCATAACAGAAAATAGAAGTTCACATGCTCCTGACAGTGCAAGGAACACCAGGGCTTGGGGGAACACCAATTAGATATGTGACTATATAGTATACACACATCATGGTATGAATTATGTTACAAATAATGGTGTGGTAGGAATTTTTTTTTTTTGGTAATAGATGAGTTTCTCAATTATTCTCATTAGAAATAAGCTGCTTCTTGACAATTCTCCAAGTTTGCCTTGGCATATTGGCGGTGCATGACAATCTGTTCTTTTTTGTCTTAAGAAAATGTAAGGCATCTCAGGCCCATCCAACAATGCAAAATGTGCAAGAAGTTTATACTTTTACTTCATGAAGTGATTTGTTCACAGCAAGGGCCAAAGGGTCCACTTTCTGAACAATTATACCTCCATATTCAGAATCTGAATAAAGATGCCATCGTTTGAGCTCGTCTTTTGAATTGAAATTAAAAATCAGTTTTTCTGCAGGAGGTACTAGGTCATCGGAATTCCATGTGAGTGCTGCATTTCCAGCAAAAATGAAAAGAGAAATCACATCTCAGTTCTAAAACCACCACAACATTAGTGATGAAGGTAAAAAGGGGAAGACTCACCTTTTTTGGTCGCACTCAGAGAGGCTTGGAGTATTGATCGAAACCTAGACATTTGTTACTTGGCCTGCAACATATTAAAACATTAAGTTATATTCCAAGAAACAAAAATTCATATCCAAGTTGAATGAGGTATGAGCACATGTTTAGAAAATCGTGTCCCACCTGCTGTATAGCCAGTAAGTACACTACACTATTGGTATTTCCATCTCAGAATACTGGACAGAATTTTGATGATTTAAGTTTGATCAATAAATGAAGCTAATCAGATATGCCTTCTATAAGCTAGAAGCTAGCTATTTCAATCAGTTGCAGAAACTCTTTTGACTTAAGATGAAAACATATAACCAGAATTTCGAATGGCAACCAATCATAGATTACAATTGATAGTCACTGTTTCAGCTTCAACTCGTCTAAATGAAGAATACCCATAAAATATGATCCCCAGTCAACCAAGTGCAAGAAGCAAGATGAGATAAGGAGCTAGTTCCATTCCAAACAATTTGTTAATAAAAATTTCCAATCCGAATCGAGTTATACACTGAAGAGAAGGCCACTGAGAAAGCAAAAGCGTATGCAGAAGTATCATCCTTCAGGCACAACGCTATTACATCCAGAGTTGAACGAAAACATCACATTTTCATATGATGGTTGCAGTCGTATAGAAGAGAAAAGACGGCTTACCAATTCCCGGCGCGATGGGTTCGACAGCGACGAACGCAGTTGAAGTGGAAGACGACGACAAAAGAAGGCTTCGTTGGAATAGGCCTTTGACATGAAACGGGCTTATAGAACCTGGGCTTTTTCACTTTTAAGATAGAGAGGAAACGGAAGCCATTCTTCTATCCAACATGTTTGAATTAGGCTGTGTTTGATTAAGAAAAATTTGAGGGAGAATGAATTCTTTCTTATAATTTATTATATTATTTCTTATTTAGTAAGAGATAAAAAATTATGAAAAAATACTAAAACATTCTTTATTTAAAATAATTTTTATTTCTTAGTTTTCATTTAATTTTTCAACAAATTTTTTTTCTATTAATTTTCCTTCTTATTTTCTATCAAATTTTTCTTTCCATCAAATTTTCCCTAAACAAAACATAGTCTTAGTGTCCGAGTTATGACTCGATCTGAATTGATCCTAACATGTTCAGGGATGATTTTATCCAGCACCATGTGCAGGGAGAAAAGCTCAATTAACACAGGTAGGCAGAAGGAAATGTGATTTAATAATTGAGTTTTTGATTTTTAATAAAAATGACACATGTTTGAATCCTTTTTAAAAGCATGTTTCCTAGGGTGTTTTTTCTTCTATTTTTCAGTCGCGTCCTACGTTTGACTTGTGCATGTGTGTTAAAAATATTGTAGTGATGGATGATGAGTGTACTATAAAAAAAAACTTAATGATTAGAGATGGCTTTTGATTCTTTGATTCTATGCCCTTAAAATCAGGAAATAAGCACTCATCAGTAATTGCGTTATAACAAAGCATAAATCAATATATCATTTAAAGGAGATTTAAAGTTAAAAATGATGATAGTTGATTAGATCGTCTTAAGTTGTCTTATGCAAATAAATTTATAATACATATGCTCACTAACTACTAGTAAGTACAGTGTCGATGCACAAAGATTGGGTTGTGAACGTTTAATAACTAGACAATTAGATAAAATAAAAGACACAAAATATTGGAAGATTTTAGAGATAAAAGGTAATCAGAACGGTTATTCAGGTGGCTTTGATCTTTGAGATTATCGACCATTAATACAAAAGATTAAATTCTATTCATGCACTGAATTCAATAAAATATACATCCCACATTTCAGAGTGTAAGCAATTGTTCATATTTTACATTCATCATACTCTTAAGCCAATGGTATGAATTCGATATGTCTAACATGCTCTAGTAGATTGTTAGCCTATCAACAAGACATGCAGTTGCGCTTTAGAATTTAGACTAAGTTATGTTGTTTTGGCAAAATTTTGGATATGTTACTATATAATCTCTATCTAATTGATATTAGCTTTCTCCCTCACAATCGGATCTAAGCGCCTAGGTGTCAGGGTCCTAGCGTAATTACACGTATCCTTTACTCTTTTTACGCACTTTGGAATATTTAAGACCGTGCGGCGCCCAGATCTTCATGAATCAGGGCCAACTTTCTCAATATCCGGGGTCTCTTTACTGACCCGCGTATTGAGGGAGATTCGAGATTATCTCTTACCACACATCATCGAGTGACTTATAAGAGGATCTCTATAAATAGTCACATGTTACTCTTTTGGAATATCAGCTTATCAATGAGATACATCTCTAAATTTTGCCTAGTCATTTCTCGGCTGATGTACAAGAGTCCCCTCCCAAGTTCTCTTATGTTTCTCATTCCATATTAAAGGAAACCCAATCTAATCCAAGAATCTCTCTGGTCTTTTATGCTCATTATCCAAGGGGTTAAAGGATCATAGTTTACCTAGCCTCGACTAGCGACTCGTTGCGCGTCGTCGAGATTTACCTCATTTAAACGATGTCCATAAGGTCGACACCTTATGGAGATCTTAGATGCTCACTAAACTCTCAAAGATCCACCCTCATGATTCACATGAATTGGGTTCACTTAGGGTTTGCATCTGATCACCTACCTCAGGGGTGACCGAACTTACCATCACTTCCCCTAAAGAGTAAAGGATAAGAGTCTTTATGTTAGGACCGTGACAATTGGTATGAGAGCATAACTTTGATCATAAGATCTCTTCGAGCTCGCGAGTCTGATTTTGATTGTTAAATTACTTCGAGCTTCTTATCCGCATAAGTAATGTATAAAAGAGTTTATATGTGTTCTAGCTCGAGTATGAGATATGAGATCTGATGATAAAGAAACGCACTGGGATATTTTTTTTCTCAATAATTAATTTGATCTTTGAGATCTTGAGATATAAAGAAATATTGAGCTACTGTACAAAACTCTAAAACTTGGGTCTGACCGAATTAGCGGTGATTACTTCTTTGGTTGTTGATTGCGGAAGTCTTGGGAATTTGTTCTTGAGTTTGGGTACTCTTTGAACAAGAGACAGGTACATCACTTCATCTTGGATTTTTTTTGATGTCAAGTCCTTGAGCAAGAGAGTGGTGAAACTCTCATGACTTGAGTTGTTAAGTTGAAGTTTAAAATTTTAATTCAAGAAAGCTGTGGCAACCTTGATCTTGTAAATAAGCTATTGAGATACGTTTCAAAACATCGAGTCAAGTGAGAGGAGAGCTGAGGTGGAGAACCAAACAGAGAGAAAGATCAAGTGTTTTAGGTCAGATAATGGCACAGAGTATATAAATTCGCAATTTCAGAAATTCTGTGAGGAGAATGAGATTCAGAGGCACTTCACAGTGCGTAAGACACTACAACAGAATGGTGTTGTCGAAAGATTGAACAGGACTTTGACTGAAAGGGCGAGATGCGGAGCCAGGATTAAGAAATAGCTTATGTCAAAGTTGAGCAGGAAGTGACATAGGGCTGAATCTCAGTGGTTGGTGACAACAAGGTTAGTAGTTGTGGGCCAGGATTAAGTTGGTTTGAGGTTGCGGGGCCAAAGACCCGCGATATGGTATAAGAATAAGGTTTCCATTATAAATACCATGTGACTGTAACCTAAAAGGGTATAACGACAACGACGACCTTTCAATAATACACAGTCGCTCTTTTGCTCCCGAGGACGTAGGCACACTGCCGAATCTCGTTAAATCTTGTGTGCTCTTTACTGTTTTTCTCTCTTGTTAGTTAGCCAGAATTCTCAACACAATGGTCTTTTGAAATCGAGGGAGAGGCGCTTTGTTGTTCTATGCGATTGGATTAAATCAAAACTCGGTTTGAAACCGCAGTTCCTCCACGTATATGTTAATCAGGTTGCACAATTAGTTGCTTGCCCACTCACTCCCCCACACACAATTTGAGACCGTGACTATAAACAAGCGTGTTATAGTTTCCAATCACGGTTCATATGTTATTTCAGAAAACTTTCTAAAGTAGAAAAAATAATCAAATTAACAGAAAATCTCATTATTCAGCCATTCACATAAGAGGGCCATTTCCACAACTGGTCCAACTTGTTGGCCCGAAGCCCCAAACTCAATATCTTCTACAGTACGCATTTTCTTTCATCATAAATTTAATATCTAAATTAACTGACTCTGGTCACGAGAGAGAAATATCTAATCCAACCCTATCGGTATCAACCTATCAGGCATGTGCTTGTTTTTGTTGTTTTCTTTTACAGATTTGCAGCGGATCGTTACTGCCACGACGGCGTCGTTCCCGATCACGTTTCTCATTTTCTCAAGTCTTTACTACCTAAAACTTTGATAAGAAAATCATAAATTGCGTGAATCTACCCAAAAAGGAAGTTGTCTGCGTAACAGGACACGTGTGGAACACACGTATTCCATATTCGATTCCGACGCGTGTGGCGCATCTTATCCCCTCCCCGACATACAATCCCGAGAGAGAGAGAGACATGGGCTCGTCAGGTGTCAAATTTTGTATCGCGTGGGGTTGTTTTCATATATTTCAAACTCTCAGGTTAAATTATAATAATTTAAAAAAATTGAAAGCCCACTCAACTTCAGAATTGGGTGAAGGATACATTTAAACAATCAACTCATCCAATTCAATTTATGTTGTCCTAACCAAATGAACGTGGGAAATGCGATCACCACAATTATCACGTACTCTCTCCATCCTTTAATACAAATCATTTAAGATTAATTTGAGTAGATTAAGGTGAAATTAATGTTAGCGGTTAGACAAATTTAATAAGTAAGTGGTTAATAATTTTTTGAAAAAGTTCGTGCAAAAAATAAAATTGGTAGATGATTATTAGTGAGGAATGTATTCTTTATTGATTATGATAATGAAGTGATTAATGTTTGACATTTTAAGGTAATTGCTGATATTAAATACGCATTGAAAATTGTTAAGTGACAAGTAAAAGTGGACAAAAAAATTCGGTTAAGTGACATGTAAAAGAGGATATGGGAGTATTTGGCAAATGTTTTAATGCATGGAGAGTGTATATTTAGATGGTTGTTTTCGTTTCAAAATGACATTGTTTTGTGTCATATTACTCATTTTCATAATAAAATATTTGAAAATTTGAAAAATAAAAAAATTACTTGTTTAATTTATAAATAGTAAAATGTTGAAACAAATTTAAATTCATGTAATATGTGAATTTGATTAATATAGTTGCGAATCTAATGAATAAGTATGTAGAGATGATGAATATTTATATTTTTCTTATGAATATTCATCATATTGATAATAACATTCATTAGAAAAATACATATATTTATCATATTCACAGACATATTGACCATATTCGTAATTATATTAATTATATGCAAAAAAAATCAAAAAAATCATCAAAAAATTTAAAATAAATGAGAAACATCCAATGTTCATATATTCATCAATTATATACATATATTCATCAATTTGATACATATATTCATTAATTTACCACATATGTATTCGTTAATTTCATTCACATTTTCATCGATGCAATATTTTTAATTTTTTGCACATAATGAATATATATATAGGGGGTTGTTGAGAACCGCAAATCATGTGAGAATTGAATACTCAAGACAAAAATGATGTTTTGTGTCTTGTGTTTTGTGGATGCGTTTTGTGCTTTGTGTTTTGTGTGTTGACATCATTTTTGCCTTGAGATCTCAGTTCTCATATGATTTGCGGTTCTTAACCGAACCTCCATATATATATATTGATGTCGATTAATGATATGTATCAAAAAAATGCATATATTCATCATATCCACACACATATTCATCAAATTCGCAACTATATTCTGTAATTTTATATATAACTATTTTAGTGAATAAAATTTAGAAAATATATGAATTTATGATTTTTTTATAATTTTAATATTTGTAAAAGTAAACTGTTTTTTAATGGTTCTGATTTTTTTGAATTCTTTATTGTTAATTCATGTAATGTTAAGTTATGGACGCTAAAACGACATTATTTTGAATTACAACTCATAAAAATATCGTTTTTGAGTGAAGACATCAATTACTGGAGGTATATGGCAGTAAATTTTTGTTTCAATTTCATCCATGATCCCAAATGAAACCTTAACATGCTTATCTTGATGGGACCATGCTTCTCATTCCATCAATTATATTATAACAAAAAAAAAACTATAACATTCCACGTAAGTGGTGGTTTCAAATATTTTTATTCTAAAGATAAAATTATATAATCATAAATATCATAAAATTATATAAGTGGTGGGTGATTGTCCCAGTAGAATTGACACTTTTTTATGCCTATCATAAAATCCACACGTTACATCAATTCAAGATTTTTTTGTGTAAAATAAGATTTGTTGCGATAAAATGGGGTGACTTTAGTTTTTATCAAAACAATTAATTTGTAGAATTTTTTTTTCACACTAAGAACAATAATTACAAAGAAAATATGTACGCATCAAACCACCAACGTATGACTTCGAACCTGAGATTTTGTGAATGACAGAGGAATTGTTTGTTAACCACCACTCCTAGTGGCAATTTGTAAATTTTTAAATGGGAATTGGCGACCACAAATAAAAAAATGCGTGATTTTATTTCGGATTTAAATTGTTTAACTATTTTGAATGTTTATCCTTTTAATAATAAACCTAATTGGGTCAAATCCGAAATATTTAGTTTTCGAACATGGCCAAAATCCCAATAAAACGAGACACTCTATGCCACAGACCATTTCGCCAACTTAACCAAAGAACTAACTTGAGTAAAGTATACTTAACCAAAAAACTAACTTGAGTAAAGTAGCAGGCAAGGTCAGTTTCGTCATTTTAACAATCCGTCCTCTTAAATTCGCAGGAAGCTGAGGTCTCAGCCACAAGAAAGATTTCCTTCTCTGCCAAAGTTTCTGAAGATGCGTGAAAAATCTTGAAATCTCTAGGGTTTCCGAACCGGATTCCGATTGCGTTTTCAATTTCCGGTGCCGGTTGATTTGAGTGTTCGATTCAACATGTGTGGAGGTGCGATCATTTCGGACTTCATTCCGACCAGCAGGTCACACCGCCTTACGGCCGAGTTCCTGTGGCCGGATCAGCAGCAGAAGAGGAAGAGTGGTGGTCGGAAGGGGAGTTGGAGGTTTGACAGGCAGCTGGAGATAGTTGATGCTGTGGATGATGATGAGAACGACGACGACGACGACTTCGAGGCAGATTTCCAGGGGTTTAAGGATGAGTCGGATGATGAGGGCGAAGTCGAGATTGTGGTGAAGCCGTTTGCTTTCAAAGCTGCGGCTGCGGCTAAATCGGCCTCTTCTCAAGGTAGCTTACCTCTGAGATTGCTGGTTGTTAATTGTTCGTCTCCATTCTTTGGATGTTTTATTTTGCCCGCTGGTTTGTGTTACTTGACAAACTATGGTAATTAATTTTTTTTTTTTTTGTTATATGTGAGTTTTAATTGTGGCTGAGTGCTTATGTGGCTTCAGAAATGGGTCTCCGCATAGTTGTTCCTGTAATTTGATTGGATCTGTAATGATAGTTGCGTATCTCAAGTTGTGTTGCATTATAGATTGTGTTAATCATTCGTAGGTTCATGGTATGAAGTCCTGATTTACCTGGAAATGAACTCATTTTGAGATAGGATTTTGTGTTAAGTCCTGATATAGTGAGATACTGAGAGATCTGAATTTGTGGATGAGGTAGCGCCATAATCAAGGAAGATTCAAAGTGCCCTGATTCTGGATATTTACTTATAGCTTCCTAAGATTCACTATTATACACTTTTAGCTCTAACGTTTTCTGTTGCTGTCAATAAAGTTTGAAATAATGTTTTGCGTTGAGTAATGATGAACAATTTGTGCTAGTGTCGAACTTGTACTTTTTTCTCCATGTTGTGACTGTGCCTTTTTTTTTCGGATTTGAAGCTCCTAAACCAGTGAAGTCTGCTGGGTTCAATGGGCTTGCTGAGAAATCTGCAAAGAGGAAGAGAAAGAATCAGTATAGAGGAATCCGCCAACGCCCATGGGGAAAATGGGCTGCTGAGATCCGTGACCCAGGGAAAGGAGTTCGGGTTTGGCTTGGAACCTTCAACACTGCAGAAGAAGCTGCAAGGGCTTATGATGCTGAGGCTAGACGCATCAGGGGTAATAAAGCCAAGGTGAATTTCCCCGAGGAATCTACACCAGAGGCGCGTAAATGTGCATCAAGGGTCAACACACATAGTAAACAATTGAAGCCACATGAAAACACTCATGGCAGCAAGCATTTTGGATTGGTTGGTGATGCTGATCAGGAATATTTCAACTGTCTAAATTTTATGGAGGAGAAACCACTCACTCAGCAATATGGTTACATGAATTCGTTCCCTGCTGCGGACCAAGTTGCGCCCAAACCACTTTCTCCATCCGATGCTGCTAATGCATACTTCAACTCTGATCAGGGTAGCAACTCCTTTGATTGTTCCGACTTTGGGTGGGGAGGTGCCAGAACCCCCGAAATCACCTCTCTTATGTCAGCCACATTGGAGGGTGATGAATCTGATTTTCTGGAGGAGGCAAACCCTACAAAAAAGAGTAAACCTGATTTTGAGAATGGGATGGCTGCAGAGGAAAATCCTGTTGAGAAGTTGTCTGAGGAGTTTGCGGCTTACGAGTCCCAGATGAAATTATATCAGATTCCATTTGATGGAAGCAGCTGGAATGCTTCCATGGACAGCATGCTTAACGGAGAAAGCACTCAAGATGCTGGCAACCCAATGGATCTGTGGAGTTTTGATGACGCCAGTCCTATGGGAGGCATTTTCTAAGAAGCATGCAGAGGCTTGTGTTTTTGTATATACGGACTCACATCTTTAAAAGTATGGTGATCGTCCTACTACCTGTCTTCCTCCCAGTTGCCTTAATCTGTTTTCCGGAGATTACCTAGTAATTTAAAACTGTTTTGCAACTTATGTTCTGGTGGTTGTTTGTACTGACAATATGATACCATATGAACTACTTCTCATGCTAATGCCTTTGTATTCTTCTTTTGCTACTTGAATGCTTGACGTCCTTAATAGTAACTGAACAAATAATTCAGCTATCTTAATACCATCCTCACATTTGATGTTCAAATATATTAGTGGTTGAGTGTATGCATAATAAATATAATAAAATATTTTCTTTTTCAAACAAAAATTTCATAGTTGTTAACAAATTTATCAATGATAGAAGTGCATTTAGTGATAAATCTCATAGTGATTAACAATTTTTGTCTTGTGCTTATTTTTTGTTAAAATTTGATTAGATTTCTCAATTAGAAAATTGAGGGGAGAAATTACTTGTTTGGAAGTTAACTTGAATTAAAAATCATAATTTATGTAGGTTACTAAACTATTAATATGAAAAAGATGAGAAATCTTATTTGATTTAATAGTAGTTGTCGATATACAAATGATGATCTACTGGCAGGAGCAAATTGAAAGACTGTGAGAGAGTTCTCCATAAAAATTGAGGAATCATTTTGTGAGTGTTGTAGAATTTTTATAATTTTTTGATAAGATTAAAACCCAAGCTTTGGTAGAGTGGTCTTTTAAGGGAAGAGTATCGAGAGAAGAGAGCTTTCATCTTGGTAACCCCACAAACAAAGTATTGGAGAGTAGATAGAACTGTATTCGAAAGTATTTGACAGCTAACATCCATTATTATGATACACATCTATCAATAGTTGAGATCCGTGGATGTGAGCGTTCTTGAAAATCGCACCACAAAAAAATTATTGAATGTTGTTTTTCTATTTATATTATCGTGTGTTGGTGTGTGTGCCTTGTGTGAGGGTACTTTCTGTCATTCCGCTGCACATGCAGAGAAAGAGGAGATGCCTCTTTTCATAACAACTGCCATTATAATTGATGATTTGAAGTGCACTTAGTGTAACTGGGAAGAGCCACCACTAAAGAAAGAGTTGGCAAATGAAAGAAAAACTCGGAGGAGAATTGAGAGTATTTAGGTTCTCTTAAAGTATACCGAAGAAGATGTTATAGATGATTATGTTAAAGAGAAGATTGTGCAGAGTATTTTGATTTGAGGGGGAAGCCTAAAGTTGATGGATCATAATCAACAAATAAGATCAAATCTCTGTCAAGGATGATTAAAGAAGAAGGCACAAGTTTGTTGAATATGCGCTCAAACTTCAGTTATCTTGTTGGTGTATCAAGTGAAGAGTTTATTCCAATCATGGAAAAATAGGTGAAGGCTTCAATATGAACAATAATATAATGTTGATGTCTCAGATTTCAAAGCTACATAAAGATTGATGCTAATGAAAATAAAGAAATTTAAACTTTTAGTTTAGGGAGAATTGTAAGAAATCACTAGTTTTCAAAATTTTTATATTTAGGTAAAAAATTAACTTATTTGAAAGTTTATTAAAATTAGAAATCTTCTTTTATGTAGGTGTTCTATGTTAGGAGCTATTAGATGTGTATGTACTCTTTTGTATTTTCTCTCATGCATAAAGGGTTTTGTACATATTTGCTAATTCTTGTATATGTATATATTAGGTCCTAGAGCCCTCATAGTGAATAAAAGTGATATTCATAAAATGGTATGAAGAGCCAAATTTAGGGTTATGTTTTTCTCCTAATCGTCGTTCCTACGTGTTTGCACTTGCACACAAAATTCATTGTCGTTTATTGATTTCTTCTTCCCGTTCATCACTAATGTTTTAGTATGGCGTCTACTATTCCTCCAGTTTTTTTGTTGGGTGGTGTGCAGATTATGTGGTGTTCGGTGCTTTCCAATGACACCAATTTTATCGGGACTGGGTTCGTCGCATGCGTTTGCATATGTGTGGTCTTCGTTTTCAAGAGTTTCTTACTCCTGTCCAACTTCTCTTGCTTCTCCTACCATGCCTGTGATTCTTGATGATGCTGATGAGCCTATGAAGAAGAAGGTGATTGGTTATTATGATGATGATGTGGCATCGTATGAGTCTCAATTTGATACCTCAATTTGATAGCCAGATCGCACCGCCGTTCTAAACCGTGTCTGCAATAAATCTAGCTGTAGTTTTAAACGGCGACTGAAATTAAATCCAGCCGCTTTTTGAAACCGTGGCGGTTCGACAACTTGTACGCTGATTGGGCTGCACAACCAGAAGAAAAGCTAGTCATCCTCCAAACACGGTCTCAAACTGTGGCTGGAGTTAATGGAGCCATGGTATGTAATGGCGGTTGGCTACAATTAGGCTATTTTAGAAAACTTATTAAATGGAGGGTCAGTCGAGAAAACAAACTTTGCGAAAGGATTATTTTAAAAAAACTAATCTTCGATGAACTTTGTACATTCAATGAACTATAAATGTACATAATCAATATACTTTGCACGTTTTAATTTCTGTTCTTTAAATAAAAATTATTAAAATATGAACAAAAAAATTCAAAATAGATCATAATTTAAAGCTTGTAATTTTCTACAATGTTTTGATTTTTCATTTGTAAAAAAATCAATTTAAATAGATATATCAATTTTAAAAACTAAAATTAGAAGTATGAGTTTAGTGTAGGTGAGAGAGGGTGTATGACAGGTGTCGCGTTCAGATTGGTTGAAATGTGTGGGAGTGGAATGAAAAGGAAATATTGAGACACGTGTGAGTTGTTGGGTGGTAAAAAATGAGTGTAGTGAGACATGTGATGCAACATCATTGCCCGCGAATGAAAGACCAAAATACTCATCCCACTCACAAATACACTCATATCATTTTTCAACCATCCGATCAAAAATTGGACGGAGATCTAGAGAGTTCACGACGCATAACTTAAGAAGGGCTCTCATCCGATCCCCACTCTATATCTATATATATAAATATGCTTGAATAGATTTTAACTCATAAGATTTCATAATGATATATTTTAAAACTATTTATTAAATATTATATTAATATATAGCACCAAGTAATCATGTGTCCCGTATAAACCGTTTGGCATCTTTAACATGTGTATTGTTAGTTTTTTTGGAAGATAGGTTTGTTATCGGTCCAAATCTTGATAGTATGAAATAAACAAACACATAGTACCCGACCCGTACCTGTACCCGTACCCGTACCCGTTAGGGTGATTTGGGTCGGAGATAGTAGCTGGTAGATAGAAATATGCCAGAAGAAGAATACAATATTAACTACTCAAATCTGTCGTGGAGTGGAGTCGGACGATCAAGGGCGATCCATTCATCTCAGGTTCGTCTTCCGACCAGACAACTTGATTTGCAAATGGTTTTCTTAACCAATTCTTGTCATTATTTCATCTTGCTTGATTAATTGATCGACAAAAGTAGATCTGCAATTCAGTTGATTCGTATGTGAACCTTTTTTATTTCACGTTTTTATTTTAAATAATCATTCAATTTCGGGTATTTATGTGGCCTGAATTTGTTGATTGAATTGGTGATAGGGTTGTTTCTGTTGGTTTTGTGGATGTACGAATTAGGGTTTTGGGTATGATTGATTTATGCTCTGCATACCTCTTACTTGATCATGTAAATGAAATTGGGCAAAATGATATGATGAATGGAGTTTTTTTAGAGGTGGTGTCGCTTTCATTTTATTTTGATGATGGTAATGGTGTACATAAGCAGTTGGTGCATGAATTTAGGCATTAAGCTTGATACATAAACAGTGGCCATTATGCTTTGCCACATGTCTTAAATACGCAGTTTGAGAAGATGCAGTGTTGTTTGAATAGTATGACAGGTGATATTGATACGGCTCAATAACAGCATCATTCAATTTTTCTTATACTGTTTCAACTTTCTGCTCCCTTTTTCATTTTCTTATTTTGTCCTCAAAGTGCTAATGCATTCCAATTCTGGTATTTTTGGTGTTATCATATGTCATGTTATTCCAATTATTTTGTTTTTTTGTAAATATAGAATGAAACTATATTTCAGTGTAACTCTGTGCTCTTCTAGCATTAATTCTTGTGTTTTATCCAATTTCAGATTGAAGTTGCCATGGCTGAGAAATTGTGTGCCAAACGCCTTCAAAAGGAATTTAGAGCACTTTGTAAGGTATGTCTGTGCAACTCTGCTGCTTACATCTTTCTCTGTTGTCATAACCATTAGGTGGTAAAGCATCACTATGTTTTGCTTAACTCCATCATTCAATTGTTTGTCAGACTTTTACTATGGACGTTATTCTGTATGTAGTTTCAGAGGGTATTCGGAAGTCATCTTTGCAAAGAAGTTCCCTTTATTAATTTCTTGGGTAATGTTAAGCTAATAATCAGGAGCGTGATTACCTAGCCAGTTGGTCAGATTGCTCATACGAGGTTGTGTCCCATGCTTTGCCTGAAAATACTTTGGGTTGAATCATGGTGGCATTCTGTATGCCACTATAGAGAAAGAAAAAGTTATCAGATTTTATGATTGTTTCGTCACTGATTTTGACAAAGATATGTGGGTGGTTCACTTTTCATAGATCTTGTCCGTAGCAGGATTGACAATTCAATGGTTCTCTGATTTATGGTTTTACTTTCCTGTAGGAGCCTGTTCCTCATATTGTGGCACGCCCATCTCCTAGTGACATTCTTGAGTGGCGTAAGTACTTAATAGGCTATTCATCTTTAACAGTTCTATTTTTCATGGTTCTTAGCGTTTCCGTTTAATTGGCTTGTCACATAATTTGGGTATTTCATTTTGAGGCCTAATTGTGGCTGTACTTGTCACAGATTATGTGTTGGAGGGTAGTGAAGGAACGCCCTTTGCAGGTAAGTTATACTTCTTTTTGTATTTCTCATACGCGCAATACCTCAGGACAGTGTGCGCTTGACCAGTCCATATTATTTACTGCGGTTCTTTTCTTGGATTCTAATGCGTATATTATGAATTCAGGTGGATATTATTATGGAAAGATCAAGTTTCCGCCAGAATATCCTTATAAACCCCCAGGGATCAGGTACAGTGTCATATTTCTTTTTACTGTATGATTCCGGCCTTTTTCGAGTTGCGTAATAGTTGCTTACTCAAAGAGTTCAGTGACCTCTTCTGATACCTATCTTTTCATGTTAATTGCTTTTTAATCGGTAGCATGACAACTCCAAATGGCCGATTCATTACCCAGAGGAAAATTTGCTTATCGATGAGCGACTGTAAGTTACTTTGGTCCATTAATGTCATCAGCAATATAGTTTATATATTTTTTTGCATTATTGGACTTATCAGTGATATTTTCATCAATAAGTATCTTTAAACTGTCGTCTGTTAATAACAGTTCATCCTGAAAGCTGGAACCCTATGTGGTCTGTTTCGAGGTAAATATTAGAGACGGTTTCTATTATTAGTTTCCTAAGTGATAGACTCAATCAATGTACTTTTCTTACTGATTGTTATTTTCATCCATCCAGCATACTCACTGGGCTTCTTTCGTTCATGGTAAGTGGATTTTACACAATTTTCCTAGGGGGCTCCCCAGTTAAGAGTTTTTATGCATTATGGTTACAGTGGGTGCCGGGTGTCATTGATTAAGAGATGTCTACAGGGGAAGATGGATGTTAGGGAAGTTAAAAAATAAATTGTTATATTTATATTGTTATTCAATCTTTATACGTGGATGGCCATCTAAGATGTTATTGTTGAAGAAGTCACTTGGCGAAATATCCCACATCGGCTAGTGAGGGGAAGAGAAGGTGACTTATATTGGATTGTTGAACCATGACTTACAAGCCTGGGCTTTTGAGTCACAATGGGGATACAATCCAATATGAGCCGACCCGAAAATTCAACATGGTATCAGAGCCGACGGTTCAATCCGGGACCAGGGATAAGTGTTGAGATCAAGGAAACGAGTTGAGGCACCCCAAGAATGAAGGACGCCGCAGGGCGGCGAGAGTGGCTCGCAAAGAGTGCGAGTGAACTGGCTGGGCTAGAGAGAGTCGCAGGGCAACTAAGATGTAGGTTGGACCCCAGAGAGTGGGGGAGACGCAGAGGGCGCACCTACGATGAGGACGCATGCCACGAGGAGGGGCATAGCGAAGTATTGATTGAGGGGGAGCATGTGATATTTCCCCAAGTGAGGGGGAGATTGTTGAAGAAGTCACTTGGCGAAATATCCCACATCGGCTAGTGAGGGGAAGAGAAGGTGACTTATATTTGATTGTTGAACCATGACTTACAAGCCTGGCCTTTTGAGTCACAATGGGGATACAATCCAATATGAGCCGACCCGAAAATTCAACAGTTATACCCTTGTGTTCGTATTATTTTTGGTGCTTAGATCGCTCTATGCATATATTTATTTTTGGCGGGCATGTCAGTGTTCACTCATATATGTACTTTTTTAGGCAATGCAGATAAGCTACAAAATACTTGTTTTGATTTTTCTAATGAACAATTGGAACCTTTACATCTTATTTGTTTTCCCAATGTAGATGGATACTAGTCCTACCACAGGCAGTGTTACTACTACTGACGCTGAGAAACGAAATCTGGCAAAGGCTTCTCTCGCTTTTAACTGTAAAAAGTGAGTCATGTATCAATTGGCTTCTCATTGGCATTTAGATATTTTTTCGTCCACATTCAGATTAGAATCTGTAGTATGGCACGCTTTTGTCACCTTAGTCATTCATTTCCATACTTTGTTCGCTTATTATTTTCAGTTTCCTTTGTACTTTGGCTTGGATTCAAGTGATGAATAAATAGGTGCAATCTTTGTGTCAAACAGCCCAACTTTCAGGAAAATCTTCCCGGAGTACGTGGAAAAGTATAACCAGCAGCTGCTACCTGAGCAACCTCCGCAAGAGCAGCCATCGCCAGCACCTCCACGTGAGGAAGAGTCTAGACCTCTTGTGAATAGAAAGCCAAAACAGGAACGTGTAGATGGTGCTGAACCTCAGAAAGCTGATGTGAAAAACAAGAAGCAATCTTTCCCAACCTGGATGCTACTATTGATATTCTCCATCTTTGGCTTCGTAATGGCTTTACCTTTGCTTCAACTTTGATTTGGCAATGTTGTTGAAGTGGCCTATCCATTGAGAAAAATGTTATAAAAATTGATATAGTAACTTTACTGTCAATCATCCTATCGATGCCTCTAGGTTTGCCATGTATGTGACAAGTTGTATAGGTTCATGGCTTTGATTGTGAAGATTGGATCTCATTAGCCTTGCCAGGCTTACCAATTGTGTCATATTCTTAATGTAATCTGCATTGCTTGTAGCTGCCATTCATACGTCTGTTCGAACATGCTATATTGTTCCACTATCTGTATATCTCTTTAGAAGTGCTCTCTCAACCTATGACACGAAGTTGACTCGAATGAATGTGATAAACAGTCATTAGTATTCACCCATTTTTGCTTCATGGCTCTTTCTCATATCCCAGAATTTACCATAGAAGCTCCCAATTTGATCACCAAAAATCCCAAATCATGACAGACCTCATCTAGCCCTCACCTGGGAAACAAATAATTTGAGCTGCCAGATGCTTGCTTGTCACTGAGGAATTAAAAATGCGAAACTAAGCTGAAAAGCCTGCAGGATGACGATTTAATTGCACACGTCATTGACGAACGGAGCAATAATTCAGGATGTGATATGATGTAACAAATCATTCATTCTAATCTAAAAGTGAAGAAAAACACGCATTGTTCTTAACAAGAAAAAAAAAAGATAAAATCCAAAAGGGGCCCTGAACTATCACCGCTTACCCAATTGCGGTCAGAACTACCACGATTTCAAAAAGGGTGCGATGAAAAAAAAAATGGACTGATTTTCTAAAATAAAATTTACCATTATATTCCTGACCTAATATTATTACAAGACTTAGATTTGTGTGCGAAAATTATGTCGTTTGATTATCAAAATAAATTATATCATTTTATGCACATAAAGAAAACGACGTCTTTGGATAACCAAATGAATTAATTTTTGCACACAAATTTAAGTCTTGTAATAATATTAGGTTTGGAATGTAATGGTAAATTTTAATTTAGAAAATCAGTCAAATTTTTTTTTCATTGCACCATTTTTGGAAATCATGGTAGTTCTGACCGCAATTGGGTAAGCGGTGGTAGTTCATGGCCCCTTTTGGGTTTTTCCCCAAAAAAAAAAGACAATCTGCACAAAAAAGAAGAAGAAGATCACATTTAAAATCGGAGGAGCAAGATTATGAAAGCAGCGCCACGAGGCTTTGCTCGAAAAACAATTAGCATTGCAAATTCCACAGGCATTCATTTTGCTGAAGATGAGGATAGCGTTATTCATAAGTTTGAAAAAATCGAATAATATCAACTTTCCTATCAATATCAACTATAATGAGGATCCTACCTAGGAGCGCAAATTCTTGGGTGCACTGAGAGCGCCCATCCAGATGAGAGCTCTCACTCGAAACGACGTCGTTTTGTATCGTTTTCATTAAAACACTCATTCATATTTACTGTGGTCATCAGATAAGCTTTTATGTTTATCGGATGAGCTTTTATGTTCATCGGATAAGCTACTATGTTCATCGGATGAGTTGTTGTGTTCATCAGATGAGCTGCTATGCTCGTCAGATGATATGTTCATCAGACGAACTGATATGTTCATCAGACGAACTGCTATATTCATCAGATGAACTGTTGTATTCATCAAATAAGTTGTTGCGTTCATTAGATGATATGTTCATCAGATGAGTTGTTATGTTCATCAGATGAGCTGATATGTTCATCCAAAAGTATGATATGTTCATCACATTTAAAAAAAAGTGAAGTGTTTTAATGAAAACAAAGTAAAACGACGTCGTTTTCAAGCGAGAGGTCCACCCATGAGTCATAGTGTAAATAAAAATCGATAAACTGATGAATTGAATCAAATCGAGCCGATATATTTTGTTTGGATTGGAATGTTAGTGGTTCGGTTACGGTTTCAATTTTGAAAAACCGATGACTAATGGTTTATTTTGGTTTTTAATAATTTTAAAACTGAACCGATCAGAATTAGGATTCTATATGAAAAATCACCAATTTAGTAAATAAATTAGTCAATAAAGTTTATGAAAAAATTAACCAAACCGAATTAACCAATGTGGTTTGATTCGATTTCGTTTTTTAAATCTAGCGGTTCGGTTTCAAATTTCTCAAATCGATTACCAATGATTTGGTTTGATTTTTTTATTAAAAATTGAACCGAACCAAATCGTTACACCTCTAATCCTACCAAAGAAAGCTGCTGGTTTAAATATTAATTTTTTGGAAGTCGCTTTGATTTCTCGCACAAGTTGTGGAGGAATCATTATGAGTTAGTTTTGGATAGCAAGAAGGATTTCAAGGTGGATCTCAGGGTGCAGTCTTAGTTTAGGGTGGAACTTTCCTCAATTCCAAAGGGATATCTCATCTATGATGAAATTGAAGATTTCTGAGTGTAGAAGAATCTTGGGAAAGAGTATTCCGAATGGAGGTTCTAAAGCACATTTTGCAGCATCGAGAGTGGAAAGGTTATATCCTTTTGCACTCAAGGTCTCACAATCATGTTTTATCATGAATATTTGAGAAGAATATATCAATCCGATCTAGTCGAGGTATAGAGTTTCTACCTGGAGATATCCAACAGCTACCAGTTTACATATTTCTTCTACTCAGAGAGCTTGGCGAATCATATATTTAGAAGCAAGGTCAGTTCCATAACAAATGCTTATTTTCAAGAATTGAGGGCAACCTCTGTGATGAAACATTTGAATAAAAATGGCAGCAAAAGAAGCTAGAAATCTAGCTTCCATGCTCGTGTCTTACTAGACCATCTACTCGGATTTCAAATTTTCAATATACTCCCTCCGTCATTTTTTACATGTCCTCTAAGGTTAATTTGAATAGATTTAGGTGAAGTTAATGCTAGCGGTCGAATAAATTTAATAAATAGGTGGTTAATATTTTTGTAATAAATTTCTTGCAAAAAGTAAAATTAGTAGATTATTACTGTTGAGGGATGAGTTTTTCATTGATTATGATAAAGAAGCGATTCATGTTTGACGTTTTAAGCTAGTTGTTGATATTAAATATGCATTGAAAATTGTTTGACAAGTAGAAGCGGATAAAAAAATTTGATTAAGTGACATGTAAAAGAGTACAAAGAGAGTACCATTTAACGAGTCAAGTCAACATGAGTTGTGGAGCCTTGAATATTTGACATGGGTCATATATATGTGAAGAGTGATATGTATGGATTCAGAGGTCGCCATGCCATAGTCGAAATCCTCCCCGAACTCTGAGTAGATATCATCCAGTCAAATTGGCACAGTTAAAATCCAAATTCCAAGAGAGATGAAAGTTGAAATCAGTCATAAGTTGAAATTGAGAGCAATAAAATCCCAAAGAGAGTAGGAGCCTTGGATTCTCATAATGTGGTAGAGATTAAATTACCTTGTTATCTAATTAACACATGTCTTATCCATCGCTTTTGTAGAGCTTATTAGGACTTATGAGCCAGGTTTATGTTTATGCCATGAATCGGGCTCATTGACTGGGGTAACTTGGAGAATGTGGCTTGATAAGCGTGCTTTCAATCTATCTTAGAGATTGGCATCAACGATGAGAGAAGTGTATAGTATCTAGGGTTGTTGCTAATGAAACAAAGTAACCGTAGAGGCAAGTTTTAGACACCATAATTAATCCTAATTTAGGTTTTTATACATAGAAATTAGAATCGATTCCGAGTAATTATGGGTAACATAGAGTTGATTTTATTTCTTTTAGGTTAGATATGATGTAAAATGATTTGAGAAGAAAAAAAGTGTCAAATTGTCGAAAAAAAACTTCAAAAGTTTTTCTGCAAATATCTGGAAGTCTGGCTCAACCCAGCTCGAGCTCAAAACTCGAGTTTAGGCTTGAAGGACAACAGCACAGTCCATGTCATGCTTAATGCATGCCCCAGGCCGTGTTTATGAAAGGAAGAGGACAGTCGGCATGATGCAGATCATGCTCAGATTGCTCAGGCACTACTCAGCTCGTGCATATGTGCAGAAGACAACAATACAACACTAAGCACGACCCATATCATATTAAAGGGTATTGCCCAGATCATGTCATCGTCAATAAGTCAGAAACATAACTCATTCAAGTTACCAAGTACGACCTGGATTGCGCTAGGGTTGTTTTGTCACGTATCGCTGATGATACAAAGTTATTCTTTCTATTATGTACTAAACTCACGTAAATTTTGACCGTTCTTGATTATTACATAATAGTTTTAGCAAGTATTTGTGTTTCAAACTTATTTTAGATCTTAATATAAAAACGTTGTAAAAAGAAGTTTTTTAGAGCAAATAATGGAAAATGTCAAATCGAAGGACTGAAGAATATAACTGGCTGAGCGAAGAAGCCGCATGCTGTGAATTGCAGGGGGATTTTGGACTTAAGAGCGTGAAACTAAAATTAATATTTCAGTCAATTTTTTTATTTATTTTAAAATCAATTTTGAATATTTGGGTAGTTCATTGCACAGGGCTTTTAAAGAATTTTCCTACTTCAATTGTTCTTTTTCTTTTGTGTGCAAATTTTAGAAAAACTCGTTTAGCTTTTGTCCTTTTAATATGTGCATTAGTCCAGATTATGTGACATGAGCTAGATGGAATACTAAACAAGACACGGAGCTGGGGAAGATGATTATAATATCTCACAATTGAATACATATATGAGACACCATTTACACAATTCCACCACATCAAAGACAACTGATCGAGTCTGCTGCCAGTCACATAGAGGTTGTTATGGTGGCTGCTCTGCTCTCACATCGAAAGGTCTTTTTGAAATGATTAAAACATGGTCAGTTATTGGAAACACATTTCCAGAGTTTTAATGCTCTCTGGCGAGTCAACTGACTGAAAGGTAACATTGCTGCTAAGAATCCTAAACTACGAAGGCAAGATAAAAAGGAAACCAGATGAAGCTCAGCTCAGCTCAGCTCAGGCATGCATGTTCTGCTGTCCAAACAAAGATCAGTTCATCTGAAAGTAGATGTAAAAAAAATGAAACATAACTAAGAAAAAAGAAGCAGGGTGGCAATACCCACTCAACTCATCCAGTTGATCCCCAACTTCTGAACTACAAGGAATTAAGAGAAATTGGACATTGGTTTTGTAGGAAGTACTCCGGTGCAGCTTATTTTCTTGCAAAGGTATTGTCAAGTATGATCATCTACTAGTTGCCCACGGTTAGCGAAAGCACTATAGAAATATACAAAAGTACATATTTCCAAGTGCAGGCTGCAGGCTTTAGACTGTATAAGCAGACTGTATAACATTGATATCCAAATTCTTGAGCCTCACAACAGATTCTACATGTCCTTTCAGCGTGTGAATCTCTCTCAACCTGCATTGTCCAAACAAGTAAATTGATTGATAGTTGGCAAGTTTCAAAAAAATGAGCCACCAGAACCCCTGCTTCAGAGTTCAAACTCATTCAAATGAGCAAACTCATTTAAGTGGAGTTCCAAGTACCTTGCAATTTCAGCACGGCGTTGTGCCTGCTCTGCTATGAGGGAAGAGCGAGAACGCTTTCCAATATTCTCTTCTGGAGACAGCAATCCTTGTAAACTTCTTTGGGAGAGTACCCACTTCGCTGCTCTATCTTCTTTGCCATAATCTTTCTTGGAGGTGAAAGCTGTCTGTTGAAACTCAAAAGTAATGCAAGAGGTTATTTTTTCAAAACCATTTATTAATCTTAAGCATGCATGGGTACTCCGTCACTCCAAGTATATTAGACTAACCTTTCCCTCGAACAAAAGGCTCCAGGCATCTCCACTCAGAGCGTAACGGACAATAAACTTAATGATATCCAGGGGTACATAGAAAACCAAGCTGTATAACCATATGACTCCTGCCCATCCCCACCCAATGCCCTTGATTGATGCAAAGCTAATATGTGCATACACAGCAATTACAGTAGCCACCTAATTTCCAAGAGCAAAACATTTGATAAGTATTTAACAAAAATTTTAACTGGTCAAAAAGTGATATACATGATGTGAAATAGCATGACCATCAGATTACATATGAAAATAATAACTCAAACCAAAGAAGCAGAAGTGGATAACCCATTGCAGAAAACTAACCAGTTGGGCCACCACAAAGGCACACATGAGGAGAGCCCCAGGCCTCTCCAAAAACGACCAACCTTGACTGCGGGTAACAAAAATGAGAGCCTGGCTGATAATGCTGACTTGCAAGTAAATTGCTGAAGATACTTCCTCAGAACTTCCCGAAATAGTTTTCACGTTAAAATGAGCCTGTAAGAGCAAAAACTTAGCAGTAGACAAAAAAAATTGTTCAGTCCAGAACTCGTGGAATGCAAAAGGTTTAGCCATTTCCAATACCTCAAAGAAGGTGGTCTCAATGACAACCCAATAGAACAAAACTGTGACTAAAGCAAGATAAGTCCCAATTACAACGCCTGTTGCAAAAATCTCATTTAATTTCCAGCTGTCAGGTCGTGGGGATGGTTTCACTCGATCCTTAGAAATAGTCATAATGGTTCCTGTAGAAACCAATAGCAAGGTTCTGTCATGTTTGAAATTTTTTTTATTTTTCTTGTGGAGATTAAGATCATAACATGAGCTCTTGAAATGAGCTAAATACAGAAAACTTGTGAAGTAAGATTTTACTAGAGCTTGACATTACCATCATTTAGGATTGCAATAATCAGAACCATAAATGGGGGGAAGTCATACTCCCATATCAGGGCCAAAAGCATAAAACCAAGCTGCGAATATTCACGTACTAATTAATTAAAGTAAGCAAAAAATCATGTCATTGAATAAGAAAAAGAGGTATGTCCCAATGCAGCTTACCACAATTCTAATTGTTATAGAGACTGCATATATCTGCAAGTCAAGTTTGAGCATCAACACAACCGAGGATAGTCAGATATATTGGTGAAATGTACAAGAAAATTAAATTGTATTCACTTACAATTACTAAATAAAAATGCATGGACTTTTTCATGTCAATTTTTTTTGTTAGTTTTATGTTTTCCATATAAAATCAGTTTTCATTTTAGCCATTTCCTATATTATCACTCCAGTTTTTATTTAATGAGAAAAATGAAAGTTTAAGTGAATACTAGAAAAATAAAAATGTCAGTTTCCCAGTAGTCACTTTCTTAATCGCCATGCAAATATGACATAACAATCAAATAGTGACTCTCTCAGTCACCATCAAATGTGACACAACATATCAATTTCTGTTATGATAGCTAATTTTGTCCATTATTCTACTTTAGGAAGGATGGGTACTTCACCGTATAATTCTTCATTCTTTGAAATATTGCGCGACTGGTTAGAACAGCACTTATGATCACACTCAATCCAGGTTCTGTCAAGACAATATCTGAAGCGCTCCTGGCAGCGTCTGTAGCATCTGCCACTGCAATTCCAATATCTGCTTTCTTTAAGGCTGGAGCATCATTGACACCATCCCCAGTCATCCCAACCACATGCTTTTTCTCTTGAAGAACTCTGACAATTTCATACTTGTGCTCTGACAGTGGAATTGTGCAACCAGATTCAG
This sequence comes from Kalanchoe fedtschenkoi, assembly GCA_002312845.1. Taxonomy (NCBI): domain Eukaryota; kingdom Viridiplantae; phylum Streptophyta; class Magnoliopsida; order Saxifragales; family Crassulaceae; genus Kalanchoe; species Kalanchoe fedtschenkoi. Next base: position 54,542 of record NQLW01000059.1, read on the forward strand.
CATAAAGAATGGTAGCCAACATTTTAATTAAGGAAAAAAAAACTCTTCTTCCTAGGTCAGTAAGTCATTTTTCATACAAAGTCACAATGTAATTTAGATAAATGAGGTATTTAAGAATGCAAATACTTATGAAGCCAGCTTAGTACCCGGAAATACACCAGCAAAGCCATCCGCTTTTTCAATGAGGTCAGCTACCGGTAGAGCCTCAAGGTCACCTCTATCACGGCCTAACAGCGAGGATGAGGGGTACATGTTTGTCCCCATCCCTAGCCGTCTACCAGTCTCTATTGCAATTGCCAGCTGATCACCTACATAGTGAAGAAACAATTATATCTCTGCTTACGGCAAAACCTACCCCTGTATTTTCTGCATGCATCCAAAGTGACTATATGATCTGTTAATCATAATTGTGGACTGCTCAGCAGTGCATCAACGCATATTAGAATGGTGAATAAAAGAAGATAAAAAATAGTGGTTTCCTACAGCTTAATTCACAAATATTTACTTATCTGAACGAAAGGAATCCGTCCCACTACGCGAATAAGGTTTCAAATAAATGAAGAACAGAAAGGAAATTAGCTGCTAGCTCACAAAAAAAAAAATACTAGCAGACACACCTGTAATCATCTTAACACAAACCCCAAGATGAAGTGCTCTGCGTATGGTTTCAGCACTGTCATGTCTTGGAGGATCAAAGAGAGGCAACAACCCACAGAAGGACCAGGGACCCCCTGGGCTGTCTTTTGATTTTTCTGGAACTTCCTGCAAAAATGATATGAAAAGAAGTGAACTTGGAGTATTTCACTACATTTTGCTGCCTATCATTGGGGTCTGCAGCTACCAAATTATTGTTGTTTATGTTTGACATACTATCACATTTATCATATAGATTTGAATTTGATAATACCTGAATGGCAACTGCTAGAGATCTCAGGCCCCTCTCAGCAAACTTGTCAATTATGGCATGCACCCTACCAGCTATGTCTTCTTTCTCTTGGCACATTTCTAAAATCTGAAATCATAGAATTGCCACTGGGAGCTTTTAGCACCAGAGCTGGAACATCATAGATGTAAAACATGATTACAACAGTCAATAGAGTCTGAATGTCTAACCTGTTCAGGGGCACCTTTGCTGGCACGATACCAGTTTCCATCAGAATCTATGTAGGTAATTGCTGTACGCTTATCCACAGGATTGAAGGGCATAAAATGAACTTCCTTGATGTTCGCACGGGCCTGTTTGAAATTTTAATATTTCATGACAAAAAATGTCCGGAGATGGAAGAAGCAATAAGAGTCTGATAATCATGACGCCATACCTCCTTTGGATCAGCAAGCATGTTGACAATCGCTGCATCAATTGCGTCTTGATTCTCCAATCTAGATGCTCGAGCAGCAAGCAAGACAACCGTATCCTTGTCCATATGAGGATGAAATACCTAAAAATAACAATGTAAGTTTTTGGGTAGCAGCTAAGTAAGTGCCAGTCTAGTTCATCTAACTTTAATATCAAATAAATGTGTTCCTTCCCAAATGATTAACAAAACTCATTATCTGAGCCTTAAAATTGGTCACGATCGGTAAATTGTGCTTATCTCGTGTGCTATAATGCAGGAAATAGGAAATGACGTCAGATGTAACAGTTTTATTCCCTCTCGAAATGGACTCAAATCAATAAGCTTTCCTCCTTGTAAATTGTAACATTTGATGTGCAGCAGAATCCTAAAGAAATCTAACCTCTTCTCTACTTCCACTAACTATATTAAACTTTTCAAGCAGTTGCATGCGTGTCAATAAGCATCTTATAATAGAAGCTAAAATGCTAGTATGATTTGAATTTATTTGATAGAGGTTCTAATATACTAGGGCCTCCTTATTCGGTTACGTTGTTACCTCGACAAGGTTTTTATCTACAGTTAGACGATTGAGAGTGAGAGTTCCTGTTTTGTCACTGCAGAGGACATCCATTCCTGCCATTTCCTCAATTGCTGTCATTCTTTTTGTAATGGCACCCTTGAGTAACAAAGATGTAAATAGTAAGTCATAAATTGAAATCATTACGAGGCATAAAAGTATGTATTAGAAGGATTATAGTCATGAGAACAAAATGTTTGCTTGAGTTTCGCCATCAAAGCTGACATATACAGAGATGATAATGTTGACTGAAATTTGATTGCTCATCTTACGGTCAGTTATATTAGCTGTATACCTGTTGAGAGAGTCGATGAGAACCAATAGCCAGAGTAACAGATAGAACCGTTGGCATAGCTATAGGTATTCCTCCAATAAGTAGAACAAGAAGATTATTAATTCCACTTCGGTACGACCGTTTTTGTATCGGATACATGACAATGATTTCAAGAATCATTCCTACAGCTATCGAGCAAATACAAAAATTCCCAATTGCAGTAAGGACCTGCATGAAACAGGGATAGTATCACTGAATTGAATATCATTAGGAATCGAATATAGTTTTTAACTTATTTATCAGCTAGGTATCTACCGTCCAATTTTAAGTTGCAAGGAAAGACATCATTACCATGTTTTTATCCCCAGTGATATAGGTTACTGAGTAAACACCCACAAGGAATTTTGAATGTTACCAAGTTCCAAGATAATTTAATTTAGAAGAGCAGAAATAAAATGAGACTGATATATGCAACATTGGGAAGTGGTTGTCATCGTTTAAACTAAGTCTGTTAAATACCTTTTCTATTCTTTTAAAAACCAAATTTGAAAAGTTGAAGGATAGACATAACTTGTTTTTAATGGGTGAAGGGCTGACGGCTGAGGAGACATCTAGATCAGGTAAAACCACTTACTTGCTGGAAATGTCCAACAACTTCTGTTGAGTCGACTAAGTGTGCCGCTTTTCCGAAAAAAGAATGAACGCCAGTAGCTATCACCACAGCTTCAATCTCTCCATGCTTACATGTCGAACCGGCGAAAACTTCATCTCCAGTCCGCTTGGTGACTGGGAGGGATTCTCCAGTTAGAGCAGACTGCCAGAGTAAAAAGGATTATGTAGTCAGAGAGGGAAATTCCCTGTCTATCAGTCTGTCATCGTATAACCCAGGAAAGTAAATCCTTGTTAATAGTTACCTGATCGATTTTTAATGGATCTCCTTCTAGAAGACGAGCGTCAGCAGGAATAATATCTCCAAGCTTTATGCTAATTATATCCCCTGGTACCAATATTGCAGCATCCTTTTCTTGCCATTGTCCATCTCTTAATACCTGAAAAACACAATAATAATAACTTTGCTTTATGGAAAATCGGTATCATCGCAGATAGCGTGTGGTCATAAATTAAGCACAGAGAATTATAATAAACACAGTATAGGGTGATCCCATTAAAGCACGCTGTTCCTAATTTTGTGGAATGATTTTATACTCTGGGATTAAAAAGACATACCTTTGTTTTAGGAGCCAATCGAGCCATAAGTGCTGCAGCGGCATTACCAGCATTATTTTCCTCAATAAAACTAATAGTTGAATTGATAATTAATAGGCACATGATCCCCAGAAAATCTTGCCAATCAGGACCCTGCCCCTGAAATACAAGATATGAGAAGTTAGAAATCTGGAAAACCATCCAAAGTAGTTTCTTCTGAAAGGTTGACAATAAATATAAGAGCAAGAGTTCAACTGACTCACTCCTCCATTTGCAAGCACTAAAGCCATTATAGCTGCTGCTTCCATAACCCAGGATAAAGGATTCCACATGAAACCAAGAAATTTCAAAATTTTGTTTTCCTGAAACGGAAGTGAATTGGTTACTGTTGGAAACTGAATAAAACTTTCGGATTACTGCTTACCAGGATTCATATACAGCCATTTAAACCAATCAACTGTCTCTTTACTAGCAATATAACTATAACCTACGTTTGTCCTCTTTTAATTGTCACTTAACTAACATCTATTTGTCCACTTTTACTTGTCACTTAATAACCTCCAATTGCACATCTAATACTGTCACCTATCTTAAAAAGTAAGACATTAATTACTTCATCATCATAATTCATAAAGAAATCATTCTACAACACACCGCATTTTGCCTTTTACACAAAAAAAGAAGAAGAAAATATTAAATATTTACCTATTAAATTTGTTCATCCATTTATATTAAATTCTATTTAATCACTCAATTTGGTTACTATTAGAGGACAGAGGGGTATTCTTCAGCCTTTCAATTAATCGTTACAAATTTTTAAAACATGGATAACCTGCCACTTTGGTTTATCCATAGAAAGAATTGTGGCTATGTAAGGCTATCTGCATACCGGCTTTTCTTCTAGCTTGTTGGGACCAAAAATCTGCAGTCGAACTTCAGCATCCTCAGACGAAAGTCCTGCTCTTGAAGTCCTCAGTTCTTCAAAGACTTCCTCTAGGGGCAAGCGTTCCTAGTAAAACAGGAGGTCCGAGAAGGTTTAGAGTGGATAAGACATAAGAAAAGAAATGCGGATTCAATAACAACATGAATCTTACCAGGTCAATCCCATCACGATTGAAGTTCACTGGATCTAGCAGGGGCTTCTCCAACTCATCCGCCATTGCTCACGCCTCAATACCTTGCATGGATAGTTAATTGGATAAGCTGACAAGACAGGCATTATGATGATTGTAGAGTTCACGCATATGTATTCAAATAAACAATGACAAGATCTGATAGAACTGCTTTCAAATATTTTATGATAATTTCAGGAGAGAATCCTGCCTTAAAACTGTAAACACTGGTGAGTATTTGAATCACTCTACACGTCTTCCAAAATGTACAAAAGCCCTGACCCCACTACAATGTGACAAATCCTTTGAAGAAGATGAACGAATAGATGCATAAGCCAATGAGGCTGATAAATCTAACATTGAAGACCGTACCATTATGATCCTTTATGAAGGAACCATTCACAGCCTCCTCATAATCTCAACATTTTCATCCAAACAAACACCTATATACTCACACATTTTGATCCACAAACTATAAACTCTCTCTTACAAATACCACACTCTTGAAATCAGCTCAAAGGCGAAGGTGAGCACCAGTCCCTACGTATATAAGCTCCACACACAACTCTCTTTTGCATAGGCTAAAAAGACTCCGAAATCGGAAAAAAAAATTAATAATGCAACATACTGCACTTCAACACTTCACATTTCAGGCATCACGCCATGAAAGCACAGTGAACTCAAAATAGATGACCCACATAAACCACGCAACATCCTCAAAAATGCAATCCGAGTAATAAAATGCAGAATGCACTCACTTGGAGAAGAAGTGTGATACGTTTGTGGTGAGGCGAAGCAATGAATAGAAAGACGCTGAATCCACTCCTGGTTGAAAGAAGAAAAGAAGACATGTTCAGGTTTAAATGGGGGAAGAGTGGTGGGTTGGACGATCTGGAGGACGACTGGCAGTTGGAGATGTGAAGCGGAGAAGACGACACGACGAGGAAGAGATGTCACTCTCGATCTCAATCTCAATTATGATTGTGCTTCTCGCGGCCATTGTTTTCTTCAGTCAAAGTGAATCGATCGGGATGGCAGACTGCGAATTCCACACGTTGATCAACAACCGGTCGGACGAACTGCCGATCGATTGTCAAACCTAACCGTCTTCTCCTTCTTCTTCAGTATCTGCCGTGCCCACCTTCCAGTCCTCTCCTCTGTCAATCCCTCTATGCCTACTGTAGTAGCACTATTTGTAGGTTTCAACTAACGCCCCTTTGTCGTCGAGCTCGATCACACGTGGCACAATTTGATTGGACGCCGATTCAGTTTGTTCGTTTACAAGTTATTTGAGTAGCTTGAAGCCGAATGTCAAAAAAACTGAAACTGCTTTGTAATGCCAAGATTCGAAAATGGTGGAAGCCCAACGTCCCCTGAAGCCATTGAGGACCAACTCAGTTACAATGGAGGCTCTGTGACCCCAAGAAAAAGGTGGTTTATGCATAAGTCTGCTTCTGAATTTAGTCAATCTATCTTTCTTACTTAGACTTGGGACATCTTTCTTGATAAATCCTCTCCTTGGATCAAAGTGGATCCATTCTTATATTGTCAAGGGAAGTTCTTGGTGATATATTGTTGAGCAAAATTCTCATCCTTGGAACTGCTTCTTTCCAGGTAGCTAGTATCACAATGTTGCAGTTTTGTAAATGACTCTATTGTATGGAAAATTCCAGGCCATCCCCTCACAGTGAGCTCGGTCTACAGGTTCTTCCAACTTCATCTTCCAAAACCTTCATGGTACCATTTAGTTTGGAATAATATTTCCTACCCTAAACACAGCTTCATTATTTGGCTCATTTGTCATGGAAGATTGTCTACTAAATCAAGACTTCGTAGGCTTGGACTTTTTAATGAAGATTACTGTATCTTATGCCAGAACTCTTCTGAAACTCAGGATCATTTATTTTTTGTCTGCAGCTTCACAAAAGATCTGATCCACCAATCCCTGATGCTGACTCACATTCCAAATGTGCCAATCTTCACTGATTGGTTTGCACATATTTCCTGGTCCAATCTACCTCACATGGCTCCAAGCTTGTTCGGAAAATCTTTTTCCTTCATATTGCTGCCTACTCATACTATATTTGGAAGCATAGAAACACTAAAATTTTCAAGAACCAGAATTTCTATAGAGACAAAATCATCAAATCAGTCGAGCATGACTATTCTATCAAGATGTTCCTTATTAAATCTAGGGAAAAACTCAAAAGGGCCTTGAACTACTACCGTCTACCCAATTGCGGTCAGAACTACCACGATTTCTAAAAAGAATGCGATGAAAAAAATTGAACTGATTTTCTAAAATAAAATTCATCAATACATTGCAAAACTAATATTATTATAAGACTTAGATTTTTGTGTGAAAATTACGTCGTTTGGTTATCAAAAGACGCGATATAGTTTATTTTGATAACCAAACGACGTAATTTTCACACACAAAAATAAGTCTTATAATAATATTAGTTTAGGAATGTAATGGTAAATTTTATTTTAGAAAATCAGTCCATTTTTTTTTCATCGCACCAATTTTTGAACTCGTGGTACTTCTAACCGCAATTAGGTAAGCAGTGATAGTTCAGGGCCCTTTTTGAGTTTTATCCCTTAAATCTATTCAAGTTTCCACTGCTATTGTTCAGTAGGCTTTGAAGAATCAGATGGAGCACCTCCTTGGAGCCTAGAGTAGGAAACCTTTTTTTGAGCTTTGTGGCTTTTCCACTGTTCTTTTATTCATTCTTGTACATAGACATTTATATCAATACAAACAAATGCAACTTTTTTGAAAGAAAAAAAACTGGTATAATTACATTTATGTCGATTAAATTGGGCCTTTCAAAATAACGCTCTGAAAATGAATCATTTCACTCGTTTGTAGTGGAGTTACTGCATATCAATTATTTATTTTATCACAATTATTTGTGACCTATAATGTATAAATAATTAGCAAATTTATTCTCTTAAATGTATTTGTCTTGAAAATCAGGTGACTCGGATGTTGTACTCGAGTGAATAGCTGTATCATAAAGGACAAACAAAAAAGAAGGTGTTTGTTTAAATTATATGTTTGTGACATATTGTGTTTCGTACTTTGTGCGTTGTGCTATTTCTCATTCAGTTCAAATTACTAGATGTTGTGCTATTTAAACTCTAATGTTCTTTTATTGTGCTTTGTACTTTCGGTTGTTTTAAATGTTGTGCTTTGTGTACTTGGAATATAATTTCTGCTGTACTTTTTGTGTGTTATGCTTTGTTTAAACTCTATGTGGTACTTTGTGTACTTGTGTGTAAATGATGTGCTTTTTGTTATTGGAATGTACTATGATGTTCTTGTGTTTTATACTTTATGTTCTTGTTATGTACTTTAATGTATACAAAGTTAGCATTTGTGCTTCTAGATTTTGTGCTTTTCTAAAATAACAAGTTTATTATGGTGCAAAACATGTAGGAAGTCATGAAAAACTGCGTCAATTGAGTCAACGAATCCTACACGTAACGGAAAAAGAGAGAGCTACAACTGAGTCAAACAATTCCTTGAACAAGAAACCAAAGGGGAGTCTCAATGGGACTGCAACAAAACATCGAACAAAATGGAAAAGAACTGATTACTCAGATTCGGATTTCAAGCAATTGCTGAATTGAAAAGGAAAAGGCCAACAACATCTTCACATCAAACAAGTTGCAAAAAAAAATAAAAAAAGCAAGCATCTAGAGGGGAGCCCACTACGAATTATACAGATGGAATACTATGTACAAGAACTATATCTAAAACACTAATGAACGTGATGAAGGATATCAGAAAGAGCCTTGTAAAAATCCAAGCAGGGAGAGCAATAGGCTTTGGTGAAGTTCTTTAGTTATCTGTGGATGAACTGCCACTAAAATTGGCCTCATGGTAAGTGAACAATTTTGATGAAAAAATTGTGAACTAGCCTTACCTGATGGATTATTAAAAGCAACCGAAGATGAAGTGCACATGTTATTCAGCATACCAAGAGGATCACAGAAACTCAATCATGATTTGAAAAGGGCAAAACTCAGATGTGGGCTTGTAGCAAAATGGAGACAGTACCACGGGACAACTAATGCTTAAATACCACCAAATCAGATAAGTTGGCTAGGGGTTTGAAGATGATGAAGTCGGCTAGGGGTTTAAGTTGGACTTTGTGGTGTTATTCTACGAAAGGGTAATTGAGAGAAACACAAACAATTTTGTGAAACACATATTCCTAAATTCGATCAGCAATATTAACATGATTGCTGATATAAATTGGTGCCAGCATATGATTGACTTTATTGTCAACTGGAAAAAAGAATGGTTAATGGGAAATCGGAAAGGTCATTTAGAGGACCAAGCTTGTTACTATTGGTAAGCAAAATGATGCTATGCAAAGAAAACTTCATTGTGAAACAAATTTAACATTGGTTTTGTTATTTAAAGGGACTGTATGCAAAGTATGTCAGAGACGCTCAAGGAAAAAGACCATATTGCACACCATGCATCCCATGGTTGATTGGAGCAGAGCTTATGCAATTACAGAGATCAAAATATCCTCATCAGAAACGCGGTAAAATACAGTTTGAACAAGAAAGGGTTCGTGCTTTCAAGTTTGTGTTTTGTCTTTTGCACTTTGTTTTTTTATTTTTATACCATATGTGTTTTGTTATGTATTTTTTGTTTTGTTATGTATTTTATATCATATTTCTTCATGTGTTATGTTATCTATTAGGTGGTGTCATATTCCTTCAAATGCTGTGTTATCATATAGCGAAGAGGACGTGCACAAAAGGGAAGCTAGCCCATATAAGGCAAAACAGGTTGCCCAAGACAGTGAGAAAATTCTTAAAACATTAATGATATATGCAGATGCACGAGAAGATATTAACTTAGAAGATAAGTTAACTACCTATGCTGACCTAATAGCTGAAGATAAAACAGTAAGTCTAGGTGATGATATAGTAGATTCCTCATGGGATGCAGATGATGATTCCTTGGTTAGTTGCACTTCAATCTTCAACTGTTATAATTTGTTTAGTAGTTTTTGTATAGTGTATTTGTTTGTTATTTACTGCCTATGTCATATTTTGTATAATGTGCTTTGTTATAATATGCAGATGATGATTAGACAAAGTTTTTTTTTTTTTTGCAAAAAAGGGTGCTTGAAAATGATAAGACAGCTATTGATATGATAGGTGCAATAATGGAGTTAAAAATACTTTAAATTTTGATCATTTTCTAATATGTAGTGTTTTATTTAAAAATTATAGTAGTTCAAAGTAAAGTGTAGTAGTTTAAAGCTCTTTTAGTTTTTTTTTATATTTTAATGATGATTAATGGTTGCCCGTGGTTAAATCGAAATCCAATGAGGGATGGGTATGATTTTGATTTTCACAAACACGAATGATTATGGTGCGGATATGATTTCGATATATTTTGAAACGGGTAGGGTACGGTAATATCACTAGCCACCTCGACCCTGCCTCATTGTCATCCCTAGTGAGGTGAGATGTAATGGTTAAGCAAAAGAACACTTTTATATGAACCTCATGTCACTTGCCACGTGTTCCACTAACTCTTTTGTCACATGTCACTTGAACTTTCTCTCCTTTTTCAAACACATTAACTCTTGTTATTAATTCTTGAAATTAGTTTTAGTAAATATACTAATATTTTTAAATTAAATTTCATTACCATTTGCAAATAAGAATAAGATTTCATTTAAGATCCATTTTGAATATTTTTTAAAAAAAATTAAAAACTTAAAAGTGCTTCATCAAATTTACTAAAGTTCGCGACGAACTTCAGTCTTCAATTTAAAATTCATTCCAACATATTATCTGAAATTTACAAAAGTTTGGGATGAAGTTTAGTGTTAAGTTTAAAGTTCAAGATGAAATTTAAACCTTGAAAATTTGAACTTCAGTAAAATTCAGAAATAACTTTAGAATGTTGCATTTTTTTATTTTTTTTGAATATCCAAAATGAATTTTAAATTTAATTAGTTTTTTACAAATGATTAAAAAGTTTAATTTTAAAAATATTAATATATTTAAATAAATTGATTTTAATAACCAAAAGATAAGAATTAATAAGTTTGAATAATGAGAGACACTAACTAGTAAAATGATTAGTGAATGTATTATATGTGACAATAACTAAATGAATCGTGAGTGTAGTAGCTAGTGGTGAGGCACATGACAGCTTCTGATTGCAATATCAATCTTAAATTGTCTTCATAAAGTGGGACATGCAATGCGCTATTAAACGACTCTCACGATCTCACATAAAATTAATCTCTCAATTGAACCTAAATGATAAAGTTTTTTTTTTTCAATCAGGAGAGATATGTAGGAGCCTATTAAAGAATCCTAAATTCAGAATTCAAGATAATTTTATATGGGAATATCAATTGGTAATACTTAATAGTTTATCTTGTTAACGTAGATAAGATTAGTTCCAAATTTAGTAATTATCTTATTTTATTGTTTGAGGTTCTTGTGTTGTGTATTCCTATTATCTCTCTTAATTGTTCGGACACCAAATAAGTAAAGGAAAAATGGGATATGAGGTGCTATCTTTAATAAGTTTAATAAAGGATATGACAAATATACATATTTTTGCTCTTTTTCTTTTAATTTTAGGGGTTTTTAGAGTTCTAACATGTTAGATTGTTTTAGTTTTAGAGTTTAGAGTTTTAGAATTTTAGGGGATTTTAGGGTTACATTTGAATTTAGGATTTTTAGATTTTAGGGTTTACGGTTTTACAGATTTTAGGATATTTAGAATCATGCCTTAAACATCATAAAACTTTAAAACAAAAAAGAAAAAGTAAAATGATGTTATTTTGGCGATCCCTCATATAATTTATATAAGATGTCATACTATATCCACTGACTCCGTAAAGGGATTATGGGATACGAGGTGCTATATTTAATAATATAAATAAGGGATCGGACAAAAATACATATTTATGCTCTTTTTCTTTTAAATTTTAGAGGGTTTTAAGGTTCTAATGTAAGTAAATATAGTTTGCGATAGAAATTTGACGCTTATTTAACCTTTTTCTTAAGTTAGTTTATGACGGTAGCACACAGATCGATTTGGAAAATTTGATGAAAAAAAAGCGAAACTGTTTTTAAAAATATTTATTATTGTTCGTTGTGTAGAAGATGAAAAATTGGGTGAAAAATATTAGATCAATATTTAAATGAATCAAATTTTCTCCACTATTTTCCTTCTAATTTTCAACTAACAAATTTTTTATAAATTGAAGATAAAATTCCACATGATTTTCTCTCTGATTTTCATTTAACTCGTTTATTAATTTCTCTCAGCTTTTGATTATTTTGCTTGGGGAAAAAATTTCTTAACTTAGCATCACGTTTTTTTTTTTTGAATTGAGGAACCGTACCCTTTGGGCCGGATTAAACCTCAGGTTTTTTGAGTTGAGTTGTCACATGCCCGGATTCAAACTCGAGACCCTCAGCCCCAAGTGCCGGATGATTTAAGTCTAACATCATGATCAACTCAACCATCACGTTGGCGTCTTGAAAAGATGATGGTTGAAAGCTCATGCTAGGACAAATGGTATCCATTTTGATTAAGAATAAATCATAATGCAATCGAGATATGCAATTGCATGTTACAAAATTAAAACCCATTCTTTGATGATTTTGGACGAGCTCCCAGGCGGAGAGCAAAACTGATGATGAGAACCCAAACTGACGGGGTGATTTTTCCTAACACGAGGGAGAGAGAGAGAGACCAACAACGTAAGTCTGTGTTTTGCTACCAGTCAGCACCAACCTCGTCGTCAATCAGGCCATACGACCCGACGCTGCTGTTCCCGTCATCCCCTCTTAAGAAATCCAACCTGCAATTCCTTGCGAATACAAACACAACTATCCACAGTAAAGCTGCCCCGAAGGCTGACAAGGCGCCCCCAGCCACCAGGCCTCTGTCAGGTGATGGGCACTTGACGATCGCCTGCTCGTACGTCATGTTACCCAGTTGGCGCATGGTGTACAATGGCTTGATCATCATGTACAACGCCAGCCCTTCCATGAACCTGTCTCGGAGACCATCTTACACAGTCAGTGCAATTAAAATCTCTTCGTCAACAAGCGAAGCAGATGAGCCAATGAAAGAAATCGTTACATGGCCCAGCAGTAGAAAACCTTTAACATTGAGTTGTGTTGGTAGGCATCAGCGGGAACTCTGACGCCCCCTGCGCGGTGGTATTTGTACATGGAGCCGACCACCGAAGATAGGACAGTGAATAGGATCGCCAGGTATCCAAAGTAGATGCTGTGATCTTCTGGGTAGTTGCATTTCATCTTGCCATGTTTCAGCAGCACCGGCATTGGCGGGGGCATCTGCACTCACACACACACACCAGCACATATGATAAATATTTGATACTATACATATAAAACAACATTATCAATACCCTTTTGATCTCGGCAAATATGCCTAGCACGTAAGTTGCTATGCCGCCGATTGAGGTCAGAAAGCAGGCGATCCCAAGGGTGAATTCCATCCTTTTGATTAACCTAGCTGCTGGGAAAACATATATTGATCAGGATGGACGCCGTCTTGAAAGAATAAATGCACCTATTCATTCAACTCTTTGGTTTCGATCATGAATTGAGTTATTCATTAGAGACATATGAATCCAACAAAATACCACCTGAAGGCTGGGAGCTCGCCAAAAAATCTTATAATGTATATGAGTTGATGGGTTTGCGAGAGGACGATGACAAGGACGACGGACGATGAGGAAGATGTTGGAATCTTCTTTTTCTTCGACGTCCAGGTCCTGGTCCTCTTCGCGGGAGGGTGGAAATGCAGGATGGGATGAGAACAATGATGTTCACATTTGGGAAGGGTGGTTATGGTGGATATATATAGTACACTAAAGAAAGAAGAGAGAGAAATGAAGAGAGGCTGTGTGTTGTGCATGCAGCGAAAGAGAGGAGAACATTTGACTAAACATACACTTATAGTCTTACCTAATTAACTGAAACTCCTTACATTTAAGGTTGTCAGTCATACGGGAGTGTCCAAACCTCACCTATTCTGGTCAGGATTTGGGAATATAAGTGCATCTCATATGACACGGTACTGTGCCTGCCAGCTGCTTGTTAGGGCATCTCTAACTAAGCCAGCATTTCTGGTCTGGTATGACCGCATTAAAAGCCATAAATCCATATCATGGACTGCAGGTAAATCTGTTTCGGGCTTCCAATTAAGCTTATGACTTCCAATGCAAATTGAAACCCAAGGTGAGGTGGTTAAGTGTAACGTCTCTTAAAAAATTAAAAATATGTGTTCCAATAACTATATATCGTCCAAGGTGAGGTGCAATAAATATGTGGCAGGACCTAGTTCTGGACGTGATGTATCGTTCGAGACAATACTAGAGCCACAGTCAGAGTTAGAAAAGGATGACGCTCAAGTGACAGGACTATCACAGGTCACCCAGGCTACAGAAGCCCTCATATGCATGAGGGCAATTCAGACCTGAGCTGATCGAAGTGCGCTCCACATCTGAGGGATCCGTACACGCCTGCAGAGTGAGATCCGGCAGAACGAGCTCAGCGAGGTCGTCGACATTAGATTCCATCATTGTGCCAATGTTGGTTGATGATATTAGTTACAGTAGATCATCAGTTTACATTGTTCTTCTTTAAGTATTATTATGATCATTTGTGTCTTTCAAAACTTAAGATTTCGATAATTGGTGATTACAAGTTTACATATTTTTGTAGAATCAATGTTGTATTATGATTGGACAAAGAAGGGTTAAATGGAAAAGTCTGTAACAACAAAATCCGCTGGTAACACCAGCAGATTTGATGCGGATTGCCTAATCACAGCCAATGTGTACTCCACGTGTTTGCGAGCATGTGATATATAAAATCCGCTGGAACTACTAGCGTAGTTCTTACCTCAAAGTAGGGTATTCTCGCAAACGAACAAGCTAAGACAGTCTTGATACAAAATAATCAAAACAAGATACTCTTGAAGAAAATTCTTATCTTATTACATTTTATCTTAAAATATTCTTTTAGATCAAGAGGGCATTCGTGTTATTTATGCAATGGTTGCAATCAATAGAAAACATATCGCAGAATCAATTACAACATAGGAGGAGAATCCTTGGGATAGAATTGACAAAAGATCTCTTCTTTACCAGAAAGGAGTTGATTTTGGAAATGCACTCAACCTAGCTTATGAGAAGTTCCTATGACTTCTTATTTGCAGCCTTGTCTTGTGGTCCAAGTCAGTCAGGCCCTCCTTTTTTAACTACAACATCGCCATAAATTCCTTGCCCCGAAATTAATATGCGCTATATGGCATTCAATAAGTGATATTGCTTTGGAGTTAATGAAGCTTAATGATCAAGGCAAAGTTTGAGGTGTCTCTGCAGAAAGGCTCTTGACCTGATGTCAGCCTGGTAATAGTACAATCATCAGAAGGGCTGGGAGAACCGTAGTGGCATGTCATAACACATTTCTATTAGGCCACTTTACCTGACGTATGGCCTCCGGCACTCGAAACTTGCAGGTTAACTTGACTATTCTGATGGCGCTAGCGAGAGAAATACGATGACCAGTGGAGATATATATAGGCTTTGTCGATCCCTGAGCTGATACCATAGCCTGAAGGAATAAGATCTTTCATCAGTATTTTTATTCCTTTTTCACTTTGTGATGAGGAATCCTGATGTCATGAAAGCTAATGAGAACTCAATCGAGAATGGAGTCTTACTGCCCCCAATATGCATCCAGACTGTCCATGTAAGGCTATATACTCTTCCCCAAGTTCTGCTTTGGCTGTAAAGAGTTGCCTAACACCTGCTTCGGAGAGCCCCTCGATGCAGTGCAACTGAATAGGGTCAATAGCACGCCTTTAGTAGTAGAATGCCAATTGAAATATTCTTTTAAGGTTACATCAGATAGAGATGCAACAGAGCTAGGAATCCGATGTCTTTAACTGAGGGTCTAACATCCAACTAGTTAACTAACTACAGAGCCTAGAATACTCACATTTTTTCCAATACCAATGCTGGGCAGATCAGCCAGAACTCCTAGATGAGAAGCTAACCCGAAACCTACACCAATGGGGTCTAGGACAATGAGATGTTTATTATTGCATCCAAATACTCACACGTACAACAACTGATCTTCCAACCTCTCAGTGCTTCAAATTTTAGCCGACAAACTTTACAAAAAGCATGCTGAGATTTTGAGATGTCATTGAATCATCTTATATAATAACAAAATAGGATTTGTGGGTGTTGCGTTCCCGGTCATGTGACCGATCTCTCCTGCCCATTTCCAACCACCCCCAAACAAGCCCGGTCACCCCCACACCTCCAACCACACTTTTCCAACAGCCATCTCCATCCAACCGTCGTTGTCCCCTCCACACCGTCGGATCGACGGGTGCGTACTAGTAGTTAATAATAAAACCGTGAATTACCTCGAGGATGAAGCACACCATTGCCATCAACCATCAATAGCTGCATACATGGATCTGTTACTAAGACAGAATATGAGCCCCTTGAACTTAATGGCAGTTAGATTTGAAGCAATAGATTAAATTAAGGTTTACCTGCGGGTAACAAGGATGACCGCTTATTTTCATCTTCTCCAGAAGCTCAAGTACCACAGGAGCCTAAAAATGTAGAGCAGAGTGATTGAACAGCAACAGTGATGAGACGATGATGGAACATTGTGGCATTACCTCTCTAAAGGCGAGAAATCCGGGAACATAGGGAACATTGAGATGAACGAAACTGAAATCTTCATAAACGACTTCAAGAGTGGTAAGATCCAGAACCACCAGAGCACCGCAGGCAGCAGTCGGATGTTCCTTTGCGTAGCTGACGTCAACGCCGCCGACGTATCTCAGGACCGTGGCGTCCAATTCTGGTTTGTCGTCGTCGTGTAGGAGCCACGCGAAATCGTCGCCCAACACCAGCCTGGTCTTCAGCGAATCCTGTGCCCTAGAAACGAGAAACCAATCCTTTTAGAAAGATGAAAAGAAATTATACACAACTATGATGGCCTACCTAATCCAATGTTCCGGCGCCGTTGCCGGATTATAAACGTCATCAGATGTCTTCTTCTCCATAGGAACAAATTGAGTGTGGTTAGTTGATGGGTAAGGCTAATGACTTGACCTCCACAATAACAAGTAGCCACAAAAGAAACAAAAATTATCGGTGTTTCGAGAGTAAGTGCTCTTGTTTACTAAGTAGTTTTAATTTTGACGAAAAAGGTATTGTTTTCTCGTTTTATCGCTCGTTTCATGCAAATATAGAAGCACAAATAATTTAATGAATATAACAGATCAACTGATGAATATGTAAACACAACTGATGAATATATCAACACAATTGATGAATATATAAATACAACTTACAAAATATATAAGCACAATTGATGAATTTACACAAATTATCTGATGAATATAGCAGGTCAATCGACGAATATAGCAGGTCAACTAATGAATATAGAAATACAAATCATCTTATGAAAATAGCAGATCAACTAATAAATATAGCCCTACAACTGATGGATATAGAAGCACAAATCATCTTATGAATATAGCAACACAAATGATAAATTAGCTGCTTCGGATCCTTGTAATATGAGAATGGATCATCCTGAAACTGAGGATTCATAACTGGACAGTAGACTTGTCAAGCATTAGTAAAGTCGAACAATCAAAAAGAGATACATATCTAAGAAATTTTAACTAAGCCTCGCGCTCAGGTTATCACATCGCATGCGCTGTAGACGGTAAAAATATGTGGAAAATAATAAAAACTAGGAAATCAATTCTGCGTAAATCAAATCAAGTTATGCGCGCGGTTGTGTTTTGATCCTAAAAATTAAAATAAAATAAAAATATGTACAAGTCACTAAGATACAGAGTTAACCTTGTCCCGGCAACGACGCCATATCAACAAAACTATTATTGAGGTGTCCTATATAAATAAATTTATAAACCTTTCTCACTAGCAAGCAGTTAAGGTCAATTTAGTAGATAAATGCGTAGCTCAGGTGACTAACTCGTGATTGTGTTGATCATAAATATGAAATAAAAGTCATGTAATAACATAGGTTGTCAGGCTATGCTATGAACTAATATTCATAACAACATGCATTTTATCAGGAACAATAATTTCATAACATCAATAGACAAGTATAGCACCTGAACTACACAAGAGGATTCAGTTCCACATAGCAATCGAAAGATACATAATAGAATGAGTAGGAACAATTCCTACAAACCCTATTAGCTCCTTCTTTTCTTGTCGCCCTCTTCTGAATTTGGAAATGAAACACTCTGAGAATTTCAGATTTAACAAAAAGAGAATACTCTAAAGAGAAGACTTGTGTATGGCATATTGAGGCACGGTGCTGAGGCACACTTGAAAGAGGAGGAAATCCACTGATGATTATCTCCTTCATATGGTAGGATTCAGACTTGTAGGTTGAAGAGGAAATTTATTTGATTTAGGCGTCGAATTTAGAAATAATATGTCCACCGACTTTGAGCGTCCCGTTGGTAGAAATTCATCGTGAATGAAGTGTTAACCCCTATCTAGAAATTGTACATCTTTGGTTCTTCTTTATGTGACAATTTGAATCGCTCAAATCGGACATCTAGTGTGAAAATTATGACCCTCAAAAGTTTCTACGTCCTGCTTACTCGAGATTAGGAAACTACGGCTTGCCATACACGTTTAAGATCTCCCGCGCGAGCGGCTGTCGCACACGTCCTCTATTAAGTCAGTGAATCTTTCTTCTTTCTTCTCACGCCACGTGTCAATCCCTTGCAACATCATCGTGCGCGCGGCTGATGTCTCCAGCACGCGGCTCTGCACTTGGTCAGACAATGGCTTTTGACATACCATCCGTTTTATCCATATTTTGTTCTAACAACTTCTCTTTTAGCATGTTTTCGCATTGTCCTACTTCACCCTGAAATATAAAAATTAGCTAAAACCATCAAATAATACTCAAAAACGATCTAAAATTAAGTGGGTTAAATATAATGAGATAGTCAAATTTTATCTCATCAGGGGAATCCAAGGACGTAAGGGATGATGCTCTTTTATTATTTATTTACAAATAATTGTGTTAGATGAGTTAATGGAGTTGGGATATCCGTCTAAATTGTCAGCCTTTGTATCTTATTTGGAAAATGATGTACTCAGACTGCAATTAAATATGAGTGATAGTTCAAAACGCATTTGAATTGTTTTTCTCTCACTTTTATTAATAATATAAAATAAATGATTCATAATATGTTAAAATAGTGTGTGATATTAGGCAATTTAATGCTGACATTAATTATTGAGTATCTCGGTGTTTTAACAAATCTTCTCTTCCAAATACTCTCAGATTGGCAAGATTTAAGAAAATGGGTTATGAGGAAATTAGAAGAGGATTACATTATCTCCAAATTCTTCAATTTTCTTTCAAACAAAATTTGAAATCACAAACAATTTCATAAATTCTCTCCCAATCTCAATTTTTTTCCTGAATCAACTCGGGATATCCTAAACTTCTTTCTTAAAATCAATTCACTAGCAAGCCCGTAGGCTATAAAAAATAAAAATGTTCCCATGAAACTCTCTACGCATAGATATTATTTTGAATCGAAACCTAGAAATGGTGCCGATAAGCAGATACCTAAGAGCATCCACATTCAAGTTTTGTAGTAAGCTTCGTATCAGAATTCAGAACGCTTCTTTTCAATGTGCAAATAAGTGCATGACTTTATGACACCGAAGCACTCCATCTGCACGAAACAGTTTGTAAAAGACCAATTATCATGCTTCAGAGATTGAAGCATAGTAATAGGTATATTAAATATTAATTATAACAATATTATCACGCTCCCAACTCTGAAGCGTGGTAATAGGTATATGTTAAATATTCATCATATCTATTATCACGCATCAGAGTTGGAAGCGTGGTAATAGATATATCCTAAATAATTAATGTATACCAATTATCATGGTTTAAACCCTGAAACATGGTCATAGATATATATTAAATATTTACATAACTTATGAGCCCGCTTTCAACTATGGTAATAGGTATATTCTAAATTTAAGAATATTTGAATAAATATTCACAAATGATAATATGAATTAATAATTATAAATTAATTAATTATTTAACAAATTTAAGAATTTTTTAATTAATATAATATTAAAAAATAAAAAAATATATAATATGACATGTGAGTACGATTGCAGAGGTTTAAAAAGTTTATTTCAATGTGAAGTATAATAATAAGTTTTTGAAAAAGAAATTTATGACAATGCTAAGGTCGCATCACACAAATCTGATATGACATGACACGACACAAACCTATTTTCAGGTTTGTTTCAATGTGGATGCCCTTATGGTGAGAATGTTTTTCTTTGCAGCCACATTTTGAAGAAAATGAGACGTCTGCTAGTCAATTGTTATATCCAAAGTACCTTTGAAATGTTCGCATTGAACTCAGAACATCAAAGATTGTTAAATAAGCATACTAGATCAGCATCTTTTCGAAATACTCAGAATCAGAGTAGTAGGGAATCAATATTTCGCTTTCCTTCTGGCCCCTTTGTGTACCATGATGATACATAATCACTATAAAGAACTGCCCGATAACGAGGAGGACAAGACTCACTGATGAGGTCCGCAATTGGGGATATAATCTTTGGCTTGGCAGGGTCATGGAATGTTGCCACTGAGAGACGCGCCTTACTCGAATTAGCTATTGCACGATGTATAGCACTTCTGTACTTTCCATTGGTCATGATCTGAAATTAAAAGTTTTGCATAAGTGTATAGTTGACAAGATGTTAAGTGAAAATTTTGGTTCGGAAAATAGAAAAGGAGCTGACGTTTTCTCTAGGATTAAAATGAACAAGCTGACTTATATCTTCAGTCGTAATATGTCAATTGCGCAGCAAACAAACAACTACGAATTACGGAATACCTTCCACAACTCAAACATGGGTCGCAAAGAGATTTCCCTATCACCACCTTCTAGACATCCCCTTCTCATTATTTGCAGTACCAACATTTTTTAATTGTACAAATTTAATGGACATAACCATGGCAACACAAACAAAAAATAACATGGAAATGAGAAATGAATTAAAGTGAGCAAAAAAGCAGCAGGACATTTAGGGGTGCAGGAGCAACATAAATTGTCACGAGAATCAATTAGTGTACCTCGGTTTGATCAGACAAAAGGACAATAATGGCATGGGATAAAGGCTTTACAATGATCCAATTTCCATCTTTCAGAACCTGAAGACCTTCCACATCATCTTGAGTCAGAAGAGTGATGGCTCCAAAATCAGAGTGAGCTTGCAATCCAAGAGTTAGCTCCGGTTGTGGACAGGGTGGATAATAACTGAGTGTAATGTTCTGATATATCTCACCAACAGCATGTTCAATGCTGGAAGCCACCAATCCTAAACTCTGAGAAATCGAGGCCAACAATTTGTGGGCAAGGAGCTTCATTTGATCCGCATACTCAGCCACAACTTCCCTGACATCAGTTTAATGTTTCAAACTCAGAACCAATTGGTACAAACGTTGAGCCGGTAAGTAGGAATGATACAATCAACGAAAACACCAAGTAGACCTGTATTGTGGCGGGAAGTGAGGCCAGCGGGATGGATTCCGGCGGGACAGGGGGAAGGTGTGGTGATCGAAGTAATCTCGCCAATCCAACACAGCGTCGTCTCCAGCGCCGGCCAGCATCCGAGTCCCGTACCCTTCTGTCGCCGCTGCGCTGGTGTCGCAAGCGTACTTGAGCTTCTCCTCCATCGGCAAATCGTGGAAGAAAGTCAAACCGACGTTCCTCATATCGTCCAGCAATCGAACAGGAACGCCATGGTTGATGACCTGGAATGCTCCCCACTCTTCACAAACTCGTCCGATTTCATTTCTGATTTCATCGGAACGATCCGAATCGATACCGGCTAGGTCAATTACCGGAATATCGATTGTACTTAGAGATTTGATCGGAGGGACGGGACGATTCTCTGGTTGCTGGATGAACTGAGGAGGGACGTGCGAGATGCCGATTTGAGAGAGGGCTTGAACTCGCAGGCGTGGCGTCTCCGCCATTGATGGTGTCTGAGCTGGTGAGAAACCTGGGCCTGTTTGGCTTCAATTGACAATTTTGTAAATTAAAATTCACGATACGAAAAATGGAACAGCCAAACGATGCTCAATCTGATGAGGCTAGAACGCTGTCGTATCTTCCATGTAGAGATATATTATTGAATTGAAACAGTAGGAAATCCAAGGCAAATAGAGGTAGAAATTCAGCAACGTTCTGTTGGGTTTAAAATCGAAAAGCAGGACTGAAATGAAATTTCTGAATATCTCTTGTATTCATTGATCTAATTATATACAAGTTGTGATGTCCTACTTTATACAAACAAAAGAATAAAGTTGAAAACAGTCTGTTTTCCTAAGATCGTGCAGACTGAAAGAGGACAGTGTACACTGAAGCTTAGGATTGTCATTTTCTTAATTGACAGCTCCATAATTAATACGACACAACTTCATTTCTCTTCCTTTACCTCCAGGCATCGTCGTTTCATTCTGCTTTTTACATGCGTTTCCTTCTGATTCTCCAAACGACCGTGTTTTCCCCTTATTCCTCCCTTCTTCTTCAACACCCCCTGCAAGCTGGTGAGTATAGGATATTGGACAACTCTAGCTTGGAGGAGGCTAACTCTAATTGTACTCCGCGCAGAGGCTTTGTGAACAAATCAGCTAGTTGATTCTCCGAAGACAATTATAGTGGCCCGATAAACTTACGCTGAATATGTTCTCGGACGAGATGGCAGTCTAGCTCTATTTGCTTTGTCCTTTCATGAAAAATAGGATTCTAGACTATATGGAGAGCTAATTTGTTGTCGCAATACAGCTGTATTGGTAGGACAACTATTATGTTCTTGTAGGATAGAAGTTGATGTATCCAAACAACTTCACAACATGTGGAAGCCATGGATCGATATTTTGATTTAGCTGATGATCTTGATACAGTGCTCTGCTTCTTTGTCTTTATACCGGGTTTGATCCCACAAAAATGCAACACCCCGTAATTAATCTTCGTGTCGCCGGGCATGCCGCCCAATTTGTATCACAGTTCACCCGCTTTTGTGTTGATGAATTTGAAAGGAAGTAAAAGCCCCTTAGTGCTCCCTTAATGTATCTTAGTACACGATGTGCAGCTTGCATATGATCTTCAGTGGGTGAACTGACTCAAGTCAATTCTGGAAATGTCTTCTCTTTCGAGGTGTGGAGTCTGCATGTTTAGGGAGCTTGCTAGGGGCATTTGTATCTCAAAGATCAGACAAGAAAGGCTTTAAATGCCATCCAGCCATTACTTTCATCCTCTGCTCAGCGTGAATTTGTATATGAAGGCATTTGATGGCACCTCATGTTTCTATAGGCGTCATTTCTCCACCAGTACAACTATTCGTGATGCAGGAAGTCAAGAAACTTAAGAGATCTCTGTTACTTGTGGATAAAGATGGGGAGGAAATTACCATTCTGGTCCCTATTGGACGATCTATTCTTAAAGCTGCTCATGAAAATGATATATATCTTGAAGGTGCTTGTGAAGCCTCACTAGCTTGTTCCACATGCCACGTTATTGTCATGGATGTGGATTACTACAACAAATTGGAGGACCCTACTGACGAGGAGAACGACATGTTGGATTTAGCTATTGGGCTTACTGAGACGTCTCGACTTGGTTGTCAGCTGATTGTAAAGCATGAGCTAGATGGAATTCAATTGGCTATGTTGTATGCACACGCGTAACCACCATTTTTTCTACAAGATCCATGTTACCAATGTATCCTTTGTTTTGAGTTAGAAATGAGAAACATAGAAGACAATGGTCTTGGAACTCAATTGACCTTTAGGCCAGTTCGTATGCAGAAAAATAAAGAATCGAGCAAAAGTTCCACTACATATCTCTTAGTCTGTTTTCTAATCTAAAACACTAAAACACATTTCGCAGTACAACTTATCCAGCCTTTGGGCTGGATTCGGGAAGGCTGATGAGGCATAGAGCGCTAGCTGTCGTATGAATTAGATCCTCGATTAAGGATCCGGAGGAATCCTCGTGACATCTTGCATCACGGTAGAACTAATCAATATTCTTTTGTGCATAAAGAGCTTGAGACGATGATGACTCAAATGCAAGAAGGGGAGGATGATGACGACATCACATCAATGGACGCGTTGCTATCCTCGTTGGATACGCATCCTAAAAGAATTTGAAAGAACAACTCAAAGAGACTACTTATGAGATCATATTTTACCATCTCATTCATAGTTCACTTACCTAATTTTGTACATTTTTAGTGTTATTTAATAATTTTCGCTAATTTGTTTATTACAAGCTTATTTTATGTCTTTGTACAAATAATGATAAAAGGTCAGTTTTGGAGCATATTCGGCCAATGAAGAAATCGGACAGAAGACTGCAAGTCAGCCGAGCGCAAGAGTCACACACAGTAGACAACTGTCGCGTGCGCGGTGATGCTGTGAGGGATATACATGTGTCACAAAAAGAAAGGAAGAAAGAGAGATGATGTGGAAAAGGCCACGCGTAAGTGTCACACACTCAACTGGATAATTACACATGCGCGTGACAAGCAATGTTTCCAAATCCCTAGTCAGTAGAACATAGAAACTTGCGAAACCCATAAATTTCTCACCGGAAGTCCGATTCGCGATTCAAGCAGCTGTAGAAAGGTAAGAGAATTATCTACAATTTCCTAAGGGGGTATGCTAAACTTGTTATGGGTATTTGCCAGAAAGCGGTTAAAGATGGAGATAGGAAGCTTCTTAATTCGATCTCCAATTCGATTCGGATTTCTATAAGCCGATAAATATGATTTCCATCATTATCTCCTAAAGATATATATCAAAAGAGAGCCAAAATTCATAGCTTAATCCTAAGCTATCCGCACATATATAAGGAGGTTATTACCTCATAATGCAAGTGTGTTATGTGTAATTTCAATCTCATGCCTAAGGTGCAATCTTCGACTTGAGTCAAGAGTCTTCAAGGAGCAGTAGAGAGCAGCAATGGATTCATCCTAACATAGGTTTGAGTCAGATTGTAAGGGTCATTCCTATCTTTTTTACTCATTCTTATGTCTATAGACCTTCGTGGCTAAATCTATTGTGTAGTTCAGGTGAGGTAACTTGTGATGATTATTTTGAGACATTTTGTGTTTATAAATGTTATTCATGTTGACATTGTTGTTGCGCATAATCTGTATAATTGCATTGATTTGCATGGCAATTAATGTGTGTAGTGCGTTATTGCATGAAACCTAGGCGCTAAGACCTAATTGCACGGCAGAAGTTGAGTCGCAATTAGAAAGAGCATATATAATAACATGTCCTAATTTTTGCCAAAATATCTTACTTAGTCATAATTCCCTATCACCATAACACAACTATATATGCCTTGTTGCTAGGCTGACAACACTAAAGCATGTCAGACATAAAGATTCATACGATGACTTAAGAGTCTGATGGATGCAGAATAGGAGTAATTAATTACACTCTGGAATATAAGATGTGAATTTTTCTAAATTTAGTGCACAAATAGAATTTTATCTTTAGCATCAACGCTCAGTAATCTCACAAGTCAAGTCACCTGAACTGCATGTTTGTCCTACTAATCTTCATACTTAGTGTGCAGGTTGAAGAAACA
The DNA here is from genome assembly GCA_002312845.1 of Kalanchoe fedtschenkoi. NCBI lineage: Eukaryota > Viridiplantae > Streptophyta > Magnoliopsida > Saxifragales > Crassulaceae > Kalanchoe > Kalanchoe fedtschenkoi. The sequence goes on from NQLW01000059.1 coordinate 79,836, forward strand.
TCAGTCACCATTACAGTCCTCATCCCCCATATTTGAGTCTTATTATTAGCAATTGTTAAGTTACTAGCATGTCACGAACTCATTCTCTGTTGATAAATTCTGTACTTGCGACTAACTTGTGAAGCCAGATTTTATAAATCTATTTGCATAAGACTTTCAACAACCGTCTTACCAACTACCTTGTATAAATCAAGTTCTATCCATAAGATTTATTCAGTTTTGGACCTACAGGCTGCATCAAATTTTAAATGCTCATAACTCTCAATTATGAAGGTTGGTGAAGGCTCATAAATAATGGTTGAAAAGATATTTATGTCTTCTTTCAAATGAATCCAGTCGCATGTGAAAGTTCCATTTGAACTGTTCAGAATTGGTGAAACAAATTTCATCATTTTTACAGTATGAGTCAGACTAGGATTTGGGCTTCGGGCCCGGGACTTTCAATATAAGTTCTAGTCTTTTCAGAATTAGAAATCACAATTATTTTAGGAGAAGCCCTAGCTTATAAATATATAAAAGCATACCTCTATTACAATTATATTTTGTTTAGATTAATGTTAGTCGCTACTTTTTTCAGTATTTGCACGTGTCGACTAGATCACCCGTTTACTTATCTTCAGAATCCAATTTTTCAGATTTATTTTTTTTATTCAGATTTACAAATTCGGTGGCTTATTCATTTTATTCTTGCTTATTCTTCAATTGCTTGCAAATACAAGGACCTTCATGGTCAGGTTGATCATGATTCCACAAGATCAATAACACTTCTAAAGTGGGTGTAACGATCGGTAAGATGCAACGTCCTAGATAGTTGTAGTTAGATCACGAGTCTCCTCCACCCAAATTGAAAACCTATCTCATCAAAAGCTTGGGACCACACAAACCCATATCGAACCTCCAAACTTGTCATCTCTCATAGCTTCCATCTTTTACCACCAAATGACACTTCCATCTTTCATCATTGCCGTCGCAGCTATATAACTCATTCTTGATGTAATTGAAACTTTGTGCCCCTTCTAGCAATCGATGACTCGTGAATGGCTTGAATATCTACTCAGACGAGTTATGAGTCCTAATATGATCATGATGTTACACTCATAGCTAGTTACTTTTTAGAGAGGTAGGCGATCTTGGCCTAAAGGTGACGTTGAGACTTTTGACATGAGAATTCGATCGATTTTTTGTGGGAATTTAGGGTTTGATTTTTAGGGCTTATGAGAATTCAATGTTGTTTTTTTTATTGTGTTGTTGTTGTGGTTAGGGTTTCTTGTATGGAAGGAAATAAAGATGAGGTATTAAAGTGTTTGATGATTGGGAAGCTGGCTTTAGAAGGTGGAGACAAGACTCAGTGTGTTGAAGTTCATGTTTAAAGCTTGTGGTCTAGATACGAGTTTGTCGATGACGAGTTGTTGCCAGGGATTATTGAGGGGGATCAAGTTAAGCATGAGGCGACGCCTTCAGCAGCAGTAGCTGGTCAATCCACTGTTTGTCAAAAGGTTGGTGTGAGTGAATCAGTAGGTGGAGCTGGATCAGAGGTGAATGCTTCGTCATCGTCTAGTTAGAATTATACTTACGACACTACTACAGATCGGGATTTATTACCACGTTTATTCGAAGGCTTTCACCACGCTTCACAAACGTGGTGAATACGACCGTCATAATTGATAAAGTACAGAGCGTCGTAATAGGTTCAGCACTAATTACCACGCTTCACATAAGAAGCGTGGTAATAGGTTCAACACTAATTACCACGCTGAACTAAAAATATATATAAGAATATGCTAACTAGAAAATTTCAATGTTGACGTTTTGATCGTCACTTATAACCACGTTTTTAAAACTCCAAGCGTGGTAACAGACACTCAAAGAAACGATGCCGTCTTTTAACATAATCTATTACCACGCTTAATTATAAGAAGCGTGGTAATAGGTATAGCCAGGGCCGTTCCTGACATTTTGTGGACCCTGGGCGAGTATGAATCATGAGCCCTCTATTTTATGTGTTAAATATATTTTAGTAGCATATTTGTTATAGAAGTATTAATAGCTCAGTTGGTTGTCTCATCCTGCCCAACCCACTCCTCATGGTGGAAGGAATATGGGCCTCGACCCATGCCTGGGCCCTGGGCGACCGCCCAAATGGGCCAGGCATAGGGGCCTGGGTATAGCGCTAATTGTATATGCACCAATTACCACGTTTTATTTGATTAATTACCACGGTCATAATAATAAGCGTGGTAAAAAAAACGTGATAATTGGAAGTGTGGTAACAATTCAAATCTTTAGTAGTGGGAGGAGGTGTTGGCTGTCGAGGAGATTAGGAAGAAGAAGAATTACTATGAGATTTAGGGGGTAGAGCGGGGTTGTGCTGTTGAGGAAAGCATACAGAAAGTTGTCTCTGAAGGTTGATCCAGATAAGAATAAGGTGCCTGGATCTGAGAAAGCTTTTAAGTTGATTATGAGGCTTTCTGATGTTGAGTAATGAAGAGAGTAAGTAAAAGTATGATGTGTCAGGTTTTGATGAGCTGATGATACACGAGAGGAAGCCTACAATGCATGTTTCACATCTGTTTAATGGGTTTTATGATGAGGAGGTGGATGTCAAACACATATTTAGGAATTTCTTTTTTGAAGGAATGGGACTTACTCCACAACTCGATATTCATATGTTCAAAAAGTGATTTACCAAATAAAAATAAATCATTTAGGAATTATAAATGGTCTAACTAGTGATCTAAGCATTCAGATTCTCATATATCATTCAACATTTAGCTCTTAATTTTACAGAATGACATCTAAATGTGATTTGAACTACCATCACTTCCTCAATAAAGGTTTGCACTATTCAAACTGTAAAAGGTGCAATAAAAAAATTAGACTAATTTATTATGCTTATAATCAATTGGTTTGATTCATTAAATATATTCAACCCCCGTTTAGTAGCATATATTAAAAATGAGATTGTATTATTAATACCATGATTATTTGTTTGAGAATAGGGATACGTATTAATAATGCGGGGGAGAAATTTTGTTTTTGGAAATCCGTACTAATAATACCTCTTCAATCGGTATTATTATTTATATGGATATTAATAATGCACGTATAAATAATACAGTGTACCAAACGTGCACTTAATGATATACCATTTCTTGATGATTATGATTGATTGAGTATGAAAATATATATTTTTTGTATAAATAAAATGTTGTCATTTAATTTAATGACAATTGATATAGTTTAGGCTTTTAGCACACATGTCCTATTCTTATAACAATATTTATTTAGCAGTGCATCTATAATGTTTATTTTATAAAATCAATCTAATTTGTTTTCTATTGCACCCTTTTCGATATTTTGAATAATTATGATTGTTGATAGCACATATTTTCCAAATTATAAATTATTTCATTAAATATCTAAATACAGATATATCTTCACTCAAAATTATTTTATAAAATCAAAACTATTTATAACATTAATCAGGCACTTCTCCATTTTCAACTGCACATCTGAGTAGAGAGTACGCCATGAATTTCATCCTTTTCATTGGAGGATCCAAAATCACGCGTGCTACTTTCATTTATCATGTGATTGTGTAGACAATTTCATCTACTCATCCAGAGTGGGAATCGTTTTTAATGTGCTCCATCTCTACTCTTTAATTTGTCATTTTCTTTTTATAGATTTGAGTTTGATTTATCATTTTTTATAAAATTTTATTATGAATATTATGATGATGAATTTCAAAATATTCGTATCGAATTCTACTTCAATAATATATTTTTATTATAATTTTATAATATTTATATTATGACTAATTTACATTTTAAATTTAATGCACGATACTTTAAACAACAATTAAAAAAAAGATAAATTACAAAAACATATATCAAACTATCGCTCATTTTCAAATTAAGTACCGAACTTTTTAATTATTCAATTTAAGTACAATAGATTTAATGAAATGATAAAATTTATATAAAAATAGATTTTATGTCCGATATATTTATGCAAATTTTAAAATCCTAACTAAAGAGCTCGACAACTATGCTAATTGCTTCTTTCTATTAAATTTATATTGTTTAAATTGAACAATTAAAAATTCAGTATTGAAATTGAAAACTTAAAAAGTTCGGTACTTAATTTGAAAACGGATGATAGTTTAAAACATGTTTTTTTATTTTATCCTTAAAAAATATAGAGAGAAGAAGTAGTGTGCTATTGCAACTCTGGACCAAACACGGAAAGTGGACCAACTGAGTAATCATATACTTTTATGTCATCATATTTAAACCTACCCTATATTAGAAAATTTTGAAATGCAAATATGTGACATTGTCCCAAAATCCAATGATGGTTAAAAAAATTTAAATTTAGGTGTAAAATAAATTTCGTTATCTCATTTATTACACAGTCCGGTCAATTTTAGTAGCATACAAACAACAGATAGTTAAATAAATTTAATTGGACTCTTGAATGTGTTGGGTATTAAGTTTTATAGTTTAAATTTAATATTGCAAACATAACATGAATTATTATTTTTTGGTGCATTATGGATTGAATTAGATTACATGAAAATGTTTTGAACTAAATTTGAATTATAAGAATTGAAATTCAGATTGCATTTAAATTACAAAATTGGGCTAAAATAAAAAAAAATAAATATTAAAATATTTTTTATCATGGTTAAAAATATTTTAGATTGAAGTCTCGTAACGGCACCATCTATGTCAAAAAATTTTCATGGAACCTGAAGTATGATATATTTTTGTTCTAGTTATAATAAAGTAGTACTACAGTACTAGAGTAAGCTGGATAAAATAGATAACCAAAAATGAATTGAAATTGCGTCAAAAATTAAAATAAATCGAAATCCTTCAAGTAGAAAATTAGACAACTTCTTATTCACTGCAAAACAAAAATATAACAACATAAACTTTGAAATAGTACATTGACACAAACCCCATTACATGACATAATTTACCCTTTCCCACACCACAACCGGGACTTGTAGTAAACACAAATACTTTTACTGCTAATTATCACCACTAATTATATCTCTAATTACAGTACTAGGTAATAATTACTACTAATTTAGTCATCAAAAACCCACCAGTCAAGAAACCCAATTTAGTGTAGTCAGCCCCCCACCACAAATTCCATCTTTGATTCTTCAATACAAGAAACTGCTGCTGTTACCACCGTCGGCCTTTTTCACATTCCCCGTCGATCCGGCCGTACTCATCCCTATCATTCGCCTCGCCTGCTCCACCTCGCCTCCTCCGCCGCCGCCGGACGCGCCTTGCTGCTGGAATTGGAAACTGTAACCCGACGGAATCGCGAACGATGACGACATCTGATGATCCGCAACCCGACGCGGCTGCGGATGATCGATCGCGTCTCCGATCCCGAAACCGAGCGCGGAAGGTCCGCCGGTGAACTGCTGGACCATCGCTCTAAAGTTGGAGGTGTTGGTGCTGAGCAGCGTCGTCGGCGTCCGCCTTGAAGCCCTCGACCGCTTCCTGGCAGGCTTCGTCACTCGATTCGACCGATTCACTGGATTGTTGGAATTTCCCGGCCCGGAGTTGAAGCTGAAGCTGGTGGGGTTGGGATCGGTGGTTGGAGTGCCCATGGCCGTGGTGAAGTGGTGGTGGTCGGCGAAGATGGAGGCGGCAGTGGACGGAGCGGAGTGGAAGTAGTCGGACCAGTCGGCGGGGCTCGTGAAGGTCTGGCTCATGTTTGTTGAGTGCGAAGCTGCGAAGAAGCAGGAAAGAGCAACGGAAATAGCGGAGGGATATTTAAGGAGACGGATGGAACGATCCTGGCCGTTGATTGTTCAGTGATGATGAGGCGTGGGATTGGACACGTGAGTTTCACGTGGGTCGCATTGAAAATATATGTTGGGCGTGCTGGGTGCTTCTTCTAGAACGTTTTTCATTTGATTGATTTTTATTTCTTCTATTATTGGCTGCTTCGAGGAAAGCGGGTGTATCTTATCTTCATGACGGAACATTGACTGGGATCTCGTCATATCGTACGGCATGAATATCAAAATAAATATAAAAATAGATTTATGTCATGTCATATTTGTGTTATGTCAACTTAATTTTATTATAAATTTTATTCTCACAAATTTTTCTTTCACATTGAAATAAACATTGTAAATCTCTGCGCATGGGACACCCATGTCATATTATACTTCTTTTATTTTTTTCATATTATATTAGTAACAAACTTTTTAAATTTTATTAAATATATTATTGTTGATATTATTAATTCATATTATATTATTATGGTATATACTTTATACGACGCTTTTAAGTTAAAAATGTCATATATGGTATATAATTTATACGTCGTTTATAACTTAAACACACTGTATATTCTCTATTCGTGAATCTCTTCGTGCAGACGAAGTGGTGTTGTATTAGAAGGCCACAAATCGACTTCCACATTGAAATGAAACGATCAGTTGTCTGACACAAACCTCACTACAAAGTTTTGATGTGAATGCCCTTAATGTTTTTATGTAAGGAAAAATGTATCACAAACAATCAATCAATTTAGTGCACCTATATCCTTCATGTGTACATAATTTGTATATTGCTTATAAGTAAGAAGAGATCTATAACATATATTTAAATTTATGATTATAATATTATATCAATATGACATGTGCATGTGTACCTCAATTTTAGTGGAGTCATAATTTGTTGCCGAAGAACGTAAGCATACCTCATATATATTTATGTTCGTTTTGAACTAGTAATTTGAAGGTTATTAGAAAACATTAGAATTATCTGACTAACTCTATATTGTTAGTTAGATTTGAATTTAGATCTAATATTAGTGCATGAACTAAAAATTCAAAAAAAATAAAATAAAATAAAAACAAAGCTCGCAGTGGCTTAAAAGTAGAGTGTATTTCAGTCAAAGTCTTGACAAGCTACATCATTTTCTTAATAAAAAATAATAATAATCTAAATTGTAATTAGAGAGATTTTTTTT
>NQLW01000059.1:88085-136700 GCA_002312845.1 Kalanchoe fedtschenkoi
CAGTTCAAATGTTGCTGTGCGGTGAAGATTGGTTGAGAAATTTCTATAATATTAAAAAGAAACAAGGGGTAGTTAATTTTATTGATTATCCTTCTTTAGAAATTACTAATTTATTTGTTGAACACTCTTTTATTGTATTTATTTGTTTGATTTTTCAGGCTACTGATGAAGAAATTAAAGAAATACTCTTTTAATCAACTTTTCCGGACAGATGAGGATGATTTATTGAAGCCTGAATAAGTATTTTAGGCGATCTTTTGGCGTATATCTTTTGTCTATTGAGAAGAACAAATCAAAGATGATGTGTTTTGAAGCTGCGGCCCAGCTTGATAGTTTAGGTTGATTAGCTTGTCAAATAAAATTTGATAATTTTCGAGCCGAGCTCGAGTATTGTATCGAGTAGCTTTCAAGCCGAACTCGAGTACTGTATGTTTATCAAGTAGTTTTCGAGCCGAGCTCGAGTAGTTCAGAGCCGAGTTCGAGTATTTCAAAATTTAACTCGAGTTCGAGTAGTTCACGAGCCGAGCTCGAGTTTAAGAAAAAATTATCGAGTCGAGTTCGAGCATTACGCATAAAAGCTCGTCGAGTTCGAGCCGAGTTCAAGCCAATGCATATTTTAAGCGAGCCGAGTTCGAGTATTGCGATACTCGGCTCGGCTCGGCTCGTTTGCACCTCTAGTCCTAAGATAGATTTTGACCAAAAAATCTGATCCTTGACGGTTTCATTCCAGACGACGCCCCACATAATGTCTCGAACTCTAGGTGGCACCTCCTCAAAATGTTTGCATTCTCTTATCAGAAGGCTTCGAATAGATTGAGGATGGGGCCAAAGAAAGGCATGATTTAGCTGTGTCTCACCTCGACCAAACCACCCGCAAGAGTAGGGGTGAGCAAAATCCGGTCCGGACCGGAAAATGACCCGGAACCGGACCGGACCGGACCGAAGGATTCCGGTCCGGTCTTCGGTCCATCCATTTTTGGGATTCCGGTTCCGGTCCGGTCCAAACCCGGAAAATTCCGGTCCAGACCGGAATGGACCGGTTTGGTAATTTTTTAATAAAAAAATTATTTTTATTAAAATACTGAAATATATCTTATTTAATACATAAATAAAATTACTTTTAATTCACATTTTTATTAAAATTTAATTAATTTTTATGATTCCGGTCCGGTCCGGTCCGGTCCAAACCCGGAATTTTCCGGTCCGGTCCGGTCCAGACCGATTCAAATCCAATCCGGTCTTCGGTCCTTACCTTTTCTTGATTCCGGTTCCAGTCCAGTCCGGTCCGGTTTTGGACCGGTGATCACCCCTACGCAAGAGTGCTCCGAAATGAGTAAGATATATAAGCGGCCGAATTGAATTCCAAACAGTTGATCCATCTTCACGAAAGGTAGTTATCGAACCCGAATGACCATATTTAGAAGTCATAAACTACGCCCAAAGAGATTCATTCTTTCAAAATGTCCAAGCCAACTTAGCATGTAAACACCACATAACATTAAAAATAGTCTGATGCCAACTTCTCCCTGGCATTTGATTTTAAATTACTTTTGTTTAAGTTTTATAAAACTAAACTGTCCATAATTCTCCCGTTCGTAAAAACAATTAATAGAAGCCAAAGTTAGTCTCTTTCCACTATGTGGTTATATTAAGGAAAAATCCTAAAAGAAACTCTGAACTAGCACCAATTACCCAACTGCAATTTGAACTATCACGATTGTCAAAAAGAGTGCGATGAAAAAAATTAGACTGATTTTGGATAATGCTTAAGATCAATTTATTTATTTTCATAAATATAATTAATCTTATTAAATTTGTTGAGGATTATGGATGATTGAGTGTGTAAACACGTAATTTTATTTATGTGCGCAAATCTATATTGTTTATTCTGATAACCGAATGACGTGATTTTTTCACACACAAATATAAGTCTTATAATAATATTAGTTTATAGTGTAATGATTAATTTATTTTAGAAAATCATTTCAATTTTTTTTCATCGCACTTTTTTTAGTAGTTATGATAGTTCGGACTGCAATTGAGTAAGTAGTGATAGTTCAAGGCTCCGCTTGGATTTTTTTCCAATTATTGATTGAGATCAGCTTTCAGTTTTTATCAAATGGAGCGTGATTAAAAATTATATTAATGTAGAATTGTTCAATACTACAAAAAGAGTAGTATATAATAAAGATTTAGATATATAACTAATACATATTTGATATTATGTCAATTTTCATAATGATAATCTAACATAACTTAAAATAAATGACATACAATATAATATGATTATTTATACTCAACTTATAAAACAATAAGCTCGTGCGGGCATTTATAATCATAGATGTGAATGCATATTTAAGATACGAATTAGAGTTGGTTTGGTGAAGTATGGTGGGGACAAGTCAAGGTCAGGCGAGCAGGCTTCCTAATGTTTAGTTTAATTCTTCATTGATTAATTTTAAGGCTGTGTATGGTTTAGGGAAAATTGTAGGGAAAGGAAAATTTGGTGGAAAGTGAAATCAATCATGGATTTCATCTTATTTTCTTTTGTTTGGTTTAGAATGGAAAATTTGAAGAAAAGCTTCAAAACTTCTTTTAATTTACCTTAATTTTCCTCCTAACTTTCCACTTTCTTTCCCTCATATTTTCCATCTAAACCAAACATTAAATTTTACCAATTTTTCTCCACATTTTCCTTTCCACAAGATTTTCCCTAAACCAAACACAGCCTAAAGGTTCATTCTCTCTTGTAAATCAACTCATGTATGAAGTCATCAGAACTGTTTCGTACAAGTGGTAGAGTATTTCTCTTAACGATGCTAATTGCTATATTTTGTCTCAAATAATTTATTTCTTATAGCCCGTTGGGTTTTCTATAGTTGAGCAAAATTTATCTACTCTTTTTCAAATTAGAATTTCGTCTATCAAAAAAAAAAAAAATCTTTAAACTAGAACGAGCAAGCTCAGAGGCGACTAGCCAAAAGGGTATTTATAAAATAGGGAGAAGATTCACATGGCGTAGAATAATAGTAGATTGGTAAATAATAACTGTAAAGACTTTAATGGAAGAATATGGGTGAGGCAGCAGTCTAAGTTAGGTGGAAATGGAGAGAGAACCTAAGGCTAAGACCAAGCTTTCAAAGACGGACGTGAATGAATGAATAAATGATTTCAAAGCCAAATGAGATACTTCCACTCTCATTTTTTACATGTCATATAATTAAATTTTTTTATTTATTTGTATTTATCATTTAACAATTTTCAATGCGTGTTTATTGTCAACAACTACCTTAAAATGTCAAACATTAATCACTTCATTATCATATTAAATAAAAAATATATTCCCCACCAGTAATCATCTACCAATTTTACTTTTTGCACGAATTTTTTTATAAAAACATCAACCACTCATTCATTAAATTTGTTTAACCGCTAGCATTAACTTCACCTTAATCTACTCAAATTAACCTTAAACGACATATAATAGAGGACGGATGAAGTAATATATAATCACCTCCAATGGCGGAGTCATGATATAAAGTTAAGGGGGTCAAAAATAATTTTATGTGTGTGAGATGTGAGTAAATAACCTTTTGACTCGGAAAATTATACTTGAACTAATAATTGTACCTAAAATATACTAGATTTTAGATTATAAATGTGAAAATTAAATATTACAGGGGTCAAATTTATTTTTTTATTAGATTTATACTATAAATATGCATAAGTTTTGTATGAAATTAAAAATTAAGAGGTGTCAAATGATCCCCTAACTTACATGTTTGATGTGGCTCCGCCACTGATCACCTCTTCAACAAATGAGTATAAATTGGTGTAGAATTCGAATACTAAAAGGCCGACTGATCTTTGATTCAAAATTAGATGATACAAATAAAATAATAATATGTTCGAGCTTTGTCTCCTCGAATTTAATTGGATCAAAAAAAAAAATTATCCGAGGGAAAATTTGGTGGAAAAAAAAATTTGATGAAAAATTTATAAAATTATATGTTTGGTTTAGATGAAAAATATGAAGAAAAGAAAATTAAGTAGAAAATTTGATGGAAAATGTTATTCTAAGGCCTTATTTTGTTGCACTTATTGAGTGTTATTAAGATGTGGTCTCTTATTATGTTAAACATTCAGTGGACTAAATACTTGTTCTTTTCCTCTTAATGAATATTTAAAAAGTCTGAATGATTTATAATCAATTTTATATCTGAATCATTCATAGGCTATATTCATACAATTATTATAATTATCTTTTTTTTCATATGTTTATGGAATCAACTCTGCTCGGATCATACTTCAATCATAATCACATCAGTGTCGACCGCAGCTAGTTTTTTCAAGCAGAATCTCACGCACTTCATAAATAAATAATATTTTTATACCATGAATTTTAATTTTATTTTTATATTTGTAAAATTAAAATTTTGATATAATTTTATATTTATAAATCATCATGTCTGAAAATATTTTAAAAAATAAATTATCAAATGAAAATAAATCATTTAGTAATCGGATGTGGTTTGATAATTGGTCTGACCATTCAGATTTTTATACATCATTTATCTCTTTATTACAGAACGAAACCTAACTCTTAGCATACAAATATGATACGATCAAGTTCAATGTATATGAAATGAATAACTACTTCTTCTATTAGATTCAATGTATCTAAACATTTTCAATGTATCCGACATAATTTTTATATTAAGTTTAATATATCCGATCAAATTCAATGTATCCCTCCAGGGCCCCTTTAGGTATTCTTCTTCATTTGGTTGTGTATTGACTGAGCATGTCTGATATGTAATCTCTTTTGTATCTTCTTTTCCTTCTCATTGTGTTTAATGTTAGTAACTAAGGCGTAATGACATGTCTTAATGGGAATTTGTGAAGTCCTGAGATTGTTTCAAAAAAAAAATGATATTATATTTTTTTATACATTTTTCATGAAACTTTCCATGATGATGAAAAATGAAATGAAATCTTTATTATTTTCTTTGACATTTTTCATAGCAAACTAAATAAAAGTAAAATTAGATGGAATCCCTAAAAAATTATCGACCAATTTTTTGCTAAACCAAACACACCCCAAAAAAAAAAAAAAAGTTTGAAGGTGGGAACATGGATGTGGATATGAAGCGGAGTAGCAGCGGCACGTTTGTTTGACCAGTCCGATCTTTATAGATGACAGCTTGATACTTGATAGTCTCGACACCAAGATTTTTATTCAGGGAAAAGAAGCTAATGGGCCCTACGATATTTTACCTAATTCTGTACGGGATTTTATTCCTTTTTTTTAAATAGTGTATTTTTTTTAATTTTTAGACAAACACTGTAATTAGTTTAGAGCATCCGTTGTTAAACCGAATCTAATTGTGGTTCAGTTAATTGAATTGAATTAACCGAATTGAATTATATGGTTAATTGATAATTTGATTTTTCAATTATCAGTTAAATATCTAACTAACCAAAATTAACGAATTAATCAATATATTTTATAAAATCAATATTTTTATATATAAAAAGTTTTATTTTTAGTTAATAAATTTCTTTTTTAATTAGTTCGGCTCCAAATGTTGAAGAATGGTATAATACGAAGAAGACAAAATGGTGGAGCCCATGTCTAAAATTTTTTGAACGCACATCTTCTCTCCATCCCCTGCGGTCCTTCTGCCACACGAAATTTTTTTGTCACACGCAACACATTTAAGGCATTCGTTCGGATGTGTCGCTCCTCAACTATAAAAGGAGGACGAATACAAAGAGAAATATCATCCCTCAACAACTCATCTGCCTTTGTTTTTCATTTTTTTTCAAAATTTTATCTCTCTAATATTTTCAGTGTATTTTCGTAACGGTTTCATACCGTAAGAAAAATAAATCAATATTTTTTCTTCCTCCAAAATTCACCAAATTTCATATACACGTTTTGTTGAGTGCCGAGATTATTAAATAGATCCTAACACCGAATCCAAATTTTCTCTTTCATTGAGGGTGTGTTTGGTTTAAGGAAAATTCGGTGGGAAAAAAAATTGAAGAAAAATTGAAAGAAATTCATTGTTTGGTTAAAAAAAGGTAAGGAAGGGAAACTTAGTTGAAAAATTATATGGAAAATTTTAACAAAACAAAGAGTGTTATACTACTTTCCTATGTATTTTTCATCCCTAATTAACCAAACAAAGAAAAATAAGATAGATTCCATGAGGAATTCATTGTCTACTAAATTTTCATTTCCCTCAAATTTTTTCTAAACCAAACACACACTAACCGAACTGAATTAATCAATTTTTTTTCCAATTTTTGACCGAATTAATCGATTCATCAAATTAATCAAACCAAGATAATTCGATTATACTATATCAGTTCCTTGAATCATTTTTCATTGAACAATTATCTTCCGTAACGGTAGCTCTGTTAACCCACAATTTACTCCATTAAGTACAAGATGGCGACATTAAAAAAAAAAACAAAAATTACTTGTTATTATTTTGGAGAATATGCTTGTATGGGGAGATGAGAATATACAAGAGTTTTCGACAAAAGAATTACAAAAACTGGAAAAGAGAGTCAAATCAAGAGATTCAGCCCAGGCTCTGTTGGCAGCAGTTTGTTGAGCTATTGATGGAAGAGTCGAAGATGTTGAAAAAGGCTGATTCCAGAATATAGATTTATTCCTTGCTGGCCATAATATATATTATAAGTCAGATCAAAGGGAACGAAATCTGATGCTGTGGAGCAGAAACGTGGAAGAATGAAAGGGACAGAAGCACAGGGCACACAAGCCATGCTCACAATGGATCCAATGGTGTTGAGATCCGAGGTAACAAGCGACAGTTGGATGGAAACCGGCGAATCGTAGGACTTTGATACATGAAGACGGTGTAAACACCAACAAGGTGTTGGCCTAGTGGTATTGGGTGTTGTCTAACAATCCAAGGTCATGGGTATGGGCGTATACTATCAAGGTGAAGGGGGTGTGCGGTCCCTGGCCACCAAGGAGGAAGTGGGGAACCACTATCGATCTCCTTAAAAAAATAAAATAAAAAGACAGTGTAAATTGGCGCGAGCATGTATGTCTTGTTCCTCGGCAGCAGAGTCGAAATTGCATAGCCCGATGCCTTGTTGCTCGGGGAAAACGAGCAATTGATCTTATTATGGCGTCAGTGAAGAAGAGGAAGAAGTTGGAGAGCGAGTAGGAACTAGTGCCGAATCTGATGAGGAGCTGCAAACGGATATGGATCTCATGCAGTCAAGCAATTTGCTTCACACACAAAACGACGTAGTTTTGTGTATTATCAACCATTCACAAATTTTACACATGATAGTTTGTGAGTGGTTGATAATACTCAAAATTAACATCAAGACAGGGGAGGGGGACAACTGCCATTAACAGTGGAAAAAACAAAAAAACCCTCATAATTCCCACCTCCCAAACTCTCGACTGCGCTCGCCACCAAATGGACTGTCCGCTTTTCTAACCTTATTACTACGTATTCACTCGCAGACTCTCCCTCCGACAACTTCAACCAGTAAAAGTTTGAGCGATTGGAGTAAGTTTCTTTTGGCTGATGAGCCGTACCATAATGCTTTCAAATGTCTATGTAAAATTAATGTTTATCTTATTTTGAAAATCAAATTAGTTTGGAACGAGTGAAACGCATTCATTCAGATCCCTTTAAAAATATTTTCGCTTTTATTTAACTCATTATTGATTCTACCAAAAAAGATTCAGGAACTCCTATTTCTTCTAAAAATGGAATCAGGAACTGAGACAAGTGTGGTTGCCGTTGCTAAAAATCAAACCTAACTCATCTCCTTTTGGACAAGAAAATGATTGATGAGGCTTTGAGCCCTTGTTAATTGGTTGGTAGGCTGATTAAGGATAGAATAAAGTACAACCCGAACTAACTGGGTAACATAAACCAGCTTATTTTAAACAAATGATGTCACACAAAACTAACAACAAAAGGCAACAAATATGACTGGCAAAATCAAAGAAGCCTAGGAAAAACCACCACTTGAATGGCAAATCAGTAGTGGCATGTGTTCTCAGTGTTTAGCATCTTCTTCTTCACAGAATTTGGAGTACTGATCTGAGTCCATCAGTGAACTAAGCTCGTCTGAGTTGCTTATCTCCACCTTTATGATCCAAGCTTTCTCATAAGGGCTTCCGTTCACCTGTACCAAGCACTTATTCATCAGTACACATGAAACTGTATGTGTAAGTACTGTAGAGGGAGAGCCTGAGAGTTGCCTTGACCAGCCACAGTAAATTACACTTCACTGGATATATAGACTTACCAAACCTGGCGAGTTGCTGAGCTCCTCATTCACTTCAGTTACTTTTCCTGACACTGGAGAGTTTATATCACTTGTTGCCTTGACACTCTCCACAGCACCAAAACTCTCACCCTGTTTAACCTCAACTCCGACCTCGGGCAGTTCAACATACACAACATCGCCTAGATGATCCTGTGCATGGTCTGTTATTCCTACCGTAGCCAAATTGCCATCAATTTTGGCCCACTCATGTGAATCAGCATATTTTAAATCCTTCAGCACTGCAGGGAGAAAACAAAATGTCATGTACGATAAATTCCACACATTTCATATAACAATGTTTACAAAATAACCAGCAGCCAGTTTAAGAACGAATTGCACGCATGCGACCAAGTTACTGCAGCAGATTTTATGGAAAAAAAAATACAGAACATATGGCCAATTATGCCTGATGCCTCAACACTTTCAAGCAAGCCCAACGCATTTGCATATGCAGCCAAGATGTCATTCATCTAACGTTGCATAGCACACTTAAAAGTCACCATGCAGTATATTTTGCTGAAGTTTATCAAATATCTAAAAGTGGTACCATAAAAGTAACAGGAACAACCACTGGAAGTTACTGATGACATCCTTTCCAACCACCAGAATACTAGCTCCATGATGATCCAAGCTGATGACTCATCTCACAAAGTTCCAATACAAGAGTCACCAATAAATACTCGTATGTATTCATATGCTACACTAATCCAAGACCAACTGATTTATTTAATTACCCAATAATGAAAGAAATGGGAAACAATCACTGAAAAATGAAGGTTCATCCAGGCCGGCTCAGAGGGCCGACAGCCCAGAAGAGACAAGGAGTACAAATGTCCTCTAATATAAAAATTAATTCCACTAGAGAGAAAATAGATTTCATACATTTCAGCAAATAACCCAAACATAAATCAATCAACTCACTCAAATTTGATTCTTGTATATCTATCTTTGCTAAAAAATTTAGACTTTAGTCAATTACGTGATATATGAATATAAATATTTTTGTATGAAGGGAACATTTTTTTGTCTAACAAGATGGAAAGTCTGAATCAGCACTGTATATATCACAAGTCACTGAAAGGCATTAAATCTCCAGAGGATATGAGGACCGTATGAAAAGTAAGGAACACAATAGTTAATATCAGAAGGTTTATGACAACCAGTAAAAACACTTCATATAATGACCCAAAAACAAGCCAACCAAATCGCCCATAAGGACACCCAACTGAAGCAATGCCTCTATACAGCCCAGAAAAATGGTACATTTTACAAAATGGTCCTCTACCACGAAAGATGAGGCATCCACAACTACTGAGGTCTTATCTTTTTTTTTTCCTTCCATTTCAAGTTTGAGTTTATAACTGAGAATAAGTAATAATCACTTCCCAGGTTCCAGCATTGCCATAGAAAGCACAAGATTTGGAATTCCATCCTTCAGTCAAAAACAAACATTTCCATGACATCTTCAAAACCCCATTTGAAGTTCAGAAATGCTAAGCTAAAAAATCACCAATCCTCGACCACCATCAACAGTTTCATTGCACCTCTAGATCACAACTTCCACAAAAACCACCAGATCCAACACTCTCACAGATCACCAACAATTCACACAAAAAGTATTCAGCAACACCCAAGGGTACACATATCTATCAGATCAAGCAGAATGAAAACAGTAGCAGAAACAACAGCCAAGGAATACCGGTAGCGTAGCCTCTGTAAGGAGCGGAGATCTTCAAATAGGAAGCAGCCCTTGTCGCCAACAACCGGCAAGCCATTCGTCTCTCCTCGCCGGCTAAAAACAAAATTGTCTGCGGAAGCCGATCTCCTCTTCTTCTTTTTCCTTCAGTGCGAGAGCCAGGGCTTCACTGTGTTCTTCTTGTATACAATATTGCAAAAATATTTTTATTTCGAACAAATTTGATACGCAATTTGCTAAAATAAAAAACTCTGCTTCACCTTTACCAAACCACGTTCTATATTCAATTAATTCAATATTCATGCCATCATTAGATAAATAAAATATGCTGGAGTATGTATTTCAGGATAAATTAAAAAAAAATATGTCTTTTGTACATTTATTTTTTTTAAAATTTAATGTTTGGACATTTATAAGATCCGGAAAAATATCCTTCTTGATCCAGAAAAAAGCTTACTACTCTTTACCCTCTTTTGTTAATATATTTCAGGCTTAAAGTAAACTGATTAATCCAAAACCATAAAATCATACTTCACCTAACGCCCAATTTAGGCTGTGGTGTAATCAACCTACATCTTCGCCCTCCCATTTCTGTTATTACATTCTCTCTCTTTTGAATACATCAAATATAACTAATTTTTATTGTTTTATCTTGATTTTTTCTTTTTCTTATTTCAATTGTTGATCTAGGATTTGTTTATTAGTGATTTTCCAACAATGAAGATAGTTTCTGTCTTATGTTAGCAAAGATAAAAAAAAAAACAAGAGAGTGTTTCTTGTGTGCTATAAAGCTTTTGGTGTGTTTTTATGATGAAAAAGTACATCTATTTACACTACAAGTATCATTCCCTATTGAGTCCTTTGGTTCTATTCTTTTTATTGTCATCTTCAAAGTTTTTCATGATCCTTCTTCAATGTGTCTTTCAAGATCCTTCTTCAATGTGACTTTCATGCTCTTTCTTTCATATGTCTTTCATGCTCCTTCTTCACTGTGGTCTTTAATGTCATTCATTGTCTTCTAAATTAACAAGATTATTCTCAATATTCTCCTCCCTAATCTAGTTGTTGAGAATGTCAACGACACTCAGCTTAAAGCGTAGCTGCTGAAATCTCACTCGTCCAAATGATTTTGTCAGAATATCAGTCAGCCGATCGTCAGTGTGAATTTTTTGGATGGACACCTGTCCACTTTCAATGCACTCGCGGATGAAGTGAAAACGCTTCTCGGTGTGCTTGCTCCTTGCATGAAAACTAGGGTTTTACATAGTTGAATTAACTATTGATTGTCAACAAAAATGGTGGCGACGTCAGCTGCTTGCCCGTAGAAGCTTCCAACCAGACGCCCAACCAATAAGCTTTGGCATGTTGCTGATGCGGCAATGTATTCAGCTTCGCATGATGGAGGGCCACTGATGGTTGCTTTTGAAATTTCCATATCATGGGTGCACGACCAATACAAAACAAGATGTCGGTTGTATTTTTGTGATCATCCATGTCCCCAGCCATGTCCGCATCGCTATATCCCATGAGTTTGATGATAAGACAGTCGTGGGACTGCCTATACAAATAAGTTTGTAATATCTATGTTCACCAGCTAGCAGTAAGTACAAGGTCGATCCGTAGAGACTGAGTTATTGAACGTTTAACAACTAGATAATTAGACAATGTAAAAGATACAAAATATTGGAGGGTTAGTGATAAGAACTAATCAAGACAAATACAAGGAAAATCAAATATATAAGCATGTAGTTCAGGTAGTTTTGACTTGTGAGATTGTTGATCATCGATACGAAAGATTAAATTCTATTCATGCATTGAATTCAACAAAATATACATTTCATATCTCAGAGTGTAAAAAGACATACGCAATTGTGCTATTGTGGTAGGGAATTCAGACTAAACTATGTTTCTTTCACAGAATTTAGAATATGTTACTATATATGCTCTAATCTAATTGGTAATGACTTTTGTCCTCACAATCGGATCTAAGCGCCTAAGTTTCATGCAACGAGGCACTACACACATTAGGGTTTTCATGCAATTTAATGAAATTATTCAGATTCAGCGTAGTAACAATATCAATATAAACAAACTTTATAAGCATAAATTACCTTACAATAATCATCACAAGTTTACAATATCTGAACGATGCAAATGTCTTAGAATCTAGTAAGCACAAAAATAATAATTTTTATTTAGTCAACGCAATGTATATAGAACCTCTCACAAATAGAGAATTGCAACATGCATTATTAAAGACCTTCATATAAATAATCACTCAACACAGCGAGCTATATAACTTTTATTTAACCCTTCATAAACCGCAACAAGAATTGCATGTAGTATTTCCTCTATTGCAATATTTTTTTTAAAAAATCATTCTCATTTATGCATCGTTTATTCTCCTTATGGATTTTAAGATAATAAAAGTTTACAAAATTTGTGAGACCCAACAAACACCTAGAATCCCTTCCAAGAGTCACAAATCCAAACAAAATAGTTCAAAGTAAATGAGACCAATTCTAATATGTATAATTTTCCAAACATCAAAATAAACAAAGTATAAAACCATAACATCATATAAACAAGCAGCTACAATTTTTGTTCTTAGGCTGCTTTAGGACCGTCCCCATCATCTCCCATACCCACATAATGTCCTATTTGCAATAGAATTCTTAGAAATAGATGATGACGATCGCTCCAACTGTTTGTCTATCATATCATCGATCCGCTTCTGATCAACACTCCTGCCCTCTATAAAATTTTGACTTGAGGAAGAATTGGAGGGTCTAAGAATGAGTTTTGAAATGAGGACAATAGATATTTAAGAAAGAATGCCATTAAGTGAAATATTATTCTATTTTTTGGACTAATCATCTTAAGTTAATGAACATGAAATATACAAAAGTCATTTCACGCGCAATATTCTTTTATGTGTCGATAAGAATAACTTACCTGATTTTTTAAATACTCGAGCTTGAGCTTTTTTATAAATAAATTCTAAACATAAAACTTCGTATATTTTTGCTTATATTCTTGTCTTACTAAAAATACAAAGTAATATAATGCTGAAAAATAACTATGATTACGTCATTTTATAACTATTAAACGGTGTCGTATTGTATGTATGCTGTTTGCTCACAAATAATTTACAAAATCCTGATCGATAAGGCGAACGGAGAAGAATAGTGTGAAGGGGAGAGGGGCGATGTTGAAGTCTCTCCTCACGATCGCCGCCGTCTCCATCGCCGCCGTTGCGGTGTTCGTAAGATATCGGCACGATTCGCAGTCGAAGGAGGTGAGTTTGATCTATTCGGATACAGAAACGATTCTGTAGTTTGGGTTAGCAGCTGAGTTGAATTTGTGGGGTTGTGGCTTTTTAGAGGCTGTTCAGTGTTGAAGAGCTGAGCTTGTACAACGGAACTGATGAGAGCTTCCCAATCTTGCTAGCAATTATTGGGTAAATGTATCTGAAAGTTTTATTACTTTTTGAATCAGACTATGAAGTTTTTTCGTCTTTTCAAAACGGTTATTTTTTCGTTCATTCCCTATCATTTCTGCAGCCGAGCTTGATTTTTTTTCCATAAGCTTCACAACTGTGAAGAATACAGTGTTTTCTTGTGACCAATCACCTGCTTATGTGGCTGACACTGGTTTTTCCGCAGCTCGTATAAGCGAGCATATAGATTTTCACAGTTGGGTACCATGATGTTCTTAAGAGTTTTCGCAGAGAGAGTGACGCGTCAGAAGAATGGGGGCGGGGCGGGGCGAAGCCATCTGTTATTTTTACAGTTCAGAATTGCGAAAAGCCTTATTTAAGATCATCACGGTTCGCAACTGCGGACATCACTTCCTATGGAGGCCACATAAGTGGGTGATTGGGAACAAACACACATAATTTTTGCTTTGCAAAGTGCGAAATCATAAGCATTTTACGGTTTCGAAGTGCGAAAAGGGTAGTGTGGAAAAAAAACAAAGCCATGGTGCAATGATAGGGAGTGAAGGAAAAAGGACAGTTTTGAAAAAATTGACTATGAAGTGATACCTGTTGTTTCTTTTTGTCAGGTCGGTGTTTGATGTAACAAAAGGAAAAAGCCACTATGGCGTTGGAGGTGGATACCATCATTTTGCTGGAAGGTCTGGGCCACTAACCTTGCAGTTTAATTATCTACTTGCATTGTTTTCTGTGCATTTGTTTGTTTCCCCACGCGTTATATACCAACTGTACTGCTGATCTTTATTGTTCTCTCTGGGGTTATTGTTTGATATTTAAAGATGGGAACTTCATCTGAATATCATTATTCTGAATCAGAGCATCTGAGCCACTGATTTGGATTGGAGACTTCCAGTTTTATTTTTCGTATGTTTTAGCAGCTCTCTAATACTAATTGAAAAACTTAATTAAACATTGTAAATCATCATCAACCCTGATTTTATGTTTTCTGCACCATGCAAATTGTGCACTAATTGATACAGACCTTGAGTCTAAATACATATCTAATTTTTGATTTTTACTCATAAGCACCCTCTTACAATCACGTTTAACATTGTATCAATAAACAAAACATATAAAATGTTGTTGATGTGTTTGCAGAGATGCTTCCTGTGCATTTGTTTCTGGAAATTTCACTGGTAAGAATTATGGACACATGCCATGTAAGATCTTGCAAACCCGAATACAAGTGGCTTAAGGTTCGTCAGTGGCATTGACTCACTGTGCATTTCTAAGATATTAATGAAGAACCTTAATGCCAAATTGGTGGGCTGTATGTCATTTCAGACACCTTGCTAAGACAAATCAAAATTTGCCCAGCTGTAGTGGTTATTTGTATGCTAGCTTCTGATTATTCAGGATTGCTTTCAATTTAAGTTGCTCAAAATACAGAATGTCATTTCTGTGAGATCATAGAAGTTTGTTTCACACTCATATATTGTTTTTGAAATTTGAATTTTTATCATAAAGAGTGTCAGTGATATGTAACGAACACCACTAATCTAAGTGATAAGTGTCAGCCCAATTTATGTATTTCATCTCATACCAAAGGACTCAAAAGCCAGTTTTTTAGATATATTGGTTTTTGTCTACAATAGTTTTGTAATACAAAACTATTGTGTCCATGTTGTACTTGATCAGGAGATGGACTCACGGACTCACTGCAAGGCTTATCCAGCACTGAGGTAAAGAAGTATGTTTCATTTAGGTAGATTTGATATCGATTCCCATTTCTCATAGAAACCTGTTCTGTTTTTGTTACCTGAGCATAGGTGTTGGGTAGTGTACATGATTCAAATCATATATCTATGTTTTCAGAAGGACCATATAAAAAGTTCAGTCACCACCCTCGAATGGTGCAGGATAAATTCATGTTTCTTTTATTATATATTAATCATACTCTCTTTTTGTTTATTTTTATGGAAGCATGGAACTGTAGCAAAATATTCTATGGTACTTGATGCAGTGATTTCTCCAATACTTTTACACAGGAAGTCAAAATTGTTTCCGACAAAAGCTATAAGTGCTCTGTGACCCGTAACATATGAGTTTTGCATCATTTAAGAGACTAATTGAAAACCAAGATCAAAAAACCGAAGATGGAAGAAATAGAAAGCAGAGAACCTCAACAACTTCATATATCTAATTTAACTTGAGCAGATGAAAGATGCTATGAATTTTAAGTTTGCCGACTTAGCATTCAAGTTGACACTGTAAGTGACATATTTTCTACCACGTTATGATTATAGGTCAAGAGTGTTGTAGACTGGCGGGGTTTCTATCTTCGAACATACAGGTGAGTATGCATCCTGGGTGATTCAACTTTCCTGTGTCATAGATATTTGTGTTTCCCTACTGGAGTTCATGGATAAATTTTGTATGCGTAAATGAGTTTCTAGCAACATGATTTGAAGCTTGGATTCAGCTATTATTACCTTATTGGGTTTGTTTAACAGCTGTGTGATATGGATACATATTTGTTACTTAGTCCTTCGAATACGTTAGATGCATGCTTACTTCTTGAATCAGTCATATCAAGAACTGGAATGGATGTATCATTACTTGATTCAACATTATGACTTGTATTCCCCTGTTGAAAGATCACATAAATCTGAAAATTTCATTAAAACAAGCCTCTATCAATAGATTTGATGTATGTATTGCTCAAAACCTAGAATTGTGAAATCCTCTATTGTCACTCGAACAAAAGGGAGTTGACTGAAACACACACCAACATTGTCAGCAGCTGCATTGTTCTGCAGGTATGCTGGGAAGCTAGTGGGTCGATATTATGATAGCCAAGGCAATCCTACTAAGTATCTGAAATCAGCAGAAGCAAAAGCTGCTAAGGGTGCACAGCTTTTAGAGAAACAAAAGGTGGAAGAAGCAAAACAAACTAGCTGTAATTCAAAGTGGAGTCAGCAAGATGGTGGAGAGGTAAGCAACATCATGTAAGTTTGGGCAGATTAAACAGAAAAATCTTCTGACTAAATAGTTTGTGCTTACATTTGTTCGGGTATTTTAGGTGTGGTGCGATGTTGGCTATCCACGGCTTGTGCAGCGGCCTCATGAAATAGCTTTGACAGGAAAAATGAGCAAGCGATGTGTATGTCTCAAAGAGCATGAACTCGATGAGCCAGGATTAGAACTTTACATTGGATGCGACTACATGGCCACAGCGTGTCGAGTTTGATTATTTCTCTTGTTCTCCTACGTGCATAGAAATTCCTGTTGCAACATGTAACTTACATAGAAACTCCTATCCTGACCTCAGGAAATTTGTTTTTGTTTTTACAAGATTTTTATAGATGTAAAGAGGCCCTGAAGGGAAACACTTACAAACCACAAGCCTGCTCGCAGAACACAGGGCTTTCCCGAGTTAGATGGGGAAAGAAAAGAAATGAGAGTATAGGAAAGAGATAAGAAAGAAGAAAGGATTAGAAAGATATAAAAGTATGTACTTGTTTTTGAGTTAAGGAAATTTGGGAGTGAAAGATACAAGCATATTCCGAATGAGGGATTAAAATCATTTATTTTCGCTCCTAAAATAATACTTTCAGGACTATGATTATCTCATAAGTATAAATACTTACATGAAATAATTTACATTACCAAAGTCATAATTATGCTTCTTGCAAGCATATTTTATTTTCTAGTGGGGAGCATTTGGAAGTGGGAATAACTTTGACTTGGGAGAGTTAAAAACATTTTTTTCTTCTTTATTGAGAACAATTCTCAAGTTTCAATTCAAAGTTGGTTCCTTTTATCCTTCTCAAAGATGGATCACAATAATAATAAAAGATGCTAAAAAGGAATGTACAACAGATAAAATGCAAATAATGCTTAATAAAGTTCATGGATTTGTTACTCTTAACAAATCATCTTACTATACTTCATAAAGGCCCTCTCTAAGTATAGTAAGCCAAGATCCGTATTTCATTAAATCTTGAGTCTGCTTTAGTGTTTTTCCTCTAGATTTAACTATTTAGGTAAGAAACAATTGTTAATTGCATCATATGCAACTCTTGGTGGCCGGGTGACACCCAATATCATGACTACCGAACCCCATGTCTCAAAGTCAAGACCGTCTTAATACCTTGACAAGCTAACCAAGTTAAATGTTGTGAGTAACCTTTGCCCACCTTGACTCACTAAGATAGATGGGAACACATGGCTTTAGCACGTCCAATTCACCATTGATCGAAGCCTTGACAAGTGTTGATTTTTGAAAAGATATTTTAACACTTAATACTATGGAGGGTCTATTCAAACTATTTGGCATTTCCAATGCCTTGTGAAGCATTAACAAATATTCATAATATCTAAAGCATCCACAACAAACATAATATAATGCGAAAATAATATGTGAAATTAGTATGGTCCCCTAACTATAAATTAAATGGATCTTGCAACTCCTGGACCGTCATCCATCTTTACAACTCCTGGATCACCATCCATCGTTTGAACTCCTTCAACTATTCTATAATCTATACTAAGATTACAACAACACAAACTACCCGCAGGCCGTATTTAAATTTATAAAAATATAGCCGACACGTAGGTCGGAATGAAAATTAAACTAGGATCGTACTATCTACCATGCATTTTAACGTACAATATCACTTTATTATAATAATGAATGAATAAATTCATAAAAATGAAATTCACCTAATTTGTGCAACAACGATCCCTCTCAAGATCCAATACGAAAATTGGTTTGTAATTATTCATATTTGATTTAACTGAATTCTTTTAATTAAATTAAATGAATGGATTTAACTAATTCAATAATTGAATATTAATCCAGTCAAGCTATTCAATTAAAAATTCCACAATTGAATGTGATTTAATTATTGATCGAACATTTTTATCAAAAGTAAATCATACACAATTAAATCAAAACTTAAATCAATTTGATTTTGATTAATTTGATTTAAGTAAATTCCTTTTAATTGAATTATCTTTGTCGGACTTAATTGATTTATCACTTGAATAATTAATCCAATTCGATATTCAATTGAAAAATTCAACTATTGAATTTTGTTACAATTGATTCGACAATTGAACCAGTAACCTAAAACATGAGTTCTTAAATCAAATAAATCAAATTGATTTCTTGATTCAACAATTTAACCATATTAAATCAAGTTAATTTACTGATATAACCATTAAACCATAAATTAAACATAAATTTAATTGAGCCAGATCATATTTATAATTAAACCGAACCTTTAATCAGACCAGATCATCTATCGATTCAACCTTTAAACCAAAAATCCACCCATCATCGACTGAACCGAAACTGTTTTTATTTATTTAGTTGAACTCTTTAATTAATTACTTCAACATACTGAACCGAATCAAATTTAATTCAGTCTGGTTCACACTTAAATCGAATAAAACTAGCTCTGTCTCCCCAGTCCCATCGCATTTCTGAAAAAATACAGAACATGGCGACTTTCCACCGCTGTGGGCGCCGACGATCCCTGTAGCGCCGCCTCAGTCTACTCCTCCACATTCCGGCCTTCGCGCAGTCGAGCGTGCCCGCGATGAGCTCTTAGCGTCCATTGTCCTCTGTGTTCAATCCTCATTGAAGAACTGACGTTACGTCACTCCCTTAAACAAAAGCCCTAAACTTCTATTTATAGTGAGAACTGCGCTTCTGGGCTTCGGTCTGCCGGCATAGCCCATCAATTTGGTTGTGTAGTATTCATGGGTCATACTCATGGATTTAATCCATTCGGTTCATCTGAATCAGGCGCGGGTTGAACCAGATCATATCCGGACCAAAACATATTCGGTTCTTTCAACTCAATAACTGTCACATGATCCCGTGCGACCGTCTAGGTTAATTTTTAATTAGCCATGGATAAAAGTCCAATGATCATAAACGGCCCCAAGTAAGGTATTATAATTTCTAATTAAGAAAATTATAGTCAATACGAGTCAATTAACTGGTTTAATAGGCAAACTCCAATAATGCCAACACCAACATACAACGTAGTTCTAGGCGGAGTGCTCGTGAATTTTTCAGATTGATTTTAGTAGATATAAATGCAACACGATATAGAC
Organism: Kalanchoe fedtschenkoi; assembly: GCA_002312845.1. NCBI lineage: Eukaryota > Viridiplantae > Streptophyta > Magnoliopsida > Saxifragales > Crassulaceae > Kalanchoe > Kalanchoe fedtschenkoi. The sequence continues at coordinate 107,681 of NQLW01000059.1, forward strand.
ATGGGCGTGATTAATTCTGGGGTTGGAGGCCCTTTTCTAGAGAGTTTGAGATGTAAGTTGATAGGTGAGAAAATATATGTGGTTGGATCAAAGTTGGACTTTAGATGATTTGATCAGAGTAAAAGTGAGTTTTTTTTAGGTGGGTTTTGTAGTGCAGCTCTAATTAAGTTATCATAGTGTTCCACATTAGTTAGATTATTAGGTTAGCTTCCAATTTGCATTGTTACAGTTATTTTGAATTATTCAAGGTGCACTTTCTTCGTGAGATACACAATTTCTTCTTGTTTAGTAATTGTGTTGCACAATTTTTACATGTGCATCATCACTCTATTGATTTGAGCACCAGATAATGCATCAGTAAAACAATACTGGCAGCAAACTTTTATTTGTGGAAATAAATATTACAAAAATTGATCAAAACGGACATAAAGTTCATGTGCACCATGCAACAAAAATGCCCATCTCCTAAATATTGACAGATGCACGTTTATTTTCATTAAAAACATTGGCGATGTTACTTGAATCGGTTATACAAACCGCTAAAATGGTGCTGATTTAAATATATTCAAGTCTCGGTCAACATGTTTATCTCAATATACTAAATATTTTTTTTATTACATAATATATCTACTAGAACCAATTTAATCTTTCATGTTTGATGCCGGATCGACAAGCAGTAATGGTTCATAGTTTTCGTATTCGCAATAATTTTCGCTGGATCCGTCCCTACATATTGTCTATTGAATATTTCAGTGGATACTCAATGTTCGGACCAGTTTTCGCGCTCATCCTGTAAATACGTTGTGTGTGTTCCACATAAGCATCGATCGTGTTCCATCAATAAAATCAACCGCATGTGCTCTAAATAAGAATCGAATTCAAAACGTCTTATAGATATCATCATCTCTTACCAATTGAGGCCGCTCTAATAGATAATTGAACCAAACTTAAAATAAATCTCCCTTTATTTCGAATCTCAAAACTCAATCATCTTCAAAGGGAATTAATTTAGCAGGCATTTGGTTCTTCGCAAGGTGAAAGTGGCTACTACCGTTCAGTTAAGTTTGATCAAGTTCATTCAGTCTTCTCCCTTTAATGACAGTTGGGTCTCAAAAATTCATCTTGATCATTTACTAGGCTAGTCCTAATTTTTATATTCGTTCATTCTTTGTGTAGTCTTGAGCTAATCTTTCCTTATACATTCACTTCTTCTTTTAATTCTAGCGCCTTTTTTGTAAAAAAAATAATTATGTTCAATTAAATCCTGAATGAAGTAAAAATGGGCAGTGAGGAGACTGAACATTTCAGAACCTGTGCCCATCTATGAGTAGTACCCTAAACACCCAAAAGCCTGCGTCTAAGCATATACTCGTTTAAAAAAGGGATAAAATCCATAAGGGGTCCTGAACTATCAACACTTACCCAATTGCGGTCAGAACTATCATGATTTTCAAAAAAGGTGCAATGAAAAAAAAAAATTGGACTGATTTTCTAAAATAAAATTTATCATCACATTCCTAACATAATATTATTATAATACTTAGATTTGTGTGCGAAAATTACATCGTTTGGTTATCAAAATAAATTATATCATTTTGCACACATAAAGAAAACAACGTCTTTTGGTAATCGAATGACATAATTTTTGCACTCAAATCTAAGTCTTATAATAATATTAGATTTGGAATGTGATGGTAAATTTTATTTTAGAAAATCAATCCATTTTTTTTTCATTGCACCCTTTTTGGAAATCATGATAGTTCTGACCGCAATTGGGTAAGCGGTGGTAGTTCATAACCCCTTTTGAGTTTTTCCCCTTTAAAAAATTGTACATTCTGCTGAAATTCATATCTAAACCACATAATTATTGTATGGGATTTAAGTTTAGCGGGCGGATTTAAACTTAGAGGCGGCATTATTGTTTGGATAGTGAGAATAACTATTCATCAAAATATAAATTAAAAAAAAAATTCCGTATAAAAATTCTAAATAATAATAAAAATATAATTTTATCTTTTGTACCCCTAATTCAGATTAAATATTATAAAAATATTAACTTTTGTACTTTAATTTTGATTGTTCAGTCCAAAATCCAACCACCCGACCCTAACTAATTACCCAAAAAAGTTAAATATCTTAAAAAATAAAACAACTATAGCATAAGAAAAAGAACGTATTCGCTGTTGAAAACGAACCTTATTTTAATCTATATTTTTTTGTATCCAACCTAGGAAATAACATAATTTGGTGAAAACTTATTTAACACATTGAATAAGTTCGGTTCGGTTTAATTCACGTAATTAGTTAGTTCGGTAATAAACCAAAACAATGGGTTGATATGGTTCAGTTAGTTAATTCGGTTGATCGGTTTAACTGTAACCAAATTTAAATAAAACTAATAATTAAATATATGAATTTTAATCATATTTTAGTTTAACCGATTATTGAATCAACCAGTTTATAGATTAACCAACTAATTTGATTCTATTATCGATCGGGGCTTTTTCAATTTGAATAATTCGATTTGATTAATTAAACAACAATTCAATTTGGTTACCCAACTACTGCATACTTTCTCCAAACCCAACCTAAAATATCTAAATCCGCAATTCATACCTAATATGAATAATTTAGCGAATATGTCCAAGAAAATTACATGTCATTAAAAAAAGTGAACATGTCTCAAGAAAATTACATTTTACTTACGCTTTGTTTGGTTTTTAGGAAAATGAAGAGTAAAAGTAAATAAGAAAAAATGAATTGTCTAACTATTATGTTTTGGTTTCTGTTAATTAGTATGGGATGAAAATTATAAGAAAAAACACATACTAGTATATTCAAATTTTCTTTCTATTAATTTTTTTATTTAATTAGTGGGACTTCGAACTTGAGACATTGCGAATGACGGACAGAACTTCTTACCATTTGGCAACACACCGCTGATAATTTTTTTCTGACTTTGTTTAAAACGAACAAAAAATTCTTGTTAACTTTTTATGACATTTCAGTTTCCTGACATTTGCCCTAAAGTAAACATAGGCTTAAAAATATCTGCGTGCTTCATATTTTCAACGAATTGAAGTCATGTGAGAGATAAACAAGTCAAACAATCATCCAACAGGAAGAAGATACGGCGGAAGCAAAAAACCATGAAAAAAGATAATCTGCCTGAGTGGCGGACCCAAGAAATTTTTTTAGAGTAAAATTATATAATTAAAATTTGGTTGAATTTGGAAGGAGTAAAATTAAAAATTAATTGAAATTAAGCATATAAATTTTTTTATATACATATGAATTTTTTATATTTTTTTCATACAGACAAATATTTTTGATGGGCTCTGGTGGGATTCGGGGACGGCTGCCCACTGCCCCCGCCCGGTAACTCCGCGTATGGCCCTTCACCAACCAAATTACATATGCTACGGCAACCACAAGCACTACATTTTGGACTCAAACTCAGCAGCACCGCGCCACCTGTTTTCTTTACTATCGTAAGCAAAAAAATAAAAGTAATAAACTGAGCAGCTGGAGCTGGTGAGCCCACTGGAAACTCCCAAAACCATTTGCACCCACCAACCCACACTCAAACATTCGTAAATTGAAGACCAAGTGTTTTGTTCAACTTAGCACCGCATCACCAACCACAAAATAATACACAAACATTTGTTTATATATACAACAACCGAGCCAGATGATGATGCATCGATCCCAGGATGTTTAGTCCGATGTTGTTGTACGCCTTGGCAACTGTGGTCGTCTCGTCCATCTTTATTTCCTTGTACCGTAAAAAGGAAAAGGGTGCTGCTGCCTTGCCGCCCGGTCCACGGGCCGTGCCCATCTTTGGCAACTGGCTTCAAGTAGGCAATGACTTGAACCACAAGCTACTGGCCTCATTAGCCCAAAAGTACGGTCCTGTCTTCCTCCTCAAGCTGGGCTCCACAAACCTAGTTGTGGTCTCGAACCCGGAGCTGGCCACCCAAGTGCTGCATACCCAAGGGGTCGAGTTCGGGTCCCGTCCCCGGAATGTCGTGTTTGACATCTTCACTGGGAACGGCCAGGACATGGTTTTCACCGTCTACGGAGACCACTGGCGCAAAATGCGCAGAATTATGACACTGCCGTTCTTCACCAACAAGGTGGTGAACAACTACAGTGGGATGTGGGAGAGTGAGATGGATTCGGTAGTGCGGGATCTTCAGCGAAATGAGAGTGTGAAGACTGAAGGGATTGTGATCAGGAAGAGGTTGCAGTTGATGTTGTACAATATTATGTACATGATGATGTTTGATGCCAAATTTGAGTCCCTGGAGGATCCAAAGTTCATTGAAGCGACCAAGTTCAACTCGGAGAGGAGCCGGTTGGCTCAGAGTTTCGAGTATAACTATGGTGACTTCATTCCACTGCTGCGCCCCTTCTTGAGATCCTACTTGAACAAATGCAAGGACTTGCAGAGCAGGAGACTCGCCTTCTTCAACAATTTCTACATCGAGAAAAGAAGGTACGTACTACGTAGTACTTACTTACGTAGGTAGCTAATCTAGTATAAGTAAGGTTGACTAGTGGTGTGAATAATTTATTTTTTAATTTATTTATTTATTGATTGTAGGAAGATAATGAGTGGGAATGGGGAGAAGCACCGAATAAGCTGCGCCATGGATGCCATAATAGATGCGGAGATGAAGGGTGAGATCAGTGCGGCAAACGTTGTGTACATAGTTGAAAACATCAACGTGGCAGCAATTGAGACAACACTGTGGTCAATGGAATGGGCCATAGCCGAGCTGGTCAACCACCCGACTGTTCAATCCAAAATACGAGACGAGATGACCCGCGTCCTCGGAGACGCGCCAGTCACAGAATCCAACCTCCACCTCTTGCCTTACTTACAAGCAACAATAAAAGAGACTTTGAGGCTGCACACGCCAATCCCTCTCTTGGTGCCGCACATGAACTTGGAGGAAGCCAAGTTGGGTCGGTACACCATTCCTATGGAGTCAAAGGTTGTGGTCAACGCGTGGTGGCTGGCCAACAACCCTGCATGGTGGAAGGATGCAGATGAGTTTAGGCCGGAGAGGTTCTTGGAGGAGGAGGTTGGGACTGAGGCCGCGGTTGCCGGTGGGAAGGTGGACTTCAGATATTTACCGTTCGGGATGGGGAGGAGAAGCTGCCCCGGGATCATACTAGCTATGCCCATATTGGGACTCACTGTCGCCAAGTTAGTCAAGAATTTCCAAATGCGCCCTCCGCAAGGCCTCCACGAGATTGATGTTAGCGAGAAAGGTGGGCAGTTCAGTCTGCACATTGCCAACCATTCTGTCGTAGCATTTTCCCAATAACCTCACACTGCTTTACCCATTAGCTTGCTCAAGGAGACTCGCCCCAAAGTTGTTACTTTCACAGCTTTTTTTTTCCTTTCATTTTCAATCAATTTACTGTTTCAAAAAGTATTCAACAATTGCATTGGAATTAAATATAAAATCGGTCATATGAGTCTCCTTTAATTATCCAGAAGTTCAAACTTGTTACAACTTCAAACACAAGTTTTGTATTTTGTATTCTCTAATTCTGTTTCCATCCCCTTGGTTTTATTACAAACTTAATAATTAACCTAATCATTTGTATTTTCTACTCCCAATGTAATAGTTGTTTAAGATTAATTTAAGTAGATGAAAAAGATATTAATACTAACAGTTGCACAAAATTAATAGGTAGGTGTTTAATTTTTCTTTAAAAAATTTCGTGCAAAAGTAAAATTGGTAGATTATTACCAGTGAGGAATGAGTTTTGTATTGATTATGATAATGATGATGAATGTTTGACGTTTAAAAGTAGTTGTTGTTAATATTATATACGCATTGAAAATTGTTGAGTGACAAGGAAAAATAGACAAAAAAAATTCGGTTAAATGATAAGTAAAAGATGATAGAGAGAGTACATCTCAAAATCTAATTACCACATGTTAGGGATAAAGGCCTTTCTATTCGTCACCCCGAGAAAACAAAACAACACAAAACATACACCAATAAAAAATAAAAAAAGTAAAAAAATAAGACAAATATATTGTTTTGAATGTAATTTGGCAACTCTCAACAAAATCTGTATTCACCAATTTAATCTTTTTTACCAGTTTTCCGTCTCTCTTTTCTTGCTTTGTTCTTCAAACCCTTGCTAGAACTTTAGACTAAAAAAAAAAGAGACATACGTAAACGACAATATATAATGTGAGAAACGTCTCAAATTGCTAATAAATAGAGTTTTAAAATGAACAATTTTTCACCCGATTAAAATTTTACTCTTAGAATGTGAATGCATATATTGTGAATGCAACGAATAGGGAATATGCATAAGGATCAATAGTCACGTATTAAAATCTAAGATTGTTTCCCTTCCAAGTGTTCTTTATTTTATTCTCCCCCTCCATTAAAAGTCTTAAAATAAAAATTATATCCTAAATCATTTTCGTAGGAATCATAGAAGTATTTAGCTCATGAATCAAGACTTCAAACTTATAAATGTTCCTAGTGAACAGATTGTAGTCTCGTGAATATTTTTTAATAAACTGAAAGTGAACCAATTATCCATCTTTTTAATTTTCTTACAAGTTTTCTCAAAGCCACGGCTTTTGTCGTTCTACCCCTTTTTTAATGCAATTGTCTAGCTTTGTGCATCAAAGGTTGCTCTTATAATTAATGCCAAAAATGACTGTCCAAAGGCCAATAACGAGACCACCCAAGATTTATGAGCATAGCATAATCATCTTCAATCTAGGATTAGAATTTTGTTTGGGACCGCGCAATGTCCCAAAGTAATCAGTAGATTCTTCAGAACTTCTCATGTGTTCTTAAAGATTGATCAACAAGTCTGATTGTCATATTGGTGGGTTTCGGAATTCCCACTCCTAATTTTTTGCAAAGGAAGTAAGATATTAGCAAGTCACACTAGCAACTATTATGAGACAAACTATTAATTTTGTTAGAAATAGTGAAATTCCTGGGTCTTCCAATTTATTGTGAGTAAGATTCTTAAGAATATCCTAAAATTTGATGTTGTATCGCTAATGCTAAGTCAAGTTGATTCCATATTTTCCTTCAAGATAATTCTTGTGAGTGATGATGTATTTGAAAAACTTGACACACGTGGGTACTTGGGTCAGCATGTCATGTAACGGTATAGTCACATAATCTTGTGGAACGACTCCATGAGCCATTCATAAGATTCAACGTTCTCTTTTGCCAACAAACCAGCCCCTAACGTGATACAATATTTATGATTGTCCACACCAGTGAAAGGAATGAAAACGAGGTTGTATCTGTAATACAATAACCAAAAAAATGAAAATCTGTTCAAACAGTGAGTGGTGCACTGGCAGTGCATCAACCATGAATGCCATTTTCAACAAAATTTTAGAGTAAAAAAGCTATAAAAACACTATGGACTCAGGTGGGATTTACTCATGGTTGTCTGTCTGCGTTCATTCTGGAGAGGTATGGGGACGACAGTGATGCAGCGACATTGTAGAAGGTGGAGGTTAGTGGAAGCAATGGGGTTCAAAGACATGGTGAGAAAGATGGAAAGTGACTCCGGTTGGTGGTCTGCGTGTGAACTGAATTTTTTAATTTATTTTGATCAATTTTTATTTATTTTAAGAAATTAATTATTTTATATTTTTATTTAATAAGTGAATTTGTCAAAAAAAAATGGATCCGGATCTAGATCCAAAATAAATGACTCTTGGTCTTGGTCTATGTAATTGACATGAGGCTACCCATCGACAGGTCTACTTCTAACCTTTATTATCATTAATAATCATAAAATATTTGAAATTAGTTTCGAAAAAATATTGAGGTGATGGGCTGCACCTGGAGTTGAACTGAGCTCATTAAAGCCCACTTTACGGGCATAATACGCAAAACTAAATTGAATGAATGTGCAACACGTGTCTATATACAGCTCCAACTAATCTTTATTCAGCGAAAAAATGCGCATATTTTCATCAAAAGGTACTCTTCTTCAGTTCTTCTTTATTTATTCCCCAAACAAGCAAATATTTTTTACAAGCATATTTTCATCATACAAGACTCATGTCAATTACTAAGTGGGTTATAGACACTTACCATCCCTACAATGTGGAGGATCTCAAATAGATTAGTTTGAGATTCTCCACATTTTGTGATTGTAGGGATGATAAGTTTCATTGTTATTCAAATGAGGACTAGACAGTGGAATTGCGTTATTGAAGACAACAAATGCTTCAAAATCTATACCTTATTGGTGCAATGAAAAAGACCTGATAAGAATTCACCGCTTCGTTGTGCCTTTTGACATGAATATTGATACACGAAAATATGAGTTGCTCGAATTTGATACAGAAGTATCCACTACGATATGAAGATTAGAGAAGACGATGAATATGATCGTGTATATATGATATTAGATTAAAAGATATGTTGATTGACAAGAGAGCAAATAAAGAAAGAAAAGTTATTGTGGAAAGATAAAATAGATAATTACCTATTTTACCGAATTTAATGAAGATAAAATCAAATATTATTTAATTAAACTACATAAATCATAACCATTGCATGAAACAAAATCAACGGATCTTAATAGTTAACAATTTACAAATGCATAGTGATTTTCATTTGAACCACATCCTATAAACGGAAAACTATACAAAATATTAATTCTTCAATTTCACTATATTAAAAAATTCAATAGTGAAATTGAAAAATTAAAAAATTCATTATTTAATCTGAAAAGAGAGATAGTTCGCACTATGTATTTTTATTTTACCGAGTATGTATATAAGTACTCGCAAACTTTTGTATATTAATTTCGATTTATTTTAATAAATTGAACAGGTTATTGTTATTGGTGTCTCTCTCGGCGGTGAGGGGTCTCGACCTCGAATCTCAAACACGTCTCCGGATCCACGAGAGGCGGCGGAGCGTAGCAAGCTCGTTTCCGGACATCGGGAAACGTATATGTAGATTAGGGCTTGGTCGGTGCGGTGCGGTGCTTGGTTGATTGATCTCGCAGGGGTGCTTTGCTAATTTTCTCGGTTCGGGTGGGAGGGTTTTGTTGAGGGTTCAGTGTAAATATGGATAGATCTAATACTAAAGATTTGAGGGACTTGGCCGGAAGTTCTTCTTCCTCTTCAGGTCAGCTTTGATGGTCTTGCATTTGTGTGATCTTTTTGTGCTGGTTTTTTGGGTTTGTTGGTGGATGCGAGATGTATGTATTTTTGGAGATTGAGGGAATCTGGATGTGTGGGAGCTGATTTTTTTTTTTTTTATGTTGCTTCTGATGATTGATCATTTTGGCCTTGGTTGAGCTGCTGTAGATTATAAAGTAAGGATTCCAAACCATTGATTTTTATGACATGTTTTTAGTTTATTAGGGGTTTGGTTTACTTTTTGATGTTTTGAAAATATGAATAGGTTTTTGGTCTGTGTGATTTACGAAAGTTCAAACAGTGTCATCGAGAGATTGTTGCTCTCGAAATAGCATGCACTGATAAATGGGTACAGAGAAGTTGTTTTTTGCTGAAAAGCCTGACTATTGGAGCACCTTCTTCAAGTGTTTTTTATTCAATTTCATTTGATGGTTTTTTGCAGGTAATGCGCTTTTTGATGCATCACAATATGAATTTTTTGGTCAAGAGATAGGGGAAGAAGTCGAATTAGGTGGACTAGATGAGCTTACTGACCTACCGCGATTTGGATCATCCAATGACGAGTACCAATTGTTCGGGAAGGATGAGGTAGATGGTGACTTGTTCTGTCAGAAATGCATTAGTGTAATTTCGTGCAAATTCTGTTTTTTCTGATTAAATGTTTCGGCTTCGTTTGATGTCCATGTAACCATTTGCTAATTGAATATCCAAATTCCTTCTAAAGACAGCCGTGATGATCTCTTCACTGGCTTAAGCAATGATAATTTTATGTATATTTGCAATCCGGTCCTTTAGGGTACCATATTTATTGTTTTTCTTGACTATTTTTATGTATAAAGATATGTCATTGAACCTATTGTGATTTATTATTTTCAATGGCAAATGAAGTGCGAGTCTATTCTTTTTGTAGATATCTAACATGAGCTCCTGTAATTTTTCTCTTCAGGTTGCAGCATTAGGTTCTTTGTCCGACATGGATGATCTAGCTAGTACTTTTTTTAAGGTCAGTTGATGCAGCATTCATGATTGTGGAGTTTTTTTAAAAAATTCCCTATGCAACTGGAGTTCAAAACTTACACATTTTTCTTGAATGATAAATCTGGTTATGTTTAAGAATTTAAAGCATCAATTTGTATGCCAATTAGTTTTCCGGGGAAAAAAAGTTAAGTCTTAAAGAGCAAAAAATCACAGAGGCTGTTAGTGCCAACTCTCTGATTACATTATCACCAACATCAATTTAACTGCTATGATTATTAGCTCCAAATATTGCATATTTCCATTCTCATCATTTTTAGATTGAGTATACAGTGAAAATAATAAAAATGCTGCTAAATTGGCCAACAATAATTGTCATCTTTGGTTGCTTCATGTTAGTTCTCTGTTGAAATTCGCAAGAAATTGGATGTTTCATTGTTTTCATACAGTTGAATAAGGTAGTTTCTGGACCGCGGAATCCTGGAGTTATTGGTGACAGGGGATCTGGGTCCTTTTCACGGGAGAGTAAGTAAATTTTTATCTGCCTCTTGTCTTCATTCTTTCGTTTAAATGGTACCATTTTCAATTTTTGACTGGAGTGCAGTGACATGTACCTAAAGCTTACTCCATAATGTATCAAAATGCACTGCGCACTTGAGTAATATACTGACTGATCTTACTTTAGTTTGTTACATGAAGCAAATGCTTACTCAGTAATGTATCAAAATGCTCCCTTGAGTAATATATTGACATATTGTAGTATAGTATTCTATTCTCCATATTTATTTGTTTGATTTTACTGTATGTATATGAATGTGTTTACCATGCTTGCAGTATTCCAATCTAGTGATGATTTTCATTTTGTAATTTAAGACCAGCATTCACTTGGATATTTTTATATATCAATTCATGATCATAAATGTATTTCATTTTGGCTAACTTGACGGCTTTCCTTTATTAAAAATTGTTTAACTGTTCTTCATAGGTTCTTCTGCTTCAGAATGGCAACATGATGGAGATTTTCATAGCTGGTTGGATCAAAATACCTTTAGCACTGAAAGTGAGCAAGAAGGAAAAAGATGGTCATCACAACCACATCTTTCTTCAGACCATCTTGCAGAAATTAAACCTCTGTACAGAACTGCTTCATATCCTCAAGAGCAGCCACATGATCGTGTCTTTTCTAATGACCCTGGTCTGGCCCCGAATTCTTCATTCACATCCTTCCCTCCTCCAGGTGGTGGGTCTTCACAATCTCCCCATCACCAACTGTCACGCCATCTTAGTATTCCATCCCTTGACAATGGATCCCAGTTGCCCTTCTCTGCACCAAACCTTTCTCCTTTGTCTAACTCCAATTTTAACAAGGCTCATTTACCTCATGCTTATAGTGGTAGTCTTGCTCAGTTTAGTCCCACAGGATTTCCTATGAAAAATCAACCGCATATACGCTGGATTAGTCACGCAGGAATACTGCATGGTGATACCTCCAACCTCCTGAACAATATTGTTCAACAACAAATGCCCCTGCAAAATAGTTTTATTTCTTCTCAGTTAATTCCAATTCAAAATCAGCTTCATCTGCAGTTGGGGCAGCAGAGATTGCTTCACCAAGCTCAGCCATCCGTGGCTCACTTGCAGCCTTTCCAATCTCAACTATTCAATTCTCATTTTTCATCATCACTCAAGCCTATTCATGGAATGACTGAACCGAGGCATAAATCATCTCAGAGAAGTAGGCATCGTTCTTCTCAACAGGGCTCTGAAATCAGTAGCCAAAAAAGCGAAAACCTTTGGTCACAGTTCAGATCTAAGTACATGACTGGTGAGGAGATAGAGAGTGTTCTCAAAATGCAGCATTCTTCTGGTCACAGTAATGACCCATATGTGTATGATTTTTATCGCCAAGCTCGACTTGCTAAAATATCCACTGGATCAAGGTTTAAGTTCTGCCCGGCACACCTGAGGGAGCTTCCTTCTCGTGGGCGTAATAGCACGGAGCATCAGAATAACAGCTCAGCTGATTTATTGGGAAAGACCTCTTTCTCTTCTCTTAGAAAACTTCAGTCTCTTCTTGAAGTTGATCTTCCTTCTACTGCATCTGGAGACAGCACGGAACAACGTGCCTCGGACAGGTCCCTGGAAGAAGAGCCAATGTTTGCAGCCAGGATTGCAATAGAGGATGCTTTAGGAGTTCTTCTTGATGTGGAAGATATTGATAGGATCTTACAGTTTAGTCTACCTCAAGATGGTGGAGTTCAGCTCAAGCGGAAAAGACAAATTTTCCTAGAAGGATTGGCAACCTCTATTCAGCTTGTTGATCCTCTTGGAAAAAGTGGACACTCAGGTGCGCTCACTTCGAAGGATGATGTGGTGTTCCTACGTTTGGTTTCCATTCCAAAGGGTAGAAAGTTCTTATCGAAATACCTGAAGCTTATCTGTCCTGGAAGTGAGCTTGCCCGAATTGTCTGCATGGCTATCCTTCGTCACTTGAGATTTTTGTTTGGCGGCATCCCCTCAGACCCTGCAGCTGCTGAGACAACAAATGCACTTGGGAAGACAGTTTGCTTATGCATTGATGGAATGGATCTTCGTGCTCTAGGTGCTTGTCTTGTTGCCGTTGTTTGTTCCTCAGAGCAGCCTCCTCTTCGCCCTATTGGAAGCCCTGCTGGAGACGAGGCATCTATTATATTAAGATCTGTTCTTGAAAAGGCAACTAGTCTCTTGACTGATCCTCTTGCTGCTGCTAACTGCACCATGAGTCACCGTGCGCTTTGGCAGGCTTCCTTTGATGAATTCTTTAGTCTTTTAACCAAGTACTGTTTGACCAAGTACGAAACTATAGTGCAATCGATCTATATACAAGCCCCTTCTAGCAATGCTGTAATGAGCCCAGAGATTGCTAGAGCTATAAGTCGTGAAATGCCTGTAGAGCTTTTGCGTGCAAGTCTTCCTCACACTGATGAGCAGCAGAGAAAGCACCTACTGGATTTTGCTAATCGATCCATGCCTTCAACTGGCATGAACCCTCGTGGTGGAAGTAGTGGACACATATCTTCAGAATCTGTTAGAGGTTGACATCCGTAATGAACATGCATGTAGAGTGAAAGATATGCTGGAATCACCAATGAGCCATTAAGCATGATGAACTATTTTCTTAGTGGCATTTGGGATGTTTCGAAGTAATGCTGTGGCTGTGTAGCAGGGCAAAGATTCTGTGATGTTGAAGGCTAGTTGTTGTAGTTGATTTGATTTCTGCTTGAAATTGTCTGAAGAAATTTTCATGTTCTTATGTCATTGTAACGAGCGTTTAGCAGTTTGTAGATACAGTACCATATCCAGTAGTGTCACGGAAAGTTTATGGCTGGAAGGAAGTGTTGCTTCGGAGGAGCTTGATTTTGGTGCTCTGTGCTGCATTAACTCACTACCAAGCTGGATGCATTGGCCTTAGTGTGTACAGGTCTGTCCAATGGATCCCTCCAACTGCTTCTTGTTTGCCACAAAAAGAGGCGACTCCTTGATTAGGCTGCTCCTCTTGTTACTATGTAGCATTGGTGGCATCGTCTGGTCTACCAATGAAGTTCTCGTCTCTGCAACTTGTTAGATCATGGAGTTGGTATGAAGCAGGCCGGTAAAAAGAATACAGAGCTCATCCTGTACCTGTTTACTTTTTATGCTAACTCTTCAGATGATATAACCTGTATAATTTTACTACTGTATTTGCCGTTGCTTCACCTATATATTGTGCTTTTTATCTAAAGAGTGCTCAGGCCCACGTGTACGGATTCTGATTGTTAAAGTTAGATCCTGAGACGTGCTGTGGCCGAGTTTTTTTGCCAATTTAACGTCTTTGCTTCGTTGTCTATCAAAATCACAACCCCGTTTCGTTTTTTTTCCATACTACCCTTTTCGCTCTTCAATAGAGCGAAAATATACTAGATTTTCGCTTAATCGGACCGCGCAAATGCCACGTGTTTCACTTGTCTGAGTCACCTGCTGATGTGGTATTTTCGCTCTCCGGTTGAGCGAAAAGACAAGCCAATTTCGCTAAATTGAAAAGCGAAAATTCTTTTGCTGTTGTCGCTGTCTGGTACAGCGAAATTGCCGATGTAAAATCGGCAGCCGCTCCCCTCCCGTTCAAAGTCCGATAATCGAAGAGATATTCAATTATTTATCCATCTAGTCGTCGGCTCGGCAATTGAACTGAAACCGAAATCGCAACCGCGAATTGTGTGATTTGATTTCTCACGGGATTGATGGGCGGAGGATGTTGCCCGCCGATGGATCTGTTCAGGTCGGAGCCGATGCAGCTCGTGCAGCTCATCGTCCCTATCGAGTCCGCTTACCTCACCGTCTCCTACCTCGGCGACCTCGGCCTCCTCCAGTTCAAAGACGTAATCTCTCCTTCCCTTCTCTGTGATCGCTTTTGCTTCTTTCAATCGGGATGCACGGTTGTGGCTTGAAGTGCTTTCGTTGTGTACCATGGTGAATTCGTTCTTTTGAACAACGAAATTACCATTTTCGGTCAAGTGAACAGCGAAAATGGGTTGCCGTTCTTCCCAATAGCGAAAACATATTGTCGCTTTTCATTTTAGCGAAATTGGCTTGTCTTTTCGCTCAACTAGAGAGCGAAAATACCACATCAGCAGGTGACTTAGACAAGTGAAACACGTGGCATTTGCGCGGTCCGATTAAGCGAAAATTTAGTATATTTTCGCTCTATTGAAGAGCGAAAAGGGTAGTATGGAAAAAAAACGAAACGGGGTTGTGGTTTTGATAGACAACGAAGCAAAGACGTTAAATTGGCAAAAAACTCGCAGTGGCCCTGCATTTATGTTTCAGCTGGGCTTCAAGTGTTCATTATAAGAGAAGGTGAGGAAAATCTTTGGAGATAGTAAAACTCATCGGAAGCTCATAGATACTTGTATTCTTCAGGGTGCCAACAAAAGATCTACTTTACGTCCTCAACAAAAACATCTGCTGAAGCCTTCATTCAACTGCTAATCGCAGATTCAGAAGTTGTGTACAGAAAAAAGACAACCTTAAAGAGCTCAAATCTACCATACATTGCTGAAGTGCTAGAAGACAACTTGGAGAGCTTCAGAGGCGACATGTTTTAGAACAGTGCCAGTCTGGAAACAATGCTTCAAAAAGTCAAGTACCATCACGGAGGACCCGAGATGGCTGATCATGTCCTGACAAGTACGTTGAACGTTATGAGGAAGCATCAAAGGGACTATTAATACTTGATTGTGCAAGGTGATGTGTGAATATAGAGGCCATTCTATCTGGCGGGTTTTTCTTCTTCATCCACAACGCTGCTTTCGTTCCAATTGACGGATAACGTTAACCGAGCTGATCTCGACAATGGCAAGTCTGACAATGCAGAGGAGGAGCAATTACAGAAGCTGGAAGGTTTGGTTGAGGAGATGCGGAGCGCGCTCGAATGAGTGAAGCGGCCATGATGAAAATGAAGAAGAGCATATGTGTAATGTGCCTTCCAAAATTACCTTGCAGGGGTTTTTTCTAGTGGTGGTGACCTTGTGATGGGGCCTCCCAAAATTTGGGGGTCATGTGCTGTCGATCCGCTTGCACCACCCATTAGCCGGCCATATACGGATATATGCACTAAAAAATGAAAAAATAAGATAGACTTGAAGAGAGGAAAAATGAAATGGGAAAAAAAATGAGATGACACCTTACATAAACTAGGTAAGAGATCGGACAAAAAATATATTTTTCTCTATATTTTCTTTTTTGTTTTAGACTGAGTTACAAGGTTTTTAGTATTTTAACGTATTATATTTATAAGGTTTGATGGTTACAAAATTTTCAGATTTTTAGGATTTTTTATTTTTAAATTTTTAGAGTTTCTAGATACTTGGGGGTTTTCATATTTTACCTTTTAGAATTTAGTTTTTTTAGGATTTTAAGGCACAAAAGACTATGCCCTACATATTAAAAAACTAAGATGAAAAAAAAAATAGCGAAATGATGTTATTATACTCAATTTCTTACCTAGCTTATATTGAGTAATTTATGTGTTATCCCATATTTAGTAACCTCGAGAGAAATTCCATGTTTGAAGTATTCATGGTGGATATGGAGAAAATTATAGAGAAAAGTAAAGAAAGTTAGAACACAACAAGAAGAAACCAGAATGCAGGATTTGAAATAAATGGGAAAAGTCGATGTACTTTTATTTTTATTTTTTAAAAAAGTTAATTTTCCATTTGTGGGCTTGGAAAAAGGGGCCAGCACACGTGAAGAGTCACATGACGTCATAATTATGTTGTCGGGGTCTCAGGGTGGTTGTTTTTTTTTGTCCTTTGTTGCTCCGGCTCTTCTCTTCCTGCCTCTCTCTCCATTTTTCTGGTGCAGAGAATCTTCGCTTGGAAACCTCCGCTCCCAATTTCGTCTCCTCCGACCTCGCTGGCACAGATCTCGGCGTCCGAGCCTCTCAGTTTCAAGATGTTTTCATTCTAGGTGAGATTTGCTAGGAGGATGGAGTCGGGTGAGAGAGCGGACGAGGAGGACGAGAAGTTGTGTGCTAATGGACTCTCCATGGATGCTTCCCAAGTTGAAGCCAAGCTTGACGAAGGCAATATTAAGGAGGCCGAGTCTTCCTTGCGCGAGGGCTTGTCTCTCAATTTTGAGGTACTCATTCTTATTTGTACCTTTCTTTTAGTGTTTCAAAAGAAAAGAACTTCCATTTGTTTTCTTTGCTGCTATGCTTCAACTTAGTAAGAATGTCACTGTATAGCCTTGGTCAAAGCCTAAATTTTGAAAGACATTGATCTTGATCAGAACTGTGACAGGTTGCATTTCTATGTGTATTAGTTTGACTTTGCAGTTACTTCACTTTCTAACATCTCCTGTTGAAAGCTTGTGTGGTGACATAATGTAGTTGGTTTTATAGATTTCAACTTTTAGTTACTGAAACGTATTCCAAGTTTGTATAATTTACACTTTTATTTGTAACTTATGTAGCTTCAAGTGTGAAAATGTAACAGGAGGCAAGAGCTCTTCTCGGAAGGTTGGAGTATCAAAGAGGAAACATGGAGAGTGCTCTTCGGGTATTTGAAGGAATCGAACTTCAAGCTGCTATTCAAAGATTGCAAATTTCCTATTCTGAAAGGACACCGCCTCGGAAGGGACGGGCTAAGTCTGACTCACACCATCCAGTGTCACAGCATGCTGCTTGTTTGGTGCTCGAAGCGATATATTTAAAAAGCAAATCGCTTCAGAAGCTTGGGAGAGTTAAGGGTAAGTAATTAACTTATATCTATTAAGTGGAACCTTTGTTCAACTATGCAAGTTTCTTATAACTTTACTCCGTGGTTTCGTAGAGGCTGCTCGTGAGTGCAAAAGTGTTCTTGATGCTGTTGAAAGGATATTCCATTGTGGCGTACCTGAAGTTCAAGTTGACGCCAGATTGCAAGAGACTGTTGTCCTGTCTGTAGAGCTCCTTCCAGAGCTTTGGAAGCAGGCTGGTTTATATCAAGAAGCAATAATTGCTTACCGACGTGCCCTACTTAGTCAGTGGAATCTCGACAATGCTTGTTGCGCCAGAATCCAGAAGAAGTTTGCAGTTCTCCTACTATATGGTGGAGTGGATGCCGCTCCACCCAGTTTAGGATTTCAAATGGATGGTTCTTATGTACCCAAAAACAACTTGGAGGAAGCTATTCTTATTCTAATGATTCTTTTCAGGAAAGCTTGCCTTCGTAGGATTGATTGGGATCAATCAATAGTGGAGCATCTAACTTTTGCCCTCTCTGTATGTGGACAAACTTCAACATTGGCAAGACAATTCGAAGAGGTTATGCCTGGAATTTTTCGTCGTGTCGATAGATGGAAGTCTTTGGCACTTTGCTATGTTGCAGCAGGACAAAACAAAGTTGCCTTGAACCTGTTGAGGAGCTCTCTTAGAAAGCATGAAGAACCAAATGACCTGTGTGCACTGCTACTAGCTGCCCGGATATGTAGTGAGGATGCACTTGTAGCAGATGAGGGAGTACAGTACGCACAGCGGGCAGTTGTTCTTTCTAGGGATGTTGATGAGCATTTGGTGGCTTCTAGTCTTCAGATGTTGGGTCTTTGTTTGCAAAAGCAATCTGCTGCCTTCACTTCAGATTGTTTGAGATCTAGGCTACAGTCTGAAGCTTTGAAATCCTTGGAGCAGGCTCTTTCTATTGAGTGTGACAATTCAGAATTGATTTTTGATCTAGCCATGCAATATGCAGAGCAGAGGAATCTCACTGCTGCGATGCAATATGCAAAGCGGTTTCTTGATACAACTGGTGGTTCTGTGTTGAAAGGATGGAAACTGCTTGCATTGATTTTGTCAGCACAACAACGTTACACTGAGGCAGAAGTTATTATTGATTTCGCTTTAGACGAGACCGCAAAATGGGAGCAAGGACCACTTCTAAGGCTTAAAGCTAAGCTAAAGCTCTCCCAGTCATTGCCTGCTGATGCCGTGGAGATATACCGGTATCTTCTTGCACTGGTGCAAGCCCAGAGAAAATCTTTTGGCCCTTTAAGAAGTGCTACTCAGGTAAAATTCCAGTAGCAAATCGGGTGTTTTTTTAGTATCTAGCATACCTCATCTATGATTAATCTTCTGACCCATGTAGAAAATATGATCCTTTCACTACTAATTAGCAGTAGCATATGTTTTAGCATAATTTTGTAATGAAACAAGATTATCAATCACATTTAACAGATACAAACATTTGGTGCTTAAAACATTTTTCTCTTTTCACAAGTAATGAAACAAGATTATCAATCACATTTAACAGATATAAACATTTGGTGCCTAAAACATTTTTCTCTTTTCACAATAGGTTCATGAAGAGAAAATCAGTGAATTTGATGTTTGGCACGGTCTTGCAAATTTGTACTCTAGCCTTTCACATTGGAAGGATGTTGAGATATGCTTAGACAAATGTAATGAGTTCAAAGGATTCTCGGTGGAAACACTGCATGCAGAAGGTAAGCCATACATTTTCTTCAATAATTTAAGGCTGTGTTTGGTTTAGGGAAAATTATAGGGAAAGGAAAATTTGATGGAAAGTGAAATCCATTATGGATTCCATCTTATTTTCCTTTGTTTGGTTTTAGATTGGAAAATTTGAAGAAAAGTTTCAAAACTCCTTTTAATTTACATTAACTTTCTTTCTAACTTTTCACATAATTTTCTTTCCCTCATATTTTCCATCTAAACCAAACATTGGATTTTACCAATTTTCCTCCACATTTTCCTTTCCACTAAATTTTCCCTAAACCAAACATAGCCTAAATAAACCGTACATTTTAACTTCAACATAGGCATTATATACTATTCCGCCCTACATACCTCCGAAGTGATATGTACACACCCTTTTATGGGGGTGTTCAACCAAACTCCGGCAGAGGCATTCATGTTCAACTGTCATCACTTACTGGCTGTTACTTTTTTTTTTTTTTTTCATTGATGTTTCTTTTTAAAATACAAGAAATTTTATCCAATCTTAGCTTCAAAGAGAGTGAACTATAAAAGTAATTTGTATATTTCTCCCTAGTTCATGAATGGTGCAACTGTGCTGCCACATTTTGCAAACGGTGAAGCTCATGTTGCGGTTTGATTTTTAACCTCAACACATTTGTTTAGTGTTTTATATTTCACTGTTTTAAATTTAGGTCTTATGCATTAGTATGTCTATTGAGTAATCATGGAAGCAGTGGTGACGGCCACATTTTTTCATACTTCACATATCTGTCTTGGCTCCGAAGGCTTTCAATCATTAAGTTCTCAAATGATATCTTATTATCTATATCAGGTTGTGTGCTTGAGAAACGCGACCGGGTTTATGAGGCGTTGATTGCTTATATGAATGTTTTGGCTTTGGAGCCGAACCATGTTCTCACCAAGGTTGCACTCGGTGGACTGCTGTCAAAGATGGGCCCAAAAGTCCTGCCCACAGCTAGAAGCTTACTTGCAGATGCATTGAGAATAGAACCTACCAATCGCATGGCTTGGTTCTATCTGGGAGTGGCTCACAAGCGTGAGGGACAAGTGGCAGATGCTGCAGACTGCTTTCAGGCTGCTTCGATGCTTGATGAAACCAACCCTGTTGAAAGTTTCAGCTCCATTTTGTAACTTACCTATATTCTGAATTTGTCCAAATTCCTCAGAGTATCTCGGCATTCTGATCCGATTCTCAACCCAGTCATAGAACATGAGGCCTGCTTCTTTCTCCCTGGATGAATGTATGGAACATTGATACTTGGTCCATCCAAGTGAGGAGAAGGGGGGCATTTGGTTTCATTTATAATTGGAATAATGGACAAAAGCGGCGTCAAAAAAGAAGCAACAGTGAGATAATTGTAGACCAGAGAGGTGTAGAGAAAGCAGACTTTTCCGGGCTTGTAAGCGTGTAATATTATTTCTAGCTTTGTTGTGGACTTCTTTCCTCATTGGCCTGATCTTTGAGTATTCCCTATAGAAAAACAAATTAACGTGCCGGCGCAGGTGTGAATATTGCTGTGGTGCCTCATGCCTGTGGGACTGTTTCTTCGAAATGTCTGCGTGGGATTGGCAGTGTCCGGTCAATATGTTTGTGATCCAGATGTTCTGCTGTGTGGATTAGGCTGTTGTGATTGATGTTCAACAAAATGATCTTACTGCTCTGTTTGGGTTTTGGTTTAGTTGGAAGAGAAAAATTCTTTTTATGAAAAATTGAAAGAAAAAAATAAAACTGAAAATGAATATGGTATAAATTTCATTTCAGATTCTCTTTGTTTGGCCTGGTGTGGAAAATATAAATGTTTGAATGCTTCATAATTTAACCAAACACTTAGGCTGTGTTTGGTTTAGGGAAAATTTGAGAGAAAGGAAAATTTTAGGGAAAATGAGAAGAAATTCTTTGTTTGGTTAGGGAAAAATTGAAAATGAAAAACTAAACGGAAAGTTATATGGAAAATTTGAAGGAAAATTTGTTTAATTTAAAGAAGGTTTTAGTGTTTTTCAAAAAAATTTCCACCTCAAACCAAACAAAGGGAAAATATAATGGATTTTCGAAGGAATTCATTTTCCCTCATATTTTCCTTTCCCTCTAACTTTCTTCAAACCAAAAACACCCTTAGAGTATTTCTATCTAATTTTTCTGTACCTAAAGTTTCCTTAAACTAAGTCGACTTGGATTTCCTTATTTCTAAGAACTCAACCCCTTGGTTGAAATTCACACACACTCGAATAATCCTACCTCTCCATGATCTTCCCAAAGCATGAATGCATTGCATCCCACAATATAATCTTCTGCTGCCGTTAGTCAAGTGGAGTGCACGCACCCTGTGAACAGAACCAGGGTATAGAATTAGTATAGGCCCACTGCTGGGCTTGTAGCTTCTCCAGCAAAGTGTATGTTGTCATCAGGGATTGGTAGTCTCTCGTGAAGTTCATAGGATTATGAACCAAGTGGGACATAAGAGTGTCAATCTTGCAGCTTTAGACATATGATCTGTTAATGTTTCTAGGTTCCAGATGCTGGAATTGAAAGGTAGCAAACCTCAGTTCTGGGTTCCCTCTCAGGTGACAAAAACAAAAAACTGGACCCTCCATGGTAGAAAAATGATCATAAATATATACATTTTATTTTTACAATTAATCACAAATTAATATTTTAATAAATCAAATTTTTACAATTAATTCTCGTCAGGATCTGGCTGGTTCCCCTCAGCATATCCACTCCATAGCTTCCCATAAATTCCATGTAACTTATATATCTATATGCATTCAATCAAAAGCTGCTGAGAGTTCTCCTATGGTCTGATCTAATCAATATTTCAGCTTTAATGCAAGGGTCATGGGTCATCCCTCGTGATTTCAATTGCATCCTTAACACTTAAGAAAGATTGGGCTCAATTGCATCCTTAAGGCTGTGTTTGGTTTAGAGAAAATTAGATGGAAAGGAAAATTTGAAGGAAAGTTAGAAGAATTCCTTTGTTTGGTTTAGAGAAAATTTATGAGAAAAAAATTGCATGTAAATTTAGATGGAAAGTTAAAGTAAAATAAAAAGGATTTTGACACTTTCTTTCCATAGAATATGGGTTCATCTTAACATGTTTCTAAGCAGTGACAATGACATTTTTCTCAACTCTCTTAAACTGTATTTTTTGAATTTATACATAAAAAAACAGTACATTTACCGATGAAGCTACCTTAATTATTGTAGAAATTTGCAGCATGAGGCTGAATCAGCCGCAATTTTGCCAACAGCTCCAAGACATCATACACATTGAAGCAACCTATTTGCCACAGTCGCCCCGAACCGTGTACGTTTGTGCCTCATTAGAGTGGGTGTGGAAAAGATATTAAGACATGTGAGTCATAAAATAATCACATAAAGTGGGCATATATATTATATATTTTTAATTTGAGAAGAGATTGTCTTAATTTTTATTGAGTATATTATAACTATTTTTAAATCTTATAAGCTAAATCACACATAAATATAAATAAAAAATGTTTCCCACTAGAATACACATGCATCTACCACTACACCTCAAAATCTTGGCAATCACATGACTCATTCAGAGTGCCATAGAAAAGGGAATCGTGAAGGGTATGTTGGTTAAATGAATTTAATCAAATCTCGATTCTGATTGGGATAAATAATACCACTTATTTAGAGGATAATTTTAAAGTAAAAAAAATTAAAAATCATTCAAGTTTCAAACAAAACACACTCTTTCAGGACTAATTATCTTATACCACTCTTAGATGGTCTGCAAAACGTTTGCTTAAATAATTATATTAGAAAATAAATCATAAAAATATTTATAGGGAACAAAATGAAAAAAAAAATATAGTTATTGAACAGAAATGGCCCATGAAACTATGTTTATAAATGTTGTGTCAAGTATCGAGACAGACTTAGGTGGACCGTGCCCACCACGTGGCGGTGGACGCGGCCAATGAGAGGGTGTCACGTAACGTGTTGAAAAGTAAAAAAAATGTCCAACCAATAACAAATTGACACGTATAATGTTGACTTTTGAACGGAGTACGTGACACCCTCTCACCCCTCTCGTCAAGTATCTAACTAAAATAGCAGGTAGGGTAAGGAGTGCCAGCATGTCGCCAATGGAAACCCCAGCAGCCTTATCACGAATGCAATCTCATCCGAAACCCCATCACAAATTCTCCTTCACAAAAACACACAAATCAGCATAGTCATGTTTTACTATCTCCATTGCTGCTGCTGCTGACTGCTGGTTGCACCAAGAAAGATTATAGATAGAATTAGTAGTCAAGTAGTATTCATTAGATGGCTTCAACCTCATGCTTCCTTCACCACCACCATGCCGCCCTCTCCACCGGGGCTCGATCCTTCCCCGCCCAACGTCAACTCTCCATCCCCAACAAGCCTTTCATCTGCAGGGCTCAGAAACAGCAGCAGGATGATTGTCAGGAAGCTGCTGGCACCTTGTCCAGGAGGCTAGCCTTGACTGTCCTCATTGGTGGTGCAGCTATTGCCACCAAGGTCTCCCCAGCTGACGCAGCCTATGGCGAAGCCGGTACGTACATACATACTCTCTTAACTTGTCCCTTTCATTTATATGATTAATCAAAGCACAACAACCAGTCTGAATTGAGACTTGATGTAGCCAATGTGTTCGGGAAGCCCAAAACCAACACTGACTTCAAGACCTACAAGGGCGATGGATTCCAGATTTTGATACCATCTAAGTGGAACCCAAGCAGTGAAAGGGAGTTCCCAGGAACTGTTTTGAGATACGAAGACAACTTTGATGCTACCAGCAACGTCAGTGTCATCGTCACTCCCACTGACAAAAAATCCATCACTGATTTTGGTTCCCCTGAACAATTCCTCTCACAGGTACGCACGCCACAACGACTCACTCTTTTGTATTTTTTTTTGTTTCTGCTCCAACTCACACACAGCCCATTTCTGCGCAGGTTGACTTTTTGCTAGGAAAGCAAGCCTACTTTGGCAAAACGGCCTCTGAGGTATATATGACTCTCCGCCTTAGTCCATTTGCCTGAATTTGTCATGGTGTTGGCTAGTTGAATATCAGTTTGAGCTTAAACCAATAGACCCACTCTGCCTAAATTCCCAACAATGTGTAGTATTGTATATAGTAGTAGAGCTCATAGTCAATCAGGGAAGCTGGAGTTGATGTTGAAAAATGCAGGGTGGCTTTGACGCAGACAGTGTAGCAACTGCAAACATTCTGGAGACGGCAACCCCAGTTGTTGGAGGAAAGCAATACTACTTTGTATCAGTTCTGACCAGGACCGCCGACGGAGATGAGGGAGGCAAGCACCAACTTATCAGCGCCACTGTGTCTGACGGCAAGCTCTACATCTGCAAGGCTCAGGCTGGAGACAAGAGATGGTTCAAGGGAGCCAGGAAGTTCGTCGAGGACACTGCATCTTCTTTCAGTGTTGCTTAGTTAAATGAAGCACACAACAAATTTTCAATGCTCAAGTGTTATTGTATGTAAAAAAATCACTTCCAAGAACAGAATGATGTAATGTTCACCTTACCTTCTTTTTGCCTCCTCCCTACAACTGGTTAACACAGCTAGTGCGTAATCTGAGTGTATGTATGTCCCATGAATCTATAACTACCGCAGTTTCAAATAATAAAGCAGCAAACTGGTGAAGTGATTTGGAATAAGCGGCCAGATCACGAGCACCCCTTCTCGTCTACTCTATGTTTGGTGTAGAGAAAATAAGAGGGAGAAAACTTAGATAAAAAAAATTAATTACTAATAGATTCTATTTCATTTTTTGTATATATATTTAATAATCAGTGTGAAATTGCAGAAATGCAGGATGCGAGTGGCCAAGATTGCATGAATCAGGAAGAAAAAAGACAAGTCCATGCATCAATAATGGTAAAAGGTAACAAAAACCACACCATACAAACAAAACAAAAAAGAAATTTGACAAACACACATGATATCCAATCAGTTTCCTTTGATCAAACGAAGGTAATCCAAGAAGGGATTCCAAAATGTCGCATATTTTGTTGTGAATGTAAGGTTAAGACTGAAAAGAACGTATTTACAGGAAGAAGCAATGATAAAAAGGAAGGACAGGCCATCTTGAGAGGAGCTAGCTGCCCTTTCACTAGTTTACTTCTTAGTATGTCCATTGCTATAATGGTTTCCATGGCAGTTCCAACTTTTTTGCTTCGGAATTTGTGCTTTCAAACCCCAAATTCGAATTGTGCGGTCATCACTTGCGGATGCCAACATGTGTGGATTCACTGGGTTCCAGCTAACGCAGTTGACTGCTCCAGAATGACCAGGTAGCACTTCTATGAGCTCCATGGAATCTCTATGCCATATGTAAACCTACATGAAAACAAAGTATAAAAATTAATTCTCTCACCAAAAAGTTCAAGCTCTCATTCAAGGATATTTCAATTAGGCAATCTACACCATTGGAATTCTGCTTCATCGGGTAAGTGCATTTATACAAAATGTAAAAACTATCGCATTCCTTTTTCACAAAACAAGGTATGATTTTGCAGCTTTTAACAGGAAACTTTGGTTGCGTCAAATGTATAAAAAAAAAGGATACCTGTGAATCTTCACTACCACTAGCTATGAAACCCTGCTCAAGACCACCGAGACAGGATCTAATAAGAAGCCTGGTGCGCTTGTATCCTTCGTACTTCGCCACAGACTTGACATCGCCCTTCAAGTTCCATAGATGCATTTCTTGATTGCAAAGATTAACTAGCAAGAACTTGTCATCTATTGACAATGAAAATGAAATTATAGTCTGCGTTTCCTCAAGAAATTCCTCAGCTTTGGTCTCCATGTTATATAATAAGATCACATTTTCTCCACACATGGTGATGATCCACTTCCCATCACTTGATACTTCCAAGTCAGATATAAGAAGAGTCCGCTTCCCTTTCCAAACATCTAGCTCTTTCCCATTTAAGTCCCACACACTAATGCTCTTATCCGTAACACCGCAAAATACCTTTTCCCCACTGGCAGACCATCCACACGATAACAGGCCCAGGCCAGTTTTTTCATAGACATGGAGGCACTCACCAGTTGCAACATCCCAGCGCCTGACTGTTCCCTCCACTCCACATGTAAGAAGCTGGCTGTCGTTAGGGCTCCATGAAACATAACAGACTGATTTTTGATGACCAGATAACTTGTGCTTCAAAGAAACTTGATTGTTAACATTGACCTATAAACAACTCATTGTTATTATGACAATGAATAAAACAGCAAAATACTGAATAAAAAACCAACAAGTGGACTTTCATAGCAGCAACTAATTCAATATCATCAACAAACTACCTTAAAAAATGCTTAGGAAAACGAACATAAATTGCAATAAGCACATCACATCAAACTGATGCCATGTAGAGTTGGTCGTGGTCAACCTAGTAAAAAGCAGTGAGGGAATATGTCCTAATACTAGGACATTCTTATATATGATCTCACAGCTTCGGGGAGAGAAAATAGTGTGGTTAACAGACAATGCACTGCTGTAAGATGACTGCTATTAAGATCTGTTGGAAGGTTAGTGTTGAAACCTTCCTCCGCCAACAGGTCAATGGTGAGGAAAAGAGAGCGATGAGAGGGTTGAGTTGTAGTAGTAGCAGCCAGCAGCCAGCAGCAGCAGACACCACTCATTGAAAGGTATTACAAAATACCTCTTTTTTTAAATAAAAACAGATGAATTGCTATTATGTCAAGCAATATCCTGTTAGTAATTAGGGTGTGTTCTTTTCGGCTCAAATTAACTTGAACTTAAGTTTTCCTTTTGAGACAAAAAAACCTACCTTCAATTGTAAACCAGATTAAGCCAGAAAGAATACACCCAAATAATATTAGAAACTAACAATTATGCCATCACTTTATCCTCTAACAAGTGACATAAAATCGATTTCTTATCATGAAATGACACAGTAACAATAGTGGTTGTCCAAATGATGTGCAGGCTTATTATTTAGAAGGGAGTGACAACATTCAATCATAACTCAAGAACAGATGACAAATTAATGCCAGCATGTGTAGTTACAATATGAAATCAAAATAAGAAGGTAGTCTGCACGCAGACACACACATAAATATGGATGCGTTATACAAAGTAAATTAAAAGCAGCCTGGCTCCACCATACCTGCCATACTATAGCTGAAAGATCTTTTGAAGAAGAAGCTAAATATTTCCCATTATGCGAAAATTGCAAACACCATACTTCATCCTCATGATCTTGAAGTATCTATTCATCAGTCAAACATGATAACTTCAGCAGATGAGCCCAATGATACACAGATGTTGGACCTCGTCAATTATAATTCAAACTATTGGGTTGTCAATGACTGTTAGCACATCCAGTATCAGAAACTTTAATTATACTACATGAGGTATGAGGGCATATATTCTACCTGTAATGTGTGAGTTGGAATCTGGTCCTTTCCGCACTGATGATCAACATACAAAGACATCTCTTGATCCGAAGGATTATGGAACGGGCAAGCATCTCGTTGCAAACTGAGGGCCTGCTCAACCAAGTTTTCTAGCCTTCGTTCTGGAATCATCAGTGTTGCAGGAAACAATTTCTGCAGATCTTCCAGTAGCTGAGACCTAGATCTTTTCCTATCACTAATCAGACTAGGGTGTCCATTCAGTAGGCCATTTGAAGGAGACATCAAGATGCATGATGAAAGCTCCCGAAGTCTAGAATTATTAATACACAAGGGTGCGATATCAGTTCTTAATGTTTTCAAAGCCTCCATGAAATTTTCTGCATCAAGAAGTTCAAAATACTTCTGTTCCAATATCAATGAAGATGCCAATTTTATGATGTTCTCATCCAACAAACAAAACTCATGCAATGTTCTCACACTTTCATCCCAGTTTCCCTCAAGAATTTGCTGCATGAATAGATTTATCAATGATGAATGCAAAGGTATCCCGGACTCCTCCTCAAGAAGAGCACCGCTCTTGTTATAACCAAGTGAGTATAATGCTTTCGCTATGATTCGAACAAACTCAACACGTTTAATAACTCCCTTTGAACCAACCATCTCGTCATCACCTTGAGAGTGCAACGGCCTAGCCATGGTTTCTCCCAGAGAGCCAGAAACAGACTCAGTAAGAGACGAACCGTTAGACAGGCCTATTAACACTCCAGACGACAATTTTTTACGTTTTGATGGTGGTTCATCTTCGTCTCCACCTCCCATGAAATGTTTGCCTCAGCCCATGTATAACCACACTCAGAGTAAGTACTACCAAGGATCGTCCGAGCGATTGTAGTAGCTTTTAAATGAATTGATGACTTCCTGCAAAGTGCATCAGCACCAGTTACAAAAAAATCCAAAAACAAATGAATTTTCTACTTCTCTACAAAACAACATCAGTGAGAGCTAAAAAACCAAACTGCACAACATATCATGTTCCATATAGCCAAACAGTAAGTATAGCATAATTTATCTCTCAAAAAGAATTCAACATACAATAACATAGCCTAAACCTATGAGTAAGTGCAAGGTTGTACCTAAGCAATTGAAACCTAATAATACATTCAGCATCATCATATCATGAGAACATGGAATGGCAGTGTGAAAGTAAATAATGCACAAATCTAAGATGGCCATCAAAACTCCACACAGTAAGAAATTCTTCATAAATCTTTAAGTCAATACTGCTCCAGCAAAACGCATCAACCACCAATCCGTCCCAAAAGTGACAAAAAGATCACAAATCAACGGTTTGCTTCAACATTCCAAAAGAAACTATCCGCATACAGCACCCACCGACCGGATTCAGATCAGGCAAATCATGCTCGATAAAGACACCGTCACATCAAGAAA
>NQLW01000059.1:138668-152160 GCA_002312845.1 Kalanchoe fedtschenkoi
TAAGGACTGAATTAGGGAGACCAAACACTCTGAACCAGTATACCTTCATTGAATTCAAAATAGATTTGAGGATGACTGTCCTGCCTTCATATGAGAGAAATTTATGGGACTAAGAGTTTATTATGGTGGATAAATTCTTCAATAGCTTTGCACAATCACTAGCTTTGATACTTTTGTGGTCGAAAGATATGCACAAATATTTAACAGGTAAGGATCCCTTTGCAAAACTTTCAATATTAGTAGCATGGGTGGATGTAATAGCTTTCAGAGTCCCAAAAAAGATATGTGACTTTTGAACAATAACAAGTAATCCAGAAGACATTGTAAAATAATTCAAAACTGACTTAATGAGGGAGGGAGGTTAGAGGAGCACTTCTATGATAGAAAATAAATAAATTATAAGCATAGAGGATATGATTTAATTTAATTCTTGCACATCTTAGATGGTACTTAAAACCAGAGTGGCTAGTAATACCTCTTAATTGCCTGGAATGGATCTTCATTACAAGAGAAAATAATAATGGAGACATTAGACACTCTTGTTTGATATCTTAGAGGCTTTTGAAATACCCTGTTGAGGAATCATTTACAAGAACTGAGAAATGAGGGCCTTGAATGCACTGCATGATCCATGTAATAAACTGAGTAAGAAAGCCAAAGAAATGCAGAGCATCCTGCAAAAAATTCCAAGTCAGAGAGTCAAATGCCTTTTTGAGATCCATTTTCATACAACACCTTGGAGAGATTATAAATCTAGTGTACCCAGTGACAGATGACTAAGCAAGGAAGATATTATGAATAATATTCCTTCCTTTAACAAATGCATTCTGCTCTAACCTCACTAATTTTGCAACATAACTATGAGTTCTTTGAGAAATAAGTCTAGTTATGGCTTTGTAAACAACATTGCATAAGGAGATAAACCTAAAATCTTGGGTAGTGGAAGGGTGGTCTTTGGGAACGAAAGCTAAAAGGGTTGAGTTTATGGATTTGGGCATCTTATTGGTTCTAAAGAAGGTTCTCACTGACCAAGCTACTTTGAAGAATTTTGCATTATACCCATCTACACCTGGACTTTTAGCCAGATGCACTTGAGGCGCCGTCCATGGAAAAACTAAAGCAGGCGCACGACGTGCAGAGGACAAGGAAGAAGAAGCAATAACGAATGAAGTCATTTCCCTTCATAGGGAAATGTCTTTGCGCTCGAGCGAATCACGTCATTCGCTATAAATTGTGGAAGCAACAAACAATGTATTTCACAATGCTACAAAGTGCACTTCGCGCGTTGCTAAAATGACGTCGTTTGATGTTTTTTTTGCCACATTCAGTCGTAACTTTTCCTTCTTTATTTTGACTCTATATATATGCCTTTCTCTCTGTAATTGATTATTATTTGATGATCATCATCAACGAAGAAAGGCTTTATTTACGTCATTGTCAAATCCCGTAGTTGACCCGAGATCAGAGATTGAACTCTGTGCCGTTGGTAGACTTTTCTGTCTGCTGCCAAGGACGTGCAGAGACAAGACAAAGATTGAAAACAAACACAGTCTTAGCCTCAGTCTAGCCACATAGATACGGCCCACACAAAGCCCATCTACTACTAACACATCATATCCAAATAATCTCGGGCTTATCAGACAGAGTCAGTAGCAACAAGATTGCAGTGCAACACCGATTTAGTCACTTTTCAGATCTGAGACCACAACAATGCCTGATTTTTCCTACAGCGAAATAAATCAACCAATTAAAATGGCAGCAAATAAATCCTGATGGAATTTACTGCATCGGTCGGATTTATTGAATCAGTCTTGTTGATGCTCCTTCTGTCAGAGGTGCCGAGCCCATTTTTCAAATCCAACATTAATGCTACAGTTGGATTCGATCCCTGAAGGCCTGAAACTTTGCTGATTGCTGTTTCACTCCACTGAGGGAGCCATGAACCCCACATGAGTAACTGATGAATTCAACGGGTATTCCTCCTTGAATGCAGCTGCCACTGATCAGAATGAAAATCACCATATCTGTAGTTAAAACAACAATCATCTCGGTCATTGCTTGAGACGTATCTGCTGCCTCCGATCCGGATGAGTTATAAGAAAATTGCCGAGCTGAGGCCATTCCAACAGAAACTGTGCAGATCGAACTCAAAATTCCAACACCGCTGCCTCAGATCCTTTACATCAGCCCTGCTTGAGAGCCTCAGATGCAGCCAACGGCAACCAGTACATATTCGTCAGTGGTGTATGGCGGCTTCATCGGATTCGATCCGAGCCACAACATTTAAGTCACTTCCTTGTATTTGCGATTCAGTGATTCGACTTGTTCGTATGACCATATCACATATTTTCCATATTTTCATATGAAACAAAGCAGACATGAGCAAAATTAGAATCGTTTAATCTGTTCATAAAATAGATACACATGGAAAAATAAATCAACTGTCAGCAACATTAATAGTTGTTCAAACTAAATCACTACTAATTGTAATTGGCCTTAGAAGAATTTTCTCTCTCTATCATGCATGAGTTCCCAGGATAAGACGGTTTACGTCTTCTCTACCCGCACTGTAGAATAGACTCCTTCATGTAGCTGGAAATCGGCAAAATTAGCACTGATGAAAAGGAATCTGATTTTTTTTTGTATTTCTCCCAATCTGTGATGCTCTCTAATAAGAAGCATGTTTCTTCTTTCTACAAATAAGAAGAGAAATCTTATTAGTGGATGAAGTTCGTCAAATGGTTTCTTATCACAATCCAAATGTTGACATTATCTTATGCTTATTTTATGAGCACACCAACCGACAGCTTCTTTAGAATAGATCGAGAAATAATGAAAAGATCAATTCGAGTTAGCTTGATTTTCTCTTGTAGATTAAGCTTCTTTCCTACGAGCCCAAACCCATAAACCAAACACAATAAAACAAAAGAGAATTGATCAGGTTCACTTCTATTTTAAATAATTTTACATCATTGGGCTCATATCCTTTACACACAAAATTGTTACTGAACGTGTTTAATTCAACACTCAATTATTGGAATTGATTTAAACTACTTAAGTTCAATTTAAACGAGTCAAGTTCCAACATTTAATTTGTGAGATTTTGGGTGAGTTTCATAAGGTGAAAACATTTTCAAAGGTCCCGTAGTGATGAAAAAATATGGAACTAATGTTCCAAGAGGAGAGTTGATGTTGGGTCAACCAAGGAACTTAAAAAGGCTATTCTAAAGGCATTTATCAATCAAAATGGGTTGGATGACGTGAATGAGTTGAAAATGAGCGATTCAAGCAAAAGGCAGAAGCAGAGCTCCTTAAGGCGTCATCTCGAAACAATATTTGGGGATGGTTCCGAACTAGCATCTAAATGTCTGAGAGGCATTGAATGTGGTTTATTGAATTTATTTACTTAGGCCACCAATGGTATGGATGGGGAAGGACTCTATGGTAATCTCTCGGAAGTTAGTTATAGTTTGTCAGTCAGAATGAAGTTAGATGTATTGCAAATGCTATGTACTGAAATGTTAAACTTTTCTGAGTTTAGAGCAGAGGATTCTGAGATAACTAATGTTGATAACTCTAAAAGCATATCTGAAAGAATTTATCTTAGAGTTTCAGAACCTTCTGCTTGCAAGGACTAGGAAGGTACGAAAATAATTACAGATTACAATGGAACAAGGTCATATTGTATCGTATCTCCTGTAAATTGTAAAGGCCCTCAATTTGCTGGAGATTTTGGAAGTGTTGATCAGGATTCAATGTGAAGGATCGTTCCTTTACTATCATGGGTGCCCATCAGCCCATCACTCGAGATGCATAGATTGTGAGCAAGCTAAATGTAATGTTAATAAACTTGGACCAATAGTGTCAAGCTTGATGACCCTTCAGAGTGCTGAAGTCTTTGGCAGTGATGCAGGCAAGCAAATCTCTTCGAGTACTTGCGATCTTTTGCTGATGCTCAAGACTTTAGTTGATGAAGAACCATGTCCCAAACGAATACTCAATAAGCATGGGATGAAAACAGTTGCACGAACCACCCTACTTCCTCCAAGCTTTATGGTACAATGTACTTTGAAATGGTAAATCAACAGACAAACCAAGTCATTTATTTGGCACAGTCTGTCCTTGTAGTTGCTCCATTTATAGCGACGATTGACACAAACATTGGACTTGTGCTACTCGTCTACACTTAATATGAGCCAACTGCTAGAAAATAAACCTCATATATGAGCCAACTATATATGTTGACGGGGTAATTTCAATTTAGTAATCAGAAAATAAATAAAACAATGTTATTCTGAGAGCCTTGTAGCAAATTGCAGCATAGCAGCACCGGATCCAGATCTAATCTCAAAAATCAATCACAAACTATTGTTACTATTAAGAAAAAATTAGAATAATAAAAATTTACATTAATTATTTCTAAATTAAGATCCACATATGAATAGGGTTTAGGGAGTTACTTTATATACTTATATGCTTGGCAATTCCAAGTGACCTCCATCTTTGTTCCCCAAAATAAAATCAACAATATGATCAACAGAGAAGGGCGCAGTGGTGTCCACCACCACCTTGGCCACCTTACCTGGAACCTCGTACTCGTAACACCCGTCATACCCGTCCAACAGTCTCTCAATCTCCTCCCACTTAGCAGGCTTATGCCACACGGCTCCCTCCTCCGCGCCACGCCTCTCCAGCCTTCTCCTCCACTCCTCCCAGTCCCTCGGCCTACACTCCACCACCGCCACCCTCGCACCGCTGTCCTCCGCCACCTGAGCCAGCTTGTCAAAATACTCGGGCCGAGAGAGCGGGGCGTCCACTATCACACTCAGGCCGAGCTTGAGCTGGGTGGCTGCCACGTTCCACATGGCGGCGTAGGACATGTCGTTGAGGAGGGTGTGCGAGGGGAGGTGAGACTGGAGGGCATAGGTGGAGTTTTTGATGTCATCTTTGTCTATCAGAGGGTAGCTTAGGAGGTTGGCGAGCTTGTGGGCTAAGGTGGACTTGCCTGTACCCGGATGGCCCTTCATGGATATGATCATCAGTGGACGAGCTGTGACAGTGGTTGGTTTTCTAATTCCCATTTCCATGTTTGATGCTAGTTAGCGTAGCCTCCTGTGCTGCGTCAATAATTGAGTGGCAAAGGAGAGATTTGGATATGGTCTGGGCTATGGAGTAGGTAAAATGCATGCATGATTTAGACGGATTGAGAGTAGTTAGTGACATGTGGTATGAGTGTGTCAAATCTTGTCTTGCAAATGTTCATGTTTATCTGGTCCAACTTTGGTGCATCCGGCCAGTTGAATTAGATATCATCACGTGGCGATCAGTCACGTTCAGTGTACCTTAAAAATTAAAACATATCAGCATAAATCAGGACAAGTGGACGAAACAAATCTCATATCCATCCAATTTCAAATTACCCCGTCAAAATATATATATAGAGGGCGGATCAGTTGAGAACCTCCTCAAGTTGAGAACCTTGTGGACAAACGTGGACCAATCATTTTCTACATAAACGATCGTGTTTTGGCAACTTCATTTATTATGCCCTATTAATTTAAATTTAGTATGATATCTTTCTTAATTAATTTAGTCTTTATTTGAGAGCAAATTAGGCAACTAATTATATAATCATCTTTCTTCTTTCCTAACGATAGCATTTTTTTTCCCTCATCTCGTTCTTCCTAATAGTCGACAGCATCAGAAGGGTGAAGGTCGGTGTCACCCAATTCACCATCCCCGACTCATCTGCCAAACCCACACGCCTGCGTACCTCACTCTGATCTGAACCCTATCTGCCAGTTCGAGCTCTGCGACACCCAGTTCATCATCCTGACTCATCTGCCAGACCCACGCGCCTGCGTGCCTCACTCTGATTCGAACCCTATCTGCCAGTTCGAGCTCTGCGACACCCAGTTCATCATCCCGACTCCATCTGAATTCTGAATTCTCATTACGGTGAACAATGTTCACTATTATAGTTGTGTAAATTTCTGTTAATTTAGGGTGTTCACCATTGATAGTGAACATCCGTTTACTGCAGATGTTCACCATCCAAAACCCCTAAATCCGGAAAATTAGAATAAAAATTTAAAAATATCAGTAAATTAGGAAATAAAACAAATCTCATAGGGTATGTAAATTTAGAACGAATCTCATATAACTAATGAAGCATAATAAATAAGCTTTTAAAAGAAAATCATATAATTAATACATTGTTGTTTCATGTAAAAAATGATTGATCCAGAATTGTCCACAAAGGTTCTCAACGTAAGGAGGTTCTTAACGGATCCTTCTCATATATATATATATAGAGGAGGGATCAAATGTAAATTATTTTTTCATTGTAAATAGTAGACTAATCTTGTTCATTCTTTTAGATAAATCGTACTGTTATTAAAAATCCCTACTCTACTAAATTTTACTCTCAAATCCCTCTTCTCCTCTCATTTTCCTCCAAATGCCAATGGTTTAAACTCGGGAATTAGTCCGCGGTTAAATCGACTTGTAGGTTGAATTGAGCGAGTGTGGGTGTACAAGGCAGGAGGTTGTTGGGTCTCAAAATTGAGACAAGCAGATGCATGGCTGCTCCATGAAGATGTGGGAGTAGTTGAGGGGTAGAAAACACAAGAAAATTCAGACCTACCTACCTACCCACCCTTTGCCCAACCACCCACCTCCATGAATCATTACTCATTTATATGCACCAGTTATATGCCTCTTTGCGTTCTTCTTTATCCTCTCGTGCTTCCTGTAAGTTGAATTGTGTTCCTTTCTACCTCTCTGTCTTTGCTTGTATTTGCAACTGTTTGCTGATTCCGGCTTCTGGGTCGTTCTCCTTTTTTCTGATGATTTATTGGAACGAAATGGTTTGTGGGTCTGGTGTCGTTTAGGTAGCTAGCTTGCCTGGATTCCAATGGCTCCAGAATCAGTAAACGTGCCCGAGCAACAGCAGGTCAGTACATTTGGTTCCATGTCTCTGTGCTACTGTGGTGGCAAAGAAACAAGTGTAAGTTTCAGTGACGTCACTGAATGTGTTGAGTATGACTTTAAAGGTTGTCATTGGAGAAGAAATTGATCATGTTAGAGTCATCACTTTGAATCAACCCCGTCAACTGAATATCATCACGCCACAAGTTGTAAGTTCAGTTTTCCAGCTTCACTCGCTGTCCAACTTGCCTCACTTTCCAAAACATGCTTCCTAATGAACGCTACATCTTCATCATCACCATGATCAGGTTGTTCTGCTTGCAAACTATCTTGAAAAGTGGGAGAAGGACCCTAGTGCCGAGCTTGTCATAGTGAAGGTTTGGAGCTTTTGTTTCCTTGCACAGTTTGCTAACTGATAATTGATTGAAGAAATCTAGTTATACCAGCACTCATCTAGCAACCAGCATTGCTCGGTACCTTTAATAAGAGTTGCTTTCATCTATTGACCTTGTTTTGTGATTGGAAAATTTATAATCAGGGAGCTGGTCGAGCATTTTCTGCTGGTGGAGACTTGAAAACGTTCTATGCCGGCAAAGATTCTAGTATGTACTTCATCCTCCCCTGATTGACTTGCAATGTGATGTCAACCCCTAATAAAAGCCTATTTTTAACAGGAGATTCTTGTCTTGAAGTGGTTTATCGATACTTTTGGCTATGCCATCACATTCAGACCTACAAAAAGACTACGGTTTAGTTTGTGAATCATGATCATGCTAAATCTGAGCGTGTTCAACATTGCCTTCAATTCTTTGACTATCAGTTGCCAATGTGATATCATTAGGTTGCTCTTGTTCACGGAATCTCCATGGGAGGCGGTGCAGCTTTGATGGTTCCTATGAAATTCTCAGTTGTTACTGAGAAAACTGTGAGTCTGCTTTACATTCCATTATGGTATTGTTTCACTGGCACGTATAATGTTTCTCTGTCTAAGACGACGTGATGTTCCTATTTCTATGCCCCAGGTTTTTGCAACTCCAGAAGCAGCTATAGGGTATCACACTGATTGTGCTTTTTCGTACATGCATCCTCGTCTCCCTGGGCGATTAGGTAAGTATCAGATGGTTTACCTTTAAATAAACAGACACGTTAACAATTATAACTACGCACAGGAGAATTTCTGGCCTTGACTGGAACCAGGCTGAATGGCAAAGAACTGGTTGCGATCGGTCTTGCAACACACTTTGTTCCACTTGAGGTACCTTTAACATATCTTTTACATGTTCTCTTGAGCAACAGAGTTTAGTTTTCTAGTTTTGCAGCTAGAATAAAACTCAGTGTGATAATACCTTTCACTTATCGTGGTGGACTACATGGATTCCAATTGTCATAACAATAATGCATCCTCCCATGCCAGAAACTGTCGGAGTTAGAGAAGCGATTGATAGCCTTAAACTCCGGAGATGAGAGTTTGGTCAAATCTCTGATTGAGGAGTTCTCTGAGAATGTTGAAATTGATGAAAACAGTGTGTTAAAGAGGTCAAAAGATTTCCAAGCATCTGCTTTATAATCATTTGTTTCTGTAAGTTCTTGACTTGAAAGTTTTCCCTATTCTCCCCTTTGCTTTATTGCAGGTTGGCAGTTATTGATGAGTGTTTCTCAAAGGAAACAGCAGGAGAAATTATCGAGTCTTTTGTAAGATACTAAGATCCTTGAACCATGTTTCATGGATGCAGCATCCAGCGAGAGAATGTGAGAGTAAAATGTAACACCCTTTTAATATTGTACTTGTTCTTCTAGGAAGCTGAATCAAAGAAAGAAGGAAATGAGTGGATAAGCCCAGTGCTCAAGGGATTGAAAAGGTCATCGCCTACTGGACTGGCCATAACTCTAAGATCGGTATGCCTAGCAATAGCATTGTTTCCCACTTAGGCATCATCTAAACTTTTTTCGTCCTTGCATCACCACATTAGAGACTTTGCCGCGGGGCATGCCTGGCTTCTGAATGATGAAATGTTGTCTTAAATGACCTAGATCTCATTTCATTAGACTGCCACATCTTGTTCAGGCATTGAGTTCCAGGTTAACCTTGTTTTCCATCTCCATTTAGGTTCGCGAAGGACGAAACCAAACACTGGCTGAATGTTTAAGAAAAGAATTCAGACTCACAATGAACATTCTACGAGGCAAAATCTCAGACGATGTGTATGAAGTAATGGTGAAACTAAAATTTCTATAGCACTTGTTAGACTAAATATCCGTGACTTATTCCTTTCAATTTTCTGTTCAAAAGGGTATAAGGGCTCTCACCATAGACAAAGACAATGCCCCAAAGGTTAGTCTCTCTTGACTCAGACATAATTTTTCTTGGAATTAAGTTTATGTGTTTGTGTGCACAGACTAGGAAATCAATCTGAATCTAATTCGTTGCAGTGGGAGCCCTCTACTTTGGACAAGGTAGACAGCAAGCAATTGGACTTGGTATTTGAGCCATTTGGGGAGGAGCTAGAACTCCAGATACCGGAGAAAGAAGAATGCAGGTAAATAACACTATCTGACGTCACCCGGTATTCTGTTTCTGGTCTTGCTTTGAATTGGTGTGAGCATATTCATAATCCATCTCCCTCTTATCATTATCGATTGCGTCTGTAGGTGGGGTGGCAAGTTCGAAAACACCACATACGCAAAAGCATTGGGGGTCTCGGATATGTCAAAATGATTCACCAAGTGAGACTGAAACTAGGAATTGACCAGAAGTTGTCATGATTTGCTTTACAATTTCAAAAGACTGAGATGGCAGGTTTTATAAATTGAAAAAAAAGAAGGATATCGCATCTTATGGATTGGGTGAATGATCCATGTCACATTGTGTAGAAATAAACTTAATATGAATAAACATTTTAATGTGCATTTGCTAGTTGGGATAACTATCTGTGTAGGCAATGACTCATGGTTCACTAAGAGCATCCGTCTCGCTCGAAAACGATGTCGTTTTTATTAAAAATATTTATTCATATATTAAATGAGTTGTTATGTTCATCAAATGATTTGTTATGTTCATCAGATGAGCAGTTATGTTCATCAGATGAACAGCTATATTTATCAGATGAAATGTGTGGACGAACACTGATCTCAGGACATAATTAATAAGGGTAACCTTCACTCCCATAGTTAACAATTTATTTTTCCGATTCAAAATCCTTTTCTTTATTTTGTACTCCAAATAGCTAAAGTATTCAGTCTTAGTTCTGCCTACAAAATTGGCACTCCTAAGTAAAAAGAAGGTAAAGTACTTTAGACAAAACAAGCTTTTGAGAGCACCTTCCTCCTCTGAGTGTCTCTGATTTCAATGGAAAAATACACAACAATTTTCTCCTTACTAACCGTCAACCTGAAACACTACAAAACTTCTCCAAAAGATTTGCCAATTTACCTACTAATTTCATATTTGTATTCCCAAAGATCAACATATCATTAGAAAATAATAAGTGACTCATGCTTAAAACTCTCCGAGAACATGCAAATTCTTAATTCATTTTCTTTTGAATGACATGCTTCAAATTCCTGGATAGTACATCTATCACCAAAACAAAGAGGTTAAGTGATAATTGATCACCTTGTCTCAAACCTCTCCTAGATTTACAGAAATCATACTTCCCACCTATCAGAATTATGATAAACATGCAATTATTCAAATTTTTAAAAATAATATTTATGGACTTATGGGAAAAACCAAAAGCTTTTATTGTTTATATAAGAAACGACCAACTCACCCTGTCATATGCTTTTCACAAATAAATTTGAATAGCCATATCCCCCTTGACTTTTTTGTTCAGATCAGCACACACTTCATGCACCAAGACAAATTTCATGAATGCTCCTCTTAACTACAGATCCAGCTTGTTTAGAAGAAATCAAAGAAGGTAGAAATGCTGCTAGCTTATTGTTTAAAATCTGTAAAAGAATTTTATGGGAGAAATTACACAAACTAATAGGTCTCAAATCAGTAAGATACTTGGAATTTATGCATTTTAGAATCAATACAAAGCAAGTGCTAGAAACGATTTTTGGGATTTGCGGACTTTGGAAAAGGCATTCACCATATCAATCACATCTCCCTTAATACCATGTCAACCAATTTGATAGAATATACCTATTCAACATGTATTTTACGGAAAAAAATTTTTTATTATTCAGTTATAATGGATGGAATTTGTTCAAACAAATCATCCTCATTTATTTCCATGCACCAATCAAACAACTTGGAGAATGTTTATGAGCTACTTCTCCAATAATTTTGTTATCACAAGTAACCCCCATAGAAAGGTGAATCTGAAGCTCTCTCATATTTTTCATTTTCAATACAATACGAAAGTAGACAGTACTTCTATCACCCTCCTTTGACCATTTACACTTGGCATGGTCTATTAACATTTGATACCTTCTCATCTCCCACAAATTCAATTAACCACTAGCTACTTTTTCAAGTCATTCACTTTCCCCTCATATTGCTCCAATTTCTCATATACAGTACGAAAGATCTCTTTATTCCACTTTATAAGCTCTTTGTAACTTTGATGAGCTTTAGGGCAACATTTAACATTCTATTTTTGCTGGAAGTACCTTCCCAGCTTTATTCACCACATCCAGAAATTATACACGATCTATCCACATTCTTTAGAATCACTCCAAATATTAGGAGCATGATGTGATGTTACTCTCTAGTAATGAGTTACTTTAAAGTTAGGATATTTATTAATAAAATATGTATTTCCTAATAAATTATGCTGCCTCTGTCACAAACATCTATTTTCTTGCCGGTTAATACTCCATGTAAATAACTCTCTTTCATACCCCAGATCACTAAGGTCTGAAGTAGAAATGAAAACAATCTCCCCCATGCTACCATCATCATCAAAGGTATCACCTTGTTTTTCACTCCAATGTACAATGACATTGAAATCTCCTTCC
Organism: Kalanchoe fedtschenkoi; assembly: GCA_002312845.1. Taxonomy (NCBI): domain Eukaryota; kingdom Viridiplantae; phylum Streptophyta; class Magnoliopsida; order Saxifragales; family Crassulaceae; genus Kalanchoe; species Kalanchoe fedtschenkoi. Next base: position 150,567 of record NQLW01000059.1, read on the forward strand.
AAAATTCATATATCATTAATCAAAGACCCAATATTATTAAAACAATTCCACAGCTCCTTTCTACAATGTTTTAACCAGGAACCATGTATCTCACTGTTTGAACGGTTTCCTTATGACAACCTTTAGTTTATTTTGAGACACTCCTCATGCTAATGACTTGTTTCACTGTTTCATTTCCAAATACGCATACCAGATGCTCTCACAAATTCTTACATGTTTTACCATGATTTGAATTATATAGTAAATGGAATTTCAGTAATTTGTCTCAAACTTACAAAGGCACAACAATGTGTAACAGACACTTGCCCAAACTTACTTCTTTTTTGAAACACTATCTAATTGTAAATGCCACTCAAAAATTCCAAAAAATTTCTTAAAAGAAATAATACTTCCCAATATGGATCCCATCCTAAAAAAATCTCATTGTTTTAAAGTGCTTTTAGCGCGTCCAAATTTCCAGCCCCATTTTCAGAAAGTTTAGGATGCAAGACAGATGAAGTTTTGCTGGTAGGAAGTTCAATAAAAGGCTCAAATCAGGGCATCGCCCCTCAAATCAAGCTCCCACAAGACATCTAAAGGCGTCATGTACAACTTGAGGAGTTGCAATGAAGGATGAATCAGTTAAATTAAGCGAACAGTGAATATCATTTAACTTGAGTCACATATGCACGCGTGGGTTATAGTCAAAAATCATAAACAAACAGTTGCTTTGTCAATTAATAGCTCTACATTTCAATCATCCATTTTCGTTTCCTTCAGAGTCATCAAATATTTTGTTTCAAACCATAATAAATGATGGCCCTGCCTATTTTCACATTATTTTTTAGGGGAAAAACCCAAAAGGAGCCCTGAACTACCACCGCTTATCCAATTGCGGTCAGAACTACCATGATTTCCAAAAAGGGTGCAATGAAAAAAAAATTGCACTGATTTTTTTAATTAAAATTTACCATTACAATACAAACTCAATATTGTTATAAGACTTAAATTTGTATGCGAAAATTACGTCATTTGGTTATCAAAAGACGTCGTTTTCTTTATGTGCGCAAAATGATATAATTTATTCTGATAACCAAACGATGTAATTTTTGCACACAAATCTAAGTCTTGCAATAATATTAGGTTAGGAATGTAATGGTAAATTTTATTTTAGAAAATCAGTTTAATTTTTTTTTCATCGCACTCTTTTTGGAAATCGTGGTAGTTCTGACCGCATTTGGGTAAGCGGTGGTAGTTCAAGGCCCCTTTTTTGTTTTATCCCTATTTTTTAATGTCGGATACATATTGGTTGAGAAAAAGAAAATTCACATGATGGGACAATAATAATTTTTTACAAATTACTTGTAAATGCATGATATTCTAGACAAAATATGTCAACCTCCATACTCCAATATCAATCCAAACTAGTGGACTGGGATGTGGCGTATATACTTCTTCAAAAATAAGACCGAAATGGATTTAGCAAAGAAATTAAATTATCAATGACCGAACGTAATGATCATCATAATAAATTTTGTAGTCCTCAAAAGTTATTTATATGGTGCCAAACATTGTGATTAATATGTTTGGTCAGACAACCGGTAAGTTCTGAACG
>NQLW01000059.1:153294-181923 GCA_002312845.1 Kalanchoe fedtschenkoi
ATCAAATGAATCATCAGGTGCAAAGTCTGATTGTAATGGAGGAGGCTTATCCAACTCAAGATGTAAACATTTACCATCCTTTGATTCTTGACAGTAGGGTTATCTCTCATTCAGACTCCAAGAGGCATCAACATGTGAAAAAAATACAACATAGGGATTTTGAAAAACAATTGGTGTGCCGAAAATTTTTAGGTCTCTCAAGTCTTGAATAGAAGGTAGCATATATGGATCAGCATATTCTGCATTAATCAACTCAACCAAAGGAGGAATGTTGAGTCGATTACCTGGAACATCTGACTTTGTCTCCAAAGCTTGCACCGGTTTCTTTTCAAGCCACGTGTTCACATATTCTTCAGTGGATTCCCCTTTAACCTTAACAGAAGAAAGAGGATCCAGATTCCCTGTGCTGATACGCCGAGGTGTCATCTCTACAGGGTTTAAATTCTTATGAGGCAGTGTCGCAAGCGATGTTGATTTGCTGCATTTTGAAATTATGGACATCGTGTCAGTAACTGCCTGATAAGTGGTGTCCGGGCTTGTATTTGGCATGCACTGTCGATGACAGACGATTGAAGATTTGTTCACCATAGTGCGTGGAGCGGCAAGTTGCTCAACCTGGGGTGGTCCCACTGGCGAGGTTGCAATGAGGGTGTTGATCTTGACCAATTGCTTAAGAATTTCGTCGATTGCTTCAAAATTAGGATTTCCATCAGATCGAGGTTTATACTCCGTTGTAGTCTAGTTGGCTAAAAAATCTGAGCTCTGACACCAAATTGTTATGAACAATGATATTGCTTGATGAGGCCTTGCGGGATGACGTAGGTTGTAGTTGTGTGAAGTGAGAGGACATGGTTTGAAAGGTCAATGTCCAGATGGTGACTGACGAGAAGGTGAGAGACAAGGAAGGAGAGAATGATAAGGGAGAAGGACAAAATAATTCTATTGCTTCATTACTTGTCTTCTTCTTAGTTTGAGTACATAATACAAATAAACCAAACTACTAAAATTACATTACAATCCTACTACCTTGCTAATATCTAATTAATACTCATAAATAATATGTATGTGACAATATATTTTCCAGTTTATCAATAAATTAGCAGAACACACCTCACTCACAAACAAAAAGAAAAGGTAGACGCACTGAGAAGAAAATTTTCAAAAAATGGTGTTTGCAGAAGCTATATAAACACGTGACTCAAAGAAACACTCACTTCAAAGGGGTCAAACTGAAGAATAATCACACTAAGACAGTATCAAGGTGGCACACAATTCATACAGTGGATGAATTTTAAGCAACACCCAGACGGTCTCTGAGGGTATCAAAAATTGAAGAAGCTGCAGCATTCTGAGCAAAACTCAACTTTAATCTTCCAAGAAGTTCACCATCTTTAGCTTGTGAGGCAGCATCAGCAGCTTCCTTGGCCATGCCAATCCGTGCATATGCCTATTCATGTGTATAAACATAATATACATATTAGGCAGCAAATCACAACCAGTCACAAGATTAAAGCATACGCAACCAAATGAATAACATATTATATCGATCTAGAACCTACCTCAGCCCTTTCTCGAGGGTCAACAAGTTTTGGAATATACTTCACCGCCTCAGTTTTCTCATCTGCGTCTATGCAAGCCTCCACGAATGGCCTATAACCTATTCATCCCATCAGGCTTAGTTTATTATAAAATATTTTCTGTTCACATTTAAGATGAAAATCCACCCACAGTATTTGACAACATTTTAGATTTCATGTCTGATGCTTGAAATTTTGACAAACTGACAAAACAAATCCTCACCTATCGGTGGTCTCTTTGCCTTTGAGAACTTCTCCAGGGAATCCCAATCTCTAATTGTAGCCAATGCAAAAACTTTAAGCCAGTACCACCGTTTATCGGAAACCTGAAAAATTGAAGCCAGCTAAGACTCAGTCACATGGTTCTCCTTCTATCCCACTTCTTACATAATGTTTAGATTCAAAAACTAATAATAGTCAAGATGTGTATTTCCTAGCTAAAACTAGAAGTTGCATTTAAAATGAACGAATAACCACTACTTACCTTGAATTCCGTTTTCACTTTCTCTGCCGCTTTATGATTTCCCAAGACAATACACGTGCGGATAGTGTCACTGATGCTTGAATCAACAAATATTGCTTGCTTTGTGGCAACCTCAAGTTCATGTTGTATTCTGTAGAAAGACTGTGCTGATTAGATACGAACTCAGACAAGTAATATAAGATGGCTGATGCACAAAGTTCAATGTGTCTAATGATCCTAAGACAATGCAAGCATTATCCTATGCCTCACCGCAACAACTTTGAATGTTCTTCAGCAGCCTTCGACTCAAAATTGTGCTCCTTGGTTTCAAAGAAAAGATGTTGGGCCTTCTCAATGAGTTTGATTCGAGGACCATGAAGTGCAGATCCTTTGCTAGCCATGGGATTCTTTCCTAGTTCCCATGATTCTTTCCATAAAAGAAACGCCACATCCTAGACAACCAACAAGAGAGATCAGCATGAAACATAAAAGAGTGGCAATTGCAAAAGCTATATTGCCCCCATGGCAACTTCAAGGATAAGTACAAAGTATTGAAGGAATGTATGTATAAACCTACCACAAATTGGCCAGTTGACCTAAAAAAATCTATCAAGAACTCATGCTTGTAACACCTGAGACAGAAAATCAAGGTCAAGAGTCAACCAACCTAACAATAAGATTCAATAACAAGTTCTAATTTATGTATCTTTTCACTAACTAAAATAAGGTAAGATGAGAGAAGACCTATCATACTGAGTACTGACCGAGAGTAGCATATAAATAGATCCCGTGCGAGAGTTTTGGCTTGAATAGTTCCAAAAAACTCCAAAGATGGTCTCTGCAGCATTAAAGTTAACACCAAATAGATATGAGATGTGAATCAAGGACATTAGCTAAAATATGCATGGCTGTGAGCTCTAGATCACATTTTAAAATGATGACAGTTCAGGGAAACAAACCTTTTGCCAGATGTGGAATAGAACAAGATAAACCAGATCAGTATCACCACTTTCAGTGGCCTTTGTTAAAGCTGTATCTTCCTCCCCTATGCTTAACAAGAGAGGAACCTACATCAAAATACAGTCACTTATCAAGGCTCAACTTCAACTTGACAAAATTTGACTGCCAAGCTTTAATCCACTATACTAGTAGAGTCACAATATGAAGGAGTAAACAGATTGTCTCATGGCTCCTCCAACTTTGTCAAATAAGGCACACATCTTGTTTTTACCGAAAATCTTATTTTCTTGTTTGGTTGGCCTTTGGTCTGTCAACTTAACAATTTTATTCCACAACACTTTAAAATTCGCCCATCAAATCAATAAGCAATTGCATCTGGATATTTAATAAACAACAGAATTCAAAGAAGCACGAGCCCGTATCTTTGTTTGATGAATTTAACTCCTTCCAAAGGGTAGATAAAGATTAGCATGCCTGTTTAGAGGAGCGAGGTTCGTGTTCAATAAGCATGGCTGCCAACTTTCTGCGGCCACTTTTATCCGCATGTGCAGCAACTGCAGCATAAGATATACCTTTGCAAAGTTGCAGCTATAAAGAGATCTGATTGTTAGCTGATGAGTAAGCAACTAAATAAAAAAGCCCTCCCAACTAAAGAAAAGAGACCTTTTCAAGGAGAAGTGCAAGGAGTGTAGCATCTGGAATTGCCAGTGATGCAGTTATTTTTGAGCATGCCCAATGCATTACCACCAGTTCCTGTATAGTTGGATACATAAATTAACGGGTGAACTAAACAAATCCATTATTTTCTCAATCTTCTGTTTGAAAATAAACAAAACACAATGACTTCATTCTTCAAATGAAAAATAATAAAAACTGATACAAAAAATTTGACACTTTTGCCCCTAGCAAAACATCTGGGGTCATGCATCAAATGGAAGGATTTCATAACCTGAATTTATCGACTAGTTTGTAGTAAAGTAAATCTGTTGAGTCATGTCCTGCGTCATTATTATGAAAGCTCAGTTTTTGTAGAAAAATTTTATTTAATTTGGGTTTCCTAGTAGTTCAGAAATTCTAATTTTAATGGTATTAGAAGTCCTAATTGTTTTAGAACTATTTGGCGCATATATAAACCTAGTTAGAGTTTACTGAAAAGAAAGATTAGAAAAATAAAGTCTCTTAGCTTCCAAAATTTTCATGTATTCTCTTTTGAGAAGTAATACGATTCCCACCTTTGCTAGTGGACGTAGATCGAACCACTATTCTTTCTTTTATTCTTGTTAGTTGCTCTTGTCCAATTTCGTTGACTTACTCTAACAAACTACTATCAGATTTAAAGTTACATGTTGGTGACTTCAATGTGTTTTGACGTTACATCTATTGATGAAAAGAACAACTTTTCGACATGTAGAATAAAGATGAAGACTTTGTTGCAATGTGAGGGAGCGGAAAAGCTTTGGACAGTAAATATCCTGAAGATATTAATTCTACGTAGATGGAAGAAGCGTTTGAAGCACAACAGTTATCCTTGAAAGATGAAATTCTCCGAAAAGACTCTGATGTAGAAACGAATAAAGAGTTATGAGATGAATTAGATGTCTTCTGTAACAGGAGGACGTTAACTAGTCGATTGTACTTGAAGATGCAATTTTTTGTTTCAGCGTGAGAGAAGAAAGTTCCTTACAAGTTCATATGTATGGGTTCTATAAAATCATTCATGATTTAGAAAGTATGAATGAGTGTTGTAGGGATGAAGATGTGATCATCCCATTGTTTTGCTCTTTACCTAAATCTATGTAGTTTAGTGAACTCGATGTTATATTGTTGAGATAAATTAACATTAGAGGAGGTGACATCATCGATATTATCCATGGAGATGCGAAAAAAATAGAGGGAGAAGATTTTGATGAACTAACAGTCTTGTTATTTGTGGGAGATTTGTCATAGAGACAGTAATTAACAAGAAGAAAAGTCTAGGAAACGAGTCTAGAGGACGGTCACAATATAGCCCTGGAAAAAATGTCGGGTCAGTTTGAGGGACTAGACAACATCCTTAATGTATCTGATCATGACAAACATTCAGGTTCAGAATAGAATCTTGATAGTCCACTTAATCTATCGAATCACTCTATTTATGGATTGGTTCATGACATATGCGGAGAAGAACGGTGCAATCCTGGTAGCAAATGATGCGGAGTGTGATATTTTTGTGATTGGTAATGTTCAGAATAAATATGATGACATCAAAGTTACAACTCTTCCAGGCGCATTACATGTTCTTCATTTTTTTTAAAAAAAATCTGAAGTCTCCTAATACGTTGAATTGTAGCGGCTATGAGTTATCTAGTGTAACCGAAGCTTTAAAGGTTAAGAAAAGCATCATGGTAGCGTTGAAAGGGAAGTTGAGTACAGGCATATATGTACATCAAGAAAGTAGAGCTGCAGGTTCAATTGGTGCAGCTGCATATTCTGAGATAGATAATTCTAAATTGTGGCATATTCAGTTTGATCATTTAAGTGAGAGGGAGATGCATTTTCTAAGCGAACGTGGTTGATTCTATGGTGAGAAGACATGGTCACAAAACTCTTGCTAGCATTCTGTTTTAAGAAAGCAAAACAGAGTCAAAATCAAATAGGCTCTAAGTATGTTCTTGACCGTGAAAGAACAGAAATTAAAGCTTCAAAGAAATATGAATACTCAAATTGTGTTGCTAATACTTTCATAGCGCCGAGAAGTTAGGGGGCACCAACCCCATTCAGAAGCTACTAAATGTGTTGAGTCTGCTCAAAGATCATTTGCTATGGCTAAAGAGAATCAATCTCTTCATAAAAACCAAACCAACGAGTTGATACCTCAAGGTAAAAGGGCAATAAGATGCAAGTAGGTCTTCAAAGAAAAGAGAGGATTTTCATGTGTTAGAAGATGCTAAATGTAGAGCACGTTTGGTGGTTAAGGGATATAGCCACAATAAGAGTTCCTCGACATTCAGAGATTTTGGGGGCCCTACGGGTCAATTCACAAAAGGCATGGAGAAGTATATTTTGAAATTGGCATGAGGCAAGCAAAGATGAAAATGTTTGAGTTATATTTTGCATCGTTATTATGGTAGTTGAGTTTTTGGTAACTTTGCTTAATTTAGGTTTCATAGTAGTTTAAAAATACTAGCTTTAATGAGATTAAAATCCTAATTGCATTAAAGCTTATTGGTACTTGAATAAACCTAGTCCGTGTTTGTTAAAAATAGAAGATTAAAAAGACATAGTTTCTTACCTTTCAACGTTCTCTTGTATTCTCTGAGAAGTAATAAGATTTTAATCTTTGCCCGTTGAAAATCATTACGATCGAACTACGAAATTCACATTTTTTTTATTCTTATTTGTTGTTCTTATCTATATTCCGCCACACTAGTTCGTTATTCACAAGCTTATGCCAATTTTACAGCTGAAAAAGAAGACGTCTGTTATGATCATAAATACTTATTTCCTTTATTAGTAATTACTAGTTAGTATCAAACAACGAAGCAGTATGCTTGTTTGTTTTCTGAGTTTATTAGGTTTAAATCTCATTTTTAGTGTCTCCGATTCTCATATTTTTCGCCCGTCTTTTTTTTTATACTTCCCTTGAGAAAAATTACTGATTCAATCAAGTAACAAATCATAAAACTCTCAAGTTATTGGTGGCCTCTTAACTACAAATTCCCATCATCCAACATGATAGATTCATAATGATGACCAACCCATCTACTGCTAAAAGCTACAAGGAACCACAGAAGAATAGATTGAAACTCAATAATCAGAGTTTTTTATAATCCAGAAAACCCAACCCCTTCAGGAAGTGGAGACTCCCTAGGGTGGCTAGGAGAAGCAGCAACCTAATGGATGAATATTCACACTTGTGCCCAAAGCAACACAAAGAAATAAAGCATCTGCTTGGCTATTCTTTACCGGCCCAAATCCTCAGACTGTTAGGCATCATTCCAGCACTATGACACACCTCTTTGAGTGGGTATCTCTGATCTGGCAGTAGACAGTGGAGTAGACACACGATATCCACAAACAGAGCACCAACAAGGTACAAGTGGACTTATTCAGTGCTTCTGAGTGCCAGGAAGGTCCCAGTATCGACCTTTCTGAGTAAAGTTTCTAAGATAACACTAACAGCTGGTAATAGCAATTCATTGTGCCAAGTGATAGCCGTGATATTATCATCCCCACAGCTTTGTAAACCATTTTCTATATTACTGTCCGAGGGCAGTTATGAGGAATATGAAGAATCCCTTCTAACAGAACCAACTCAAGGACACTACAAGGGGAGGATAAACCCGCTGTACATGGGAGTAGCATTGTTAAGGTATAATCAGTACTGGTGAGATATTTTTAAATAATTTCACACTTTAACGGGGATTTCTGTTTTCTTTATCTTTAGATATTCATCAGTATGACTATTATCTACTGCCTATCACATATTGTAGAGAATATTATTGAATAAATCAAGCGTAAAATAGAAAAGAAATCTCGAAAGAGCCTAGATGAGTTGGTTACATATTAACGATAAAACCCCTTTACCGGGCACACAAAAAAAAGCTGAAATGTAACAGGAAAAACAGACGGGGCAACATCATTGACCAGTTGCAGTAATCAAGAGATGTGTTGATCCTTGACAGCAGGTTCCAAAACAAACATATAAAAATATATTCATCTATGTGGAATATGAGCTTTAAACTTACAGGATTCATGCCAAGGTACTCGGAGATACGGAGAGCGAGAAGATGATGGTGACAATTGATGAGACGACTGATCAGCACCGAGGGTGTGAGTAACTGAAGATAAAGTTATGTCAGCCATTGTCAGATAATAGTAGGCAACATGTCAACCTGGTGCAGACAGCTTATAACGCCCACATACCTTGTACTGTTGAATGGTGAGTGGGATACCATAGACCGGGTTACGCACAGCATTCAGGACCCGCAACGTCTTGCACATTTCTTGGAACCGATCACGTTGAGCAATGCTGCCAAATCCAACTAGATATCAATTGCCCAGAACAGTAATCAGATATGTTCAACCCTTTTCGAAGCATGATTCTATTTTGCATCAGTGAAAGCTAATATATGCAATTTCTGGCCTTTAAATTTGAATTCTTCTCCATCCATTATCAATGTGAAGACGCCATAGAAGCAGCATAAGATCACAAGGGTTACTTAAGAGCAGCTTCTTGCTTAGTTTATTTGATTCTAGTCAGAAATTGTTCACAATTCACATAATTAGTTATTGACAGTGACAACATTACTGTCCATTCTATATATAAGGGAACATAAACAAATTAAACTAACCTACAAAACGCCTGGCCATAGCTTGCAGCCCTCAGTAATGTCCTCTGGCGAGAAATATCAAATTCATGACCAGCAGCGTCAATGCATGCTTCTACAGCTTCAGATAAGGATGAACCAATCAATCTCAGATTTTCATCTGCCTGATGAATATTATAAGTTAATTCTCCGTAGAGGAAAACAAAAACTGAAGCAACTTTAAAAGGTAACTTCATAGTATTCAAAAATAAAAAATCTAGATAAATGTAGACAAAAGTGCAAGCTGAATATAACAAGTAGAATTAAAAAAACATCAACATGCATTCCAAGTAATGCGGAAAGGATCTCTCACGGAAGTTTGTTGTATATACAAGATACTGAACTACCAGTAAAAGAAGAGTAAGATACCTTGGCACTTCTCCTATCAAAGTGATCCAAGGCGTCGTACAGTAAAGCTGCAGGCGAAGTGCTTCCAATTGTAAAGATAGACTCCGTGGAATCAGGAACTCTGTGTAAGAATTCCATCTTTGTGTTTGATAATATTCTAACTCCGTCACACTCAGGGATAAGAACGATTGGCTCTTCATACAAGTAGCGCAATGGATATTCATCTGGGCCAATCATTAGAAGCTCATCATCCCAGTAAAGTAGTACACTGTCCATGCCACACCAAGCGAGCTGTTCTGGGGGCAGAGCTGACTACATGCACAAATGAGAGATGAATATCACAATATTGTTGACATGTTCCACTACATGAGTTTATCATTGTAATTAGATCTCTCCATCTGATTTCTAAATATGCAGTCTTGAAGATGGGTAATTATGAGAGGTTTGATGTAAGCAAATGTTAATGGAAGTGACTCGTTTAACTTGATTCAAAGAACCACAGAGACATAATCATGAATGCTTCCCTATAATTTTGTCCTTCCTCTTAAAATGTAATTTCTCATTAGCAGCGCACAACTTCCAAATTCACAAACTGACCTCACAACTGTGCTCAAATACACTGTCAGAGAAATCAGAGGTCGAAATCACCAAGAGACGTCCGTCATCTGTAAATGCAGCCAGCCACTTCCCATTCCGTGAAACAGCCATCTTCTGGAATGTTCTATTATCAACTCCTACCATTTGTGCCCCAGTTTCGTCCACCATCAAGATATGATCCCCAACTCCAAGCAGCACCTCCACATTCCCAGACATAGTATGCTGGGGCTCAATCACAGCAACACAATATGGAGGCTCCTGCAACTGAGGATCAGCCAGTTTACATGGCTCCGGATTGTTAAAATCAGGAACACAAAACACCAAATTAGCATCTGTCAAACAAACCATCCCGTTCCCCCAAAACACACACTCAACCACATTCTGCTCAAAGCACTCCTCCCCCATTGAAATATTCGGAGTCAACAACTCCGCATGGACGTTGTACCTAAATATTGTCCCATCCTGCACCACACAAACCAATGTCTGATCATCGGTCCACGACAGACCAACCAGCCTCCCTCCAGGATGCTTCCATACAGTCTCCGCCATCAAAACCCCAGACGAGTTGAAAATCCTAAGCTTCCTCAGCGCCGATTCCGCATACAACTGCACGATCTTGGAATCGTCACGGATCATCGCGATTGGACCCCCAAACGGGGCGCAAGCAACCTTGTACCGACTCAAATCAATGCGATCCCACTGCAGTTGATAAATATCGAGCTTGCGGTAGAACCGGTTGGATAGCATCTGCCACTCCGCTGCCACTGACACGTTCGCCATGTCCAGCAATTTCGAAAAATCTAGGTCACACAAGTAGAAAACTCAAAAATCGAAAATGACCCAAGAAACGATCGAGTTGCTGCTTGCTTTATACTACTAAATTCAATTTCTGGATCTCATTAAGCTCTGCGAAGCTCAGAATCATTGAACGAGTTACGGTTGATTGAGAGAGAAGACGAGTCGCAGATAGACAATGAGGCTAACGACGAGTCGAGTCGCGTCGCGTCGTGTTATATGCACGAGTCGGTCTAGATGAGCCCATGCCGTTAATCATGAGTGATTGAAAGCAATGTCGTTTTAAATTATTTTTAATTACAATATATTAATTTTTAAAGAAAATAAATAAATCTTGAAAAAAAATAAAAAATATTAGAAAAAATTAAAAAAATTATTTTAATAGAATAATTCCTATTGAAAAATAAAAAATTGATTCATAAATTTATATTTTTATATTTATCAAAAATAGTTTATTCATCTGATGAACATACTATCAAATCCGATGAAAATTGCAGCTCATCTGATGAATATATTTTCAAATTTGATGAACATAACTACTCATTCGATGAATATATCGGCTCATCCGATGAACATATAATCTAATGAACATAGTAGCTAATCTAATGGACATATTTTTAAATCTAATGAATATAACACCTCATATGATAAACATTATAGCTCATGTGGTGAACATGACATAATAAAATAAGCATTATAAAATTCAAAATCAAAGAAATCAAGTTGTGGAGCAGGGCAGATAATTATCCAAAGCATGAGAATAATAGAAGATCATGTGAAAAAGAGTTGTAGAAATGTTCATGGGTAATATTCATGAATTGGGCTAAGCAAAAAACATGGTTATTCATGTAGCAATAGGCTTAGGCTGTGTTTGGTTTGGGGAAAATTTTGAAGGAAGGGAAATTTGATGGAAAATTAGTAAAATCCATTGTTTGGTTTAGATGAAAAATAGGAGGGAAAGAAAATTAGGTGAAAAATTTGATGGAAAATGTAATTCTTATCTATAGCAAATCAATCCAATCAAATTCATTGTATCTCAAACAAATAATCAATTTTTCATCAAATTCAATGTATGAAGTGATGAAATGTTGATATTTTTGACATATTTTTCCATACAAGTTTCCATGATCATGGAAAATGAAATGGATTCTAAACAATTTTCCTTGACATTTTCCTAATGAAAACAAACAAGGAAAAATTAGATGAAATCCTCCAAGAATTTGCTTTCCCTCAAATTTTCCCTCAAATTTTCCTTTCCACCAAATTTTCCTTAAACCAAACACAGCCTTAGTGTCTCGGGCAATTTTCTTTTAGCGGCCTTGACAGTAGAAGTAAAACAAACCTTCGATTCGGCTCCAGCATGCACTGGAAGGGCCAAGTGAAGCAGGGGCTCTTGTCTGAAGTTGCACCTACCAAGTCAAAATATGTTATAAAGACTAAGCCTAAGGCTGCTGCTCCAAAACTAAAGCTGAAGGCAAAGCAAGCAAGGCTCTGAGAGCATCGTCAAGAACTAGTTATGGAAGAAAGGCTCCAACCTGTTCAGAAACAAATGATAATGATGATGCCACAGCGATCATACCATTGGCTATTTCAATAGCATGCTAGAAACCTCTTCAGCAATCTCTGAACAGCCATGAGCGCACACGCTGAAACGTACCGAACAGGTATGCATGATCAAGCATACACTGGCCTAATTATTGCTACTGGTGACTGCACAAAACTAATCTCTTAAGCTATTTTTTGTGGGTGACTGCACAAAACCATTAATATATTTTCCATTTACAACAAATTATTCATGTTATACTAATTTATTTTTTTGGTCTAACAGACGGTGGGTCGGGACGAGGAGCTACGCACATAGCCCACATCAGGTTCTACTATATTATCAAGATCAACTGAATTGACAGAGTCCATGTGATCGAAGTTGGGAACCATATTCTGATGACTGTTTAACGGGTTGTATCTGCAGGCCGCCACGTATGGACCGTAGAGGTTCCACTTATATGCTTCCACATATTAGAGTGACATTACCTATCTGGAGTAATACGCCAGCGTGGATAGCAACCACTAGTGTCGGACCCTCTTAGAGATAGACATTCAAATCTACATAAGATCACTAGGAGAAATGGCAAGTTAGACTGGTCCTTGGAACATTAGAGATGGATTGCCGTTTGGTAGCGGAGGGAGCATTCTACAATGGTCGGCTCGGAGATCCATAATCAACAAATGCATTCGAAATACATGGCGTGGTTCGATTGGATCATGTGGATGATCATCCAGCCCACCTACTTTCATATGAATGCTTATCAACCGACCGCTGGTGATTGCATTACTCTGGTAAGTGAACCAAACTTATTTGTTTTAAGTACTAGATTTGAGATGCCTAATAATTATATCATTTTGTAGTTAAAGACCCTTGTGTGGTCGTCTAAGGCGGCCGGCCACCAAGATATTCTTGGGAGAGGACTCCATTATGAGGAGGGTCTCACACGACTTGTTTTATCTATGTCAAGCTAAGTTGCGTGACATGAATGAGCTCGTCCACATTTTCATTGACCCAACGCATTTATTAGTCTGCCATAAGCTATTTCATTCTTATTCTCTAGCAGTTGAAAAACATATAATGTATCAATTTGTAACTCTACCAATGTAATCCATGCAGTAGGAGAACCCAGCTCAGTACGAGATAGTGAAGTTGATGTCGAACCTTAGATTAAGTAAGAGGAGATACATGAGGAGCCTGAGATCTAGCATCATGCCGAGGAGCATCCTATCATTCTCAGATAGTCGACCAGCGCTAAGAGAGATATCATTCCATACTAACCTTCTGCACAGGAGCTGCTGGAGCGTCAGGGCTAGGAGTGGGAGCGAGCATGTCATGCTCGTCGTAGATAAATTATTATGCTTTTTATTATTGACCTCTGTTTGTGAACTATTATTGATCCATGTTATACCAAGTTATTTATAGGCATTATTGTGTTACATTTGTCTTTATATTATGTTAGAAGACAGGATGGACATAGGTTTCAGGGAATTTAAACATTACATTGAAAATAATGGAAAATGCTCCATGTCATTTTGGAAAAAGATTTTCGTTCTATCAAAGAGTGCAGTATGTACAAGATTTTCGCTATATCAAATAACGAAACCTACAAAACAATTGCGCACTTCAATATAGCAAAAGAGTTTTTGCACTATTGAAAAGCACAAATATATTGTATTTTCGCACTGCCAAAGGGCGCAACTACAACGTTCAGCCAGCTTGGCAGGTGACTCAGCCTTCTCACTTGCGTGTTACTTGCGTTTTTCGTCAGAGTGAAAATTTAGTACATTTTTTATTTAATGAGAGAGTGAAAATGATCGATTAGAAAAAAACACAAAAAAGATGGTGGATATAATTGAGAACGAGCGAAAATAATTGGATTTGCGAAAAATTCCCGAAGAGCCTGGTCGACCGCGGCCGGATCCCCTTACCTTGCGCAGCTCACTTGCATAGCCAGCCTCAATACTTATCTCTGCACTCTTCTCTCTATGCATGTTCCTCAAGCAAGCTTTTTTCTTGATCGATTTTGTTATTTTGAAGTGTCCGATGATGAACTAATTAATAATTATCGTTTCGAATAATGCTGGTTAAAATATGGCAAACAGCCTAAAGGTCGAGTTGAGATTGTTGCAGTAAGAAACTAAAAATAGTCATCTGTTTGCAGTCTCTGACACCTAAATCAGTTATGATATTTAATGGCAAATGCTGTCGTGAAGCTCCTCAATGTATAGTGTATCTACACAGAAAGAAATAAATATGTACACCTTTTATACATTTCTATACTACCTGTGACCCTACAGGCCTAATTGCTGGTTCAAAACAGCGTAAATCAAAGTAGCCATCCGCATATATCATCCAAGTCAAATACAGTATATAACTTGTTGCTCATGAGTCCCAATCTTCCCATGGCCATTAAGGTATCGCAGTGGCTGCTTGCTGGTCAGTATCTAGAAGCCCCGACTGTAGGCTAACCGTACGGTGTCCGCTAAAGGTAATCGGCTTTCCAAAAATAAGTTGTCAGGCTGACCCATAGCTCTGAAGCTCAAATTAGCCTCCCATACTGAGTTATAACTTTTATCTAAAGTGTCTGAATATGTTTGCTTATCCAAGTAATAATGTTGAAGTGGATCAAATGATAGTAAGTAATTCGTGGTAAAACTCTCCTGCTCCTCCACTTCAATGACCGAAGCAGCCACTTTCTCGACGACTGGCTCGAGAGGTGTCGGGGAGAGCGAAGGGTTACTCGAGTAATGGCAGCCAGCTGCTCCCATTTCCTGTCAGGTCCTGCACCAACTTCTTGAAACTTGAGGTGTCGGTGATGTAAACTTTAGGCTTCGATGCATATATCAAGTTGTTAAACCGTGCCTTCTTTTCAGTGCTTTTCGAGTATTCATTGTTATTCTCTACGGTCTCAAGTTGGCAAGAGATCATGAATTAGCCCTTCAGCGGGTTCAAACAGATTCAAAAGTTTAGGCGGATGTTATGTCCGGTAAATATTCTTGTCCGCGGACTTGTTCATATTTATTCCGGGAGATTCGTCGGGAGGTGGCTGGGATTACTGTGGTTCATGTGTTCCGGGAAGTAAATTTGGTGGTTGATGCTCTGGCTAGGGAGGAATGGATTTCGGGCCCTCGTAGTGTGACCTCTGTTAGAGACCTCTCCTCTCGGATCAAAGCTCTGGTGGCGCAGGATGCGAGGCGAACAGCATATTGTAGGGTGGGAGGGGAGTAGCCTTGGTTCTAGTGATCCGTTCATTTTATTCCTTGTTTTCGTTTTGTTCTTGTTTTATTTGGACTCTGGCCGGCTCATTCGTTGTGGCTGGGTGCCATCCCCAAAGCGAGTGTCGGCTGACTCGGTTTTGTTTTAATAAAATAGTTTTTTCTTTAAAAAAATGACGATGTGACTCCCTTCCCCATCATATTACTGTTCTTCTTCTTCAATATGCTAATCAGAAACATGCTCAAATTTTTGCTTCGGAATCTCCAACTGTAAGATGCTCCGATATTTAATGATGATAATACACTTGCTATAAATATGAACATCCAGCCCCGTTCGTGAGGTTTCGTGTGCTTTGGCGAGTGAAATAAAATGGGCTCATCAATAATAAATATATTTGTAAAAAAAAATTATAAGCTAATTATTACAGCGGTTACGTTTTGTATGATTTTTAAGTGTTTGAAGGTTTAAAGATGTTAAAATCTTTAATTTTTAGTGTTTTTGAATTTAGAATTTTTAGTATTAGTCCACATATCTATCTGATTTTTAATAATGTCAGCATAGGCAGATATGCTGAAGTTTGTACTGAGGTTAAAATCAGTTAACAGGAACAGGCTGATGGCTATTTTAAGGCGAAGGTGCATTCATGGCACGCAGCTAAAAAGTATTCTTGCAGCTTGTGTTGTGTTGTGGTGTTTGTTCTGCTAATCAGCTTCATCCTGTAATTTTTTATATTACGTTGTCATTACGGAAGACGTTAGTTGATATCTCCTGTTGTTGTCATCCTAAGAATTTTTTAAATGGGTGTTGATACAAAAACCATCACATGATGCAAACAGTTTAGATGACGTGCTAATCATTTCAAATGGGACCATTTTAAATTACAGCATTCACATCAAATTCTGGAATCCAGTGTTTTTGATAGGTCCCGTTCTTGACAAATGTGCTGTGTAATACAAGAATGCTTTTTTTCTCTGTATGATAATCTAAGCCATTCATTTTTTTTGAGCTTCTAGGAAAACGGCCAACTATTCGAAGAACACATATCTCATGGAGAACCAAATATGCCTACTGGGCGCATAGCCATAAGTTATGCATGTCCCCTCTACTCAGTGTCTTACGGAATATTAATTACTGGCTGGTGTGCCCTACTGGTTGCTCATTTCGTTTCCTTTGATAGACAAGTCCAAGCCTCCTTAATTACTTTCTTTATCTGGCTTGTTTTCTGTCAAAGATGATCCTAAGCGGATCATGAGGGGATACACTGGACTGAACTCCTTGTCTCCTCTAGCCCTGACCTTTGCAGCATAGTCATCAAGAGTGGCTTTGATGCCTTTCCATATCTGATCCTCGCCCTGAGATTCCAACCACAGTGAGTATTGCCTGGGGGTAAGCTTGTTGCGCTGAATCGGAGACTCCAAATCATCTGGAGCTCTTGAATAAAGATGGTGAAGTATGACACTAAGGGGAAGATCTTGGAGAAGTGGAGATGCGCCCAGTTGGGATACTTCAAGGAAAATAACTGGTCGAAATGCTCTGAGAGCTCGGTATGGTTCACCAAGCTGTTCCACTGGGAACAAGTTTTGCCCCACTGCTAGTTCTAATTCTGTCATGTCCCTGGCCATTCTGAGCTTTCCTGACTCAGAAAGTGGCCTGACAAGAGATGCGTGCCTGATGAACAG
The DNA here is from genome assembly GCA_002312845.1 of Kalanchoe fedtschenkoi. Lineage (NCBI taxonomy): Eukaryota > Viridiplantae > Streptophyta > Magnoliopsida > Saxifragales > Crassulaceae > Kalanchoe > Kalanchoe fedtschenkoi. Next base: position 169,824 of record NQLW01000059.1, read on the forward strand.
TATGAGAACTCTGGAAGCCATGCTTCTAACAAGGCTGGTACATATGGTTTCTACCGCAGTAGCAGCAGTATTTGCGGCAGAAGGCAATAGCCTAGAAAGGAAGTCGCTACGGAAGTGATGGATACACTTCTGCAACTCTTCCATATATGGCGATGCATTGTTATCCATACCTGAATCCATGCCATGGCCACCAAAATCTTGGTCGTGCATTTGTAGGATACAAGACTCAAGGCGGTCAACCATTGCTTTGAAAAGGGGTGTCACTGAGTCATATGCAACTCCATATATGGCACCTAGCGACGGGGATAAGACATCTGAGGCAACACTTGGCAGTCCCTTTATCATAGATGACACTCGTGTATGGATTTCTTGAAGATGTTGGCATAAAGTGAAGTTCTTAATTTGAGCCATGGTTGCTGCACCTGATATTTGATGTGCATCAGGCCCAGTAGATCTCTGCAGCCCAAAAAAAAATTGATATATGAATTGTTGCTCAAATTCAAATACCTTTAGCTTGTGCTGACTGTTCATGCATACCATGATCAAAGTTATCTTAATCATAAGTTACTGTTTAATAATTTTACTTCAGCATCTCACATTTCACTTAGTCCTATCAACAACAAACACAGAACGATATGGTCCACACGTACCACACACCTACAGTATAAAGATAAATGCTCAGCATTCATAGTAATTGGCATTGGAATAAAAGAACAAATTCTCAGAGATGAATTTGCAGTGTAAAATGGACAAACCAACTATATATTTTTTTGGGTGGTTAGGGGCCACACACCACTCCACTTATGTGGTATCTCCAGGGTTTGAATCTGAGACCTGACCTCAGACCATCAGGTCAACACCATGTGGATAACTATAAATTTGAAAAGCACAAAATGATTTAAACTAGTTGGAGATTCGCTTTAAAATTACCTGATATTCAGCTCTCTCGGCTATAAGGAGCAGGACCTTGCCAATTACTCGTAATACAAGGAGAGTCAAATGGCCATCAAGCTGAACCGCTTCAATCTCCTCTTGAATGCGCATCACAATCCTAGATATTTGTTCTTTTGTGGGAGCACTGCCTCGGGCAGGCATAGGGAATACAGAATTGACAAGTTCCGATAAGCGACTTAAGCACAGAGTCAAAAATGCTGTTTGAAAGATTTCAATAGCAGAAATCATTTGAGCCTTTCCTTCTGAACTAATGGCAGGTAGAACACCTTTCACATCTGTGTCAATGGTTATTCTTTCGAGAAGATTTTCGATCATTGAAAAGAGCTTAGTGTACCCCAATGTAAATATTTCTTTCACAAAACTCGAAGCCGTATATGCCGATTTCATTTGGCTACCAAAATATTTTACAATAGCCTCCCACACTCGATCTGTCAACATGGGTTCTCCCTCCTAATCAAGAAAGATTAAAGGTAAGGAAGAGAAAGAAACCATAAGACCATGATACTGTGAATGCACTCACTTCCAAAACTCACAAAATCACATGTTTTTATATCATTTGTTGCAAAATACTTGTAGTATTATTAGTGATTGCAAACTAGCCTATTAAAAGGACAAATGTAGATGAGAGTGCATCACTCAAAAAAAAAAAAATTAAACAGAGCCAACAGCTAATTTCTTTCAACAATAAAGGCTCCTCATTGTTGTATCTTCATAACCATTAGTCTGGCAACTAAAAAGAAGCTTTTGATTAATTATTCTTGCAAAATTGAAGATTTATCCTTCAGAGTGTTTGCATTTGGTAGACAAATCAACTAAATTGATTGTATCTCATAGAGCTCAACTCTCCTTATACACAGCTTACAATATCTATAAGAACTAGAATCCAAGAAACCAATATCGGAAAAATATCCAATCCAATTTCACTGACCTGAATAACTTCCTCTAGCAGTAAGACATGGGTAAAAGGATCCCTCTTTTTTGACAGAACCCGCTGCAGGTGCCAAACGGCAACAACAGTGGAGTGCAACTGATCCATACAAGTGCCCATTCTCTGCCATAGAGCCTCCTTAGCCTTGACACCACCCCCAATCTGTGGTGTTCCACTTCCACGAATCCCCCCAGGTCCATATCCACTTCCAGAAGAAGCAGTTATGGCCTTCATATCCAATGCAGAACCAATGCTCTTCACACCCTGATTCCTATACTTATTGATCAACCCATCCACAGTCAATCTCAGCTCTCCCAGATTGTAAAAAACTTGCAATCCAGTCCCAACCTCTGCCTGGTTCAACCCATCCAATCCCCTTTCAAGCACCTTCATAGCCTCAGTCCTCAACTTAGTCCCGGCCTCAGAAACCCATCCCAGCTCCTCATCAACCACATCAATACCAGACAACTCATTCTCATTACACAAGCTCAAAATTTCACAATGCAGCTGCGCAGCTTTAGCCAGATCCAACTTCTCCGCCTCGGGAACGGACATCACATCCCTCAACTTCTTTGACAGTCTCAAAACGCGAATCGTGTGCTGTAACAGCTCCGTAGTCCGATGCAGATTCGACAATTGAACGGTCTGCCACTTGATCTGACGATGCGGATCCGAAATCTCCGACCTCACCCGCCGCACCGAAGATTGGAGCGACGAGACAGACGATCTGACAGTGGATAGCGACAACTCAGCGTGTTGCAAGGAAGATAGTTGCGAAAGTAGATGCTGGTGCCGAGACAACACCTCCGAGCGCAGCTGATTCTCAAGAAACCGAATCCCATTCTGCAACTTCTCCGCAGTGGACGCAGCCGAGCCCGAGGAAAGCGCGGAAGATGAGAAGCGAGTGGAGTCGAAATCCGGAGATAGAAATAGTGAGAAGATGGGATCGGAAGCGAATGAATCAAGCGGCGACGATGAAGCCGACGACGGAGATGTTGCCAAGGGCGAAACCGCGGATGAGGGCAGAGGAGTCGTAGTCGTGTTTGGATTTTTAAAAGTAGAAAGTCTTTGCAACGGCGAAGAGGATGAAATCGACGATCTGTGGATCGCCTGAGACGCCATGAAATCGAACTGGTCAGAGAACTCCGCACTGCAAAATCACATTTTCATCATCGCGTTGGGCCCATAACTGGGCCGACAGGTCAGGCCTGGCCCAAACTGCAATCACCGACATGAAGCGAGCCTTCATCTCTGTATAAGACAACACCTTCTCTCTGCAAATCCTGAGGTTTCCAAAATTTAAATATTCAAAAAAACTGGAACCTTGAGGATCGGGCAACGATCGGATTCCCGCGAACGGGAAGCGGTAGAAGAGGAAAACGATCATTGATGGGGACCGGAAGGAAAAAGATAAACATAGAGAAGGTGGAGAACATCAGCAGAAGGAGAGTCACGCTCTCCAAACGAAGACAAGGACTATTCAAGAAGATGGAGAAGTTCGGGATTGTGACGGGATTCGATGTTACCGCTGTGGTGTTCTCAGTAGCCGGAAAACCGATGATGTTTGGGGACATAATTGTTTTTCAACGTTTTATGACAGAGGTGTTAGGAAGTGGAGGCGATTTCGAGTTCGACGAAGAAACTGCTGGAAACACGAGGCTAGGGTTTGAGAAATTGGGGGAGGAGGTGAAGGAGTGTCTTCATTGCAAAACGTTGGTGATGATAAGAAACAAGTTGATTGAATTGAAAGGTATATTAAAGTTGATTTTTATTTTTGTGTAAAATTTAATTTCATTCCAAAAATAGATAACCCCACATTCTTTATATAAGTCCTAATAGAACTTTACAGTTCCAGCAAGCTAAACCATACTTTTTTCCATAAAAAAAAACTGCCAAACAAGAAATGACCTAGTCTGTAAGGGTCTCGGGTTCAAGCTTTGTGTATGTAATTTTTTTTATGTTTATCCTAACTCATTTCATCCTTTTTATTCTCCTCGTACATCAAATTCTTCTGTTTGTTATCTTGGGGTCTGTCTGTATATGAAAGTTGATTCTTGCATTGTTGAAGATGTTTTTTGCATGAGTGGGTAGATTTTAGGAAATTTTGAACTTTGACATGATTCATTTTCAAGTTAAAGAGTATGTTGGTCATGGTTGCTTACAGATAAACTTGCAATTAAGCAAGGCCCAGTTCTCAGATTCGTATTATTCTGTTTTCCAGTTTTAGTTGTTTGATGAATTTAGTTGACGGTTTTGAGTTGTGGAAGGCTGGATAAGAATGATGTTGATTAATCTGATATGGCAGATAAATTGAAGGGTGTGCTGAGTGATGAAGAAACTGAAGCAAGAGCCAAGCAGTCATCTTTGTCCCTTTTAAAGGCGTTACGCGACACCGAAAAGAAGAAGCTGGATTTTTTGGAGAAGAGTCTTAAGGAGATCACCACCCTCTGTGACGTGGATGCTTTGTTTGTCTGCGCCACCAAAAGCAACAAGTCATCTGAATCCAGCTTTTACACATACCCTGACGATAAACACACTGTGCGGAAGCTGATCATAAAGTGTTGTGATTATTTCAGAAAACCCATCATTGTTGATAAAGTTCTGCCACACAGTATTGTCTGTGGGAAGCCAATGAGCGATATTGCTGCCAAGAACCCAGTGTCACGGATCGCTGTTTCTGCTGAGAAGAGGCCTACGCCACAAAGCACTGTTACTGCAGAAAAGCTAATGTCACCGAGCATTAGTACTGCCGAGAAAGTGTTGGCGGCCACAAGTTCCAAGTCAGAGCTAGTAAAAAAGGCGAATAGCATAATCAAGTTAAGCAACTTGAAACTTGCAATGTTGAAGGAGGCGAAAGTTGCAAATGAAGAGCATGGGATGCACAGAGCAGGTTCCACAGAAGCTGAGGTTCTGGAGGGAAGTAGCGGCAAGCTTCTTCCATACATAAAATTTCTTTGATACTGTGAATTTTAAATTTGATGATGTCAAATGCTGTCAGACATTGTAACTTGGCCTTGGCTCATCACAGAACACATTTTCCCTCATTCCTTATTTTCTACAACAGTACACGTTGCTTCTGTAAAAACTTTGCGCTGTGCTACAGATTCCTATAAATCCAATAGCTTTTTTAGGCCTACGAGTTGATGAATTTGTACAGTATGAGGTTCGAAAAGGATGACTTGGTCACTTGGAAATGCAAAGAACTCAGCAGCAGGTTAAAGAGAGGAGCGGTGAGATTCAAACACTGGCAGTGGCCAACATCAACATGAATAAATAGGAGGAGATCAATCATGAACTATTAGATTGAATGCAAAGGGTAAAATCCATTGCTGAGGTGTCATCTATTGATACCGATAAAAAAGTTGATTAGAGAATGCTAGAGCCTAGAGGAGGAGAAGCCATGATTCTAGAAAAAATATTTCCTTTGTCCAAATCTCATTATATATTTCGTAAGCTATTCTATTTTTTATTTATTTTTATTTTATTATATTTGTTGAAAAGCGTAATTCAAAACTAACGTTTTATGTAAAAGAGAGGTTAGAATTGTATTAACATGTGGCTGATTTTTCATTTTTCATTTTTCAGACAAAAATTCGAACATGACTTGGATCAGGACGTGCCGACAACAACACCCAACAAATACAGAAATGCAAACAGAATCACCAAGAACCATAAATATCCTTCAAGACTTGCAAGATTAAGTCAAAAGTCGCAGATATTACTATATTTCCATACTGATTTTGCAGAAATCCAATTTTAATACCATGAGACCAATTAAGATTTCAGAGTAGAGGAGAAACACAGGCTGAATAACAACCACTTTGTATTGAGAAAACTCAGATCAATACAAAAGATGGAAGCCTTTAAATAGTCGAGAAGAGAAGAGGCTTCTAGGAAAACCATAAGCTTTGAATCAAAACGAACACGTTTGAGAACAAAACGAATTGCACGCCACAGACAAGCCAAGCCGTTCTGCTACGTGGAGGAGATGCAACTCCAAGCTACGCCATTGTGCTGCGGGCGAACTGAATTTTCGCGCCTTGAGCTTGCGACATCATTAATGCCACAAACATACTTTCATCCATAGTTATCAGAACCGGTTGGACCGGACCGGTCGGTTTAACCGGTTGGACCGGGAACGGACCGGCGGTCCGATATGAAATCAATATCGGGTTGCATACTGAACCGGAAAAAACCGGATAAATCAGTCGATTGTTTACAGAATCAGTGAACCGGATCGGTCTGGTTGAATCGGTTTAGTGTAATTGATGGCTTAATTAAAGTTAAATTAAATCTAAAAATTACTTTAATTAATAAGGAGATGTCGGGGCTCGAACTCAAGCCCTCTATATTTTAGGTGACATCTTTAATCAAATAAGCTGTCTAAGTAACATGTTCTATTATTTACAATTATCACCTTAGACTTACTATGTTGTAATTATTATAAGTAATTGAACCGACGATCGAACCGATTTGAATCGCCGGTTCAACCAGAAAACCGGAAACCAAAATCTTGGCCGGCTTGATCTCCGATCCGGTTCTGATAACTATACTTTCATCATAGAATATGAAATATTTTGAGTTTGTACATGTCAAGCTTTGTGTACATTGCAATGCGCTTTTACACTAGCATTATTCCAAGCAGAAGATTGTATGTTGTCCAATTCCTGTGGATTTGATGATTGATTCTTTAAAAATCTCAAGATTGTTTCTGTACACTTCATCCTGATTTTCATTTTCAGACTTGTGGATTTTTTGAAATGCAGACTTTGAGAGAAGAGGATACAGAAACAGATATTGTCCATTTTGTGGCGAGCTTTGGTTGGCTAGTGAGATACTGTGGGTTCGGATGAAATTCAAACCACAAGTAGATGAATAGCAGCAAACTGGTGGAGCAGAGTGAGCCATCTATTGAAGATATTTATGAGAAAAATCTTTTAGAAGCACTTATGTCCCAGCCAATGAGGGCGCAGGATCAGATCTCACCAGATAAGAATGCATCACTATAAAGCACTTCATTTCACCTTCAGTTCAAGCAATATTCACACTCATCTTTCTTCTTCTCCATCGGCAGCATCTTGAGTAGTCTGTTCAGCAATGGCTGCTTCAACAATGGCTCTCTCCTCTCCATCCCTTGCTGGGCAAGCTATCAAGCTGGCCCCCTCGGCCTCGGACATCCTCGGGGAAGGGCGCATCACCATGCGTAAGACCGGTGCCAAGCCCAAGCCCGTGTCATCCGGCAGCCCCTGGTACGGCCCAGACCGTGTCAAGTACCTAGGACCATTTTCTGGGGAAGCCCCATCATACCTCACTGGAGAATTCCCGGGTGACTACGGCTGGGACACTGCCGGGCTGTCGGCCGACCCAGAGACATTCGCCAAGAACCGTGAGCTTGAAGTCATCCATAGCAGATGGGCCATGCTTGGTGCGCTCGGGTGTGTCTTCCCAGAGCTGCTATCGCGCAACGGTGTCAAATTTGGTGAGGCTGTATGGTTCAAGGCTGGTGCCCAGATCTTCAGCGAAGGTGGTCTGGACTACCTGGGGAACCCGAGCTTGGTCCACGCTCAGAGCATTTTGGCCATCTGGGCTACTCAGGTGATCTTGATGGGTGCAGTTGAGGGTTACAGAGTGGCTGGTGGCCCTCTAGGTGAAGTAGTCGACCCATTGTACCCTGGTGGCAGCTTCGACCCGTTGGGATTGGCGGATGACCCCGAGGCATTTGCTGAGCTTAAGGTGAAGGAGATCAAGAATGGAAGGCTAGCCATGTTTTCCATGTTTGGATTCTTTGTTCAGGCCATCGTGACCGGAAAGGGACCCCTGGAGAACTTGGCTGACCACCTTGCTGATCCCGTCAACAACAATGCTTGGGCCTTCGCCACTAACTTCGTCCCCGGAAAGTAACCATCAAAGCTGCCTCCAATGTAATGATTTGATGAGAAGTGAGTGATGATGCTTTCAACTTGTATATTGGCCGGTAATGGAAGTTGGTGTATGAGTTTCACATGAAATCAATGAAATGTTATGACTTCAGTTTCATTCAGCACCATGTTAAATTATTTCATCTCTCAATTTTGAGTTTCTTAGTTTTTAAAATATTGCAATATTTAACATTAAAATTAGGCCATGTTTGGTAGCCGGTATGGGATTAGGGAGTATTATTTGTACCGGGATTAATTATCCCTTTTGTAGGGATTATTAATCCTGATTTTAAAGAGTAAAATTTATACATCGGTATAGATAATACTTATCCTAATAGTGAACCAAACGGATATAGAGTGACAATGCATTTAAATTACTTCGCAGGAAAATGCCGTGTCTCGACTTCGAAGATAATTGACGTCTCGATCCTCTCCGCTTCCCAGAACTCAGCGTGTCAATTTTCCCTCAATCTGTCACCGTCTATAATTCCTCATTCAACACTGGTAGAAGCCTCATATTCCATCTCTTCAGTGTGTCTCCCATATCTCCTTATGAATTTTATGTAAGCAACCCCAAAAGCAAATACATGGATTGGCCGAGTAATCAATAAAACCCAGTAGATGCTGGAGACAAGTCCGGGAGGCTGCGGATGGAGCTCCATTTTTCATCAGTGAATTGAGCACACTTTATCTGCCTTTAAGCTCTTGTAAGAATGCAATTTTATATTTGAATTTAGGGGTCATTGGAAATTGCAGTTAGTTATTGATACTGGAATAGGGTACTTTATACTCTCTCTGTCCTCTTTTATATGTCACTTAACCGAAATTATTTGACCATTTTTATTTGTCACTCAACAATTCCAACGCACATTTAATTCTCATAACTTCCTTAAAAGTCAAACATTAATTATAAAATTTTATCTTTTCAACAACAATTCAAATACTCACCAATCCTCATCTATTTTACTTCTCTCATCTCAACTACCTTTCATATTTATCTCATTCTCTCTTCCATAAATTACTCCTTAATTCACGAACTTTTTGGCTGTGTGACATCTAATACCGTACAGAGGGAGTATATATTTGTAAAAGTTTGCTTATATTAGGTTGTAGATTCTCTAATGATTGTTAGGTCATAGTTGAATTGTGTATTTTGTTAATTCAGTTGCTTTAGATTTAGGTTTTGTGTTTTAATTCCTTAAATACTTATATTATGATATGGATGGAGGCGATTTGTTTAACTGTGGTGGGAGAGGTTGAAATGAATACCTTTTTTCGCTCACCACATGTTTGACAGAACTCCCCATGTGACTATTTGTGTGGAACAATATGAAGGGCACCATCATCAAAAAGAGGCACATAGGGTTCCATGATTTTCATGGCCTTATTCAGATATACTTGCATTTATAATGTTTTAATCCATATTCAGGTGGAATTTTCAAGACGTTATTGTGTTTATCTTTTTTTTTTTAGTTTAGATAATTTAGCTTTTCATCGTGACTTTAAATGGAATCATCTATTATACTCTATTTTGTCATTGTTTTGGTGCAGACTTCCTTATCACTCAACACACAAATCTTGTGAATTTTATGGATGATGGATCTACTTTTTGCGATAACATTATGCGGGATGCTTCAAGACAAATGAAATTAGAGAATAATAATAACATTGGAATACGAGAAGCTTTTCTTTTAAGATAATATTTTGACACAATGAAAGAAGCGTGCGAAGCTTATAATCATTATGCTGCAAGCAAAGGTTTTGACACTCAAAAATATTTTTCAATAAGGTCTTGGCACATAGGCGAAATAACTAGGAAGGAGTATGTGTGTAACAAGGAAGGATTTAATAATGTGAAACCACAATGCCCATAAAAACGTCTGGAAAGAAAATGTTGTTACAGTTCATCGAGAATGAAAATATTGTTTCAATTCATGGGAAATGAATTAGTAGCAGAGCTGATAATATGACATGATAAAAATCTAATGTGACATTCTTTAAAAATAATTATTTTAGAAATGTCTTACACTTGTGCATAAAGGTGTAGACAATCATCACAAATGGATTTTTTTTTTCATTTGGCCCTCCTTCCCCAAATGGCCTTGCTTGAGAAAAGTTTACCGAAATGGCCTACTTTTAGAGAACCGCTTCAACTAATGTGTTGACTGGGCTATTCAGTCAGCAGACAGGTGGTCAAGTACCAGTTTCAAACTGCGATTCAGTTTGAAGTCCAACCGCTGTTTGAAACTGGTGTTTATCTTAATCCAACCGTTGTTTCGAACAACGGTTCGATTGGGTTAGCTCTCTGAACTTTTTGGTGCATTCGAGCCGTTGTTTGAAACAGCGGTTCAAGTGCACCCGATGTTTCAAACAGCGGAATTAATGAAAATGACAACGTCACGCCGCATCGCTGCAATGAACGGCGTCGCATCGCGCAACCAGATTGCTATTTGAAACAGAGGGTGGACTGGAACTGTTGTTTCAAACAGCGGCTCGAATACACCAAAAAGTTTAGAGAGCTAATCCAATCAAACCGCTGTCCGAAATAGCAGTTGGATTAAGATAAGTACCAGTTTCAAACAGCGGTTGGACAACCCAGTCAGCACATTAGTCGAACCCCTTTGAAACAACGGTTGTCTAAAAATAGTCATATCAATAAACTTTTCTCATGCAAGATCATTTGGAGAAAACAAATTGAAGTAGGGCCAAATGATAAAAAAAAAAAAAACTCTCACAAACGCAATCATAGATACCTTCAAATCTGGTCTCTCTCTGGGTCCTCTATGTGAAGAACATACAGTCTGCACTTTTTCTCTTAACCCACATTCCTTTATTGAAGTCTGAGCCCGCTACAAGTTAAGCAACCCCGACATACAATTCTCTGCAAACTCTAACGAACCGTTAGTTTTAAGAGATCAAATCGAATCAAACCACATGATTCAATTTGATTCGGATAATTTTTTCATAAATTTTATTAATAATTTAATTACTAAATATGATAATTTTCATATAAAATTTTAATTTTGTTCGATTTGAATCGGTTCGGTTTGGAAAAAATCAAAAATCAAACCAAACCATTAATAATCGGTTTTCAAAATTTGAAACCATAACCGAACTACTAACATTCCAAATCAAACTGAAGCTATCAGTTCGGTTTGATTTGATTCAACTCATTAATTTATCGATTTTTATTTACACTCCTAATGTCTACAACCATCCGAAGCAACTTTCTTATTATCGTAGTGGATTGGTTTTTTTAAGTCAGTTGCACTACCTATTAAGCTAAGCATATATGTAACGCCATGATTTTCCCTGAGGAACAAAATTAGAGAAAAATGTTGGATGCAATGAGGGCGAGGACTATGATGTGCTATTTTTGTCTCGACGATTTCATTTCGGTCAGATAATAATATTGAGAATTGAGGACAGTCAGTCAACTTTTACCACCAAACTCTAGCTAGCTGCTGAGTTCTTACACCTTTGTACCACAACCTCTGCATGTGAAGAAGTCACCCCAAGAAGAAGCTGAAGATGACAGAAGCTTGAGCAGGTTGAGGCTAGAGAGCTGCCGTGCAGTCTAGAGATGAGTGGGTTGGTATCAGAGATGGAGAGGCCATGAGGCATCTACACAAGCTCAGACTCAAATCCACCACATGGAGAGACTTGAACTTGAACTTGAACGTGTCCATGAATGCGATCTCATTCGGGATGCGGCCTTGTGCATGCCCGGTTTCTCAATCGTGATGCCCGTCCAACAGTGTCCGACCCACATCGGGCTCCATTTCCAGGAGAAGGCATCAACTGGCCCCAACCTGACAACTTAATCTTGAACCCTTCAGTGTACATTTAGCAGAGTTTACGGGACTGTAAAGAACATGTTTTTCTCCAAGTCGGACGAATATTCAATTTTTAAAGATTCGAAATTATATCCGGAATTGCTGTCTAAATTTGAATCCCTCTTCTATTTTTAGGTTTTTGAATTTTGGGGATTCATTCGTTCACAAAAACTCCGAACTTCATATTCAATTGGATCTCAACAGAGCTTCGATTCATCACCCCATCTCCCTTTCTCAGATAAGAATCCGATCTTGTTGTCCAGAAATCCATCAGCTATGCTAGCTTCCTGATATTCATCTCCATTTATGTACAGATTCCGATTGTAAATAGATACAACACGAATCATATTTTTTTATTCTTTTCCAGGAGCTGATCGGCGATTCGTTTTTCAAATCCCTCCCTCCATTTTCTTACCCAATTTCCAGATTTCTAATTTTTTTTTCTGTTTTTTTTTTTTTTTTTT
>NQLW01000059.1:198979-224726 GCA_002312845.1 Kalanchoe fedtschenkoi
GCTGTTTTTGGCTTGGCTATCTCGATCTTAATTCAATTTCAGTAACTTTTAACCAACGTGTTTAATAAACTTCCTTAATTTTTGTTGAGTAAGAGTCAATTAATAAAATATAACATAGTCTAATAACAGAATAATTGATTTATATTAGAACATGAAATCATAATTTAATAATTAAAATTTTTAAGTATATTAAAATGTAGTATTATTAAAGTAGTTGGAATTTAATATGTATCAAAATTTTACTGTTGGACTGAGATTAGACAAATTGTATGTTATAGTGTTATGAACAAATTGAAAGACTTGATGAGAGTCATCCGAAAGAATTTATGAGGAATTCTCTTTTTTATAAGAGATAATTAGCTTATTTGGAAGTTGATTAATATTGAAAATTATATTTTTATTAGGTTACTAAATTACTATTTTGATAGGATTATGAATCTTTTTTTTTCTTCTTTTAAAATTATGAATCCTATTTGATTAGTATTAATACCCTATAAATAGGATGTCCTAGTAGTAGGAACAAATTGAGAGACTGTATGAGAGTCCTCCAGTATAATTCATGCGAAATTCTTCTTGAGTGATGTACGTTTTTTATAGGTTTTTGGTTAGAAAAAACCTATGTGAAAGTTGAGAGGTCTCTATTCGAGAATGTTGAGACATATCGATTAATAGTGAAGATCGTGGATGTAGGCTCTATCGAACGGCTGAACCAACATTAAAAATATTATATATTATATATTATATATTTTTTATTTATATTATTATATTTGATGTGTCTTATTCGTATTCGTATGAATGTTTTGTATTATTATTTTGCTACGCGTGGCGAGTGAATGGAAATTGGAAACCCTCTCCGCCTTAACAAAACCTTTATAAGTCACATTTGTTGTGATAGTGGACAAGACGTAAAATTATATTATGGAAAGGAAAATGGAGAAGTTGCAAGATGGGAACTGGTGAGTGATCAGGACATCGACACGTTTCAATTTTGATCATGCGCGAGAAGACAAATTTGACTTTGCGGATGAAGGGTTTAAGTCAGAAAATAGTAGTAACAGGCTACCACACAATATTATTAACAAGTAGGCAGAGTACCCGTCAGTTCGGTTCGTAAAAATTAAATTCTGAATCAAATTATTAGTCATCAATTTTTTAAAATTTGAAATTCCAATCAAACTATTAACATTTCTAACCGGACCGAACCTACCCGTTTCAAACAGAATAATTTTTTAAAATTTCAAATCGAACCGAACTGACTGATTTCAAACCGAACCAACTGATTTTGAACCAAACCGGTTCGATTCGGGAGGGAGAGCTTAACCGCCGGGAGCGCGACATCCTATAATGTTATTATAGTAGATTCCATTTATATATCAATATCATAAGAATTTTAATAAGTAATAATATTTCAGAAAAAAAATATGAACTATCATTATTTTCTCAATTATAATATTAATGTATAAATTATTAAGAAATATGAAAATTTATATTAATTGTATTTGTATTTTTAAACTAATATTATTAGAAAAAACAGACTTGAGCGTGAAAAATATGTTATTTAGCCGTAAAATTAAATAATATCACACAGAAATGATTATTTTCATACTCAATCAATTTTAATCTTAAAAATTTAATAACATTAATTGTACTTAATGAATCAAATCGAATTATAATTAAATAACATCTTAAATTAATTTAATTTTTTATCGTATATTTTTTTGATAATTTGAATAGTTCGAACCAGAACTGAAAAATAAGTGACAGTTTAAAATCGCTTTTAAATTTTTCTCTAATTTTAAACTAAAATATAATATTTTATAATTTTTAACTCAGATATACTGCAATATTATATCAATTTTTACAGAAATAAAACTGACTTTAGAAAATTAAATTTTTTAATAATCGATACTCAATTGCTCCATTCCAGATCGAGGCAGTCAATTGCTCGTCGTTCGCCTACTCATCAATATCAACTTCAAAATCAAAACGTCGGCGCAAGGCCTCCGCCAGCAACGCATCACAAATTGACACACCATCGCCTCCTCCGACTCCATCCGTACATCAGCTGTATCAGATTTTTTTTTTTTTTTTTGACAAAGTTATATAATTAAAATTTTGTGCTGAATTTGGACAATAAAATTATAAATTTAATTAAAATTATACATATAAATTTTGTAAATTACATAGTCTTAAATTAATCTTATTATAAAAATTATTTAAATTAAGTATATTTAATAAATCAAACTAATTAAATTTTAATTTAAATTATTTTAGTGAATGTTTAACTTTTTCATACAGTGAAAATCTAAAGCAGCTGAATGTAAAGCAGTGTTATAAAATCCCCGTTCCGGATCGATAATCGCTAGACGGTGTTAAAACGTTTCGTTTAGTTGTTTAACCAATTAATTATTCAAGATTTAATTTTTTATAATAATAATAATTTTTAAACATATATATTTATAATTAATTATTAAATTTATAATTAAATTCCAATTAACTTTCTAATTAACCGTGCCGATTAATTACTATCTAACCAATTAATACTAGACATACCGCTAGTACCGCCTAACCCATGTAAAGGCTAGGGTTTCGGAGGCTTCTACTATCCACCCTCTCAAACCGAAAAAAGGCGGGAGGCAAAGCAAAATCCCAAGTCAAAAAAAGCACACGCATTTTCAACAGTTCTTCCTCCTCTCACTCTCCATCCTCATGCTCCAACCATGTCCGTTGGTACTCGACACCTCACTGTCCTCGGCGAATTCAAACCCTACGGTTTGATTGCTGAAGCTCTAGACGGGAAGCCTCCGCCTGCCGACCAGCGCTACCACTACTTCCTATTTGACCCCGAAGTCGCTCGCGAAAGGGGACACGATTCGTGCGAACACGGTGCCTCCACTTCTACTCTCACCGACCGCAGCGATCATGAGTTGTTTATTAGAGGAAAACGGTACTCTTTTTTTTACTCCGGTTGATTTTTGATGCCGTTTTATGGGGGATTCTGCTGTTTGGGGCGGATGCAAATTGGGGCTTTTGTGAAAGATTGAAGTAAGCATCATGGGTGTAAATTGAGAATGCTGGTTGCTTAGGGTTCACTTTTTTAGTTGTTTCAAATTGATGGAATGGGAGTTCAAGTAGTCAACAGGGAAATTATTAGCTGAAATGATGAGCATTGATATTTAAGGAAATGAAAGGAGACCGTCTGCTACACACACGTCTTGATCAGACAAATTTTCATGCAGTTAACAGATGCGTGCCTTCTCCATTATTTTATTAGAATAGATGCTTAGAATTAACAGTGAAATTAATATCCTTTAGGTTGTGTTTGGATTAGGGATAAATTTGAGGAAAAAGAAAATTTGTGGAAAAATGAGAAGGAATTCTTTGTTTGGATTGAGGAAAATTTGGGATGGAAAGTTAGATGGAAAATTAAAAGTAAAATTTGTTTAAATTAAAGAGTGTTTTGGTATTTTCTCCAAAATTTTCCACCTCAAACCAGACAAGGGAAGAATAAGATGAATTCCATTGAGAATTCACTTTCACTCAAATTTTCCTTTCCCTCAAACTTTCCTCAAACCAGACACAGCCTTTGTTACTTCGTGTGATTTTCTCGATTATAGAGTCTTTATAGTGATTTGAATTGGAATTAGGAAATATGCAAGTTTCAACTGTGCTTGAAGACATCTTTGGTGTTTCTGTTGATAACCAATTGATGGTCTATATATTTTGAAGTTTGTTCACCCCATGTTTTTCATATACATTTCCTTTTTTCTGCTTTTCATTCGTTCCACAATAAGAGAAATGGCAGATTGTCATTGCTCCACTTTGTTGCAGGATAATATGGTCGACTGGCTCACGTGTTTTCAAGAGGTTCACATTGCCAAATCCTGTAATAATGGTAACTCAGCAGCATGCTCTTTTCGGAGATGTCCATTTTTTTTTGTATCACATTGCATTAGCGAAAGACAGATTTGTAGTCTCTTGAACTTAAAAACACGTGTGTCACTTTTTGACATAATTCCAGGTATCATGGTGCCGTTTGTTTGATAAGTCTGTTGCCCTACTGTGTGTCTTGCAAATCAGTACTTTGACCATCTACAATACATCAGGTAAGTTAATGCCATACCCATATTCCGTGTCTGATGTTGTTAGTGCAATTGCAAATACACATGTTTTACTTATACATCAATGTTGGTATATATTCTATATTTGTGAATTCTCCCCTGTCGAATAAATACAAACAAGTGTACCCTCAGTGACAGAGGAAGGGCCAATACACGGAACGCTCATAAAGGTTACATTATATTTCATGTTACTAATGGTTGTCGAAAAGATTACTTAGAGGCCCTAAGTTGTAGACATCTTCAGGAACAAGAGTTTGATACTGTTGTAACCCTGTGCGGGAGGTAACATAGTTACTGCAATGGTACACAAATAACCTTGAAAGATTGACATCTTGTCTGGATCATGTAGGCTACCTATAATGGTCAAAATTGCGATCAAATGTACTTTTTTTTTACAATTCTGAGGGATTGGTTGTGTAGGTGAGATAGTATCTATACCGCTTCCTCGCACTGTCACATCTATATGGGCTCTTCCATGTGGTTTACTCCTGCAACATGCTGCTGAGGGGATGCAAAACACTAAGTCTGTACCATTTGTCACTGCTCGTGATAAAACTCGTTTAAAAAGAGAATACAGCATGAGCCCAGAGAATACCTTTAGTTCAACGAATGTGCATAGTCATTACAGCAAGGAAGAAAGAGCTCTAATGTCGTCACATATTATCCTGAAGGATCCACTGGAAGAACCTCAGGTTATCTGACAGCTCTCCTTAGATATATTTGATTAAGCTTGTTCTTGGAGTTACCTGGCTATTGCAGAATCCCATAGCTATTTCTTGTCACACATTGAATTCTTTCTTTAGTTAACAAGTTGAAATCTCTATCTCAGTCTCTGCTAATTGAAGAAAGAGGTAAATTGAGCATGATGAAAGAATTCAATGAAAAAACAATTTGGACGAGTGATCTAATTCCATTTATGGCATCTTACCATGAAGGTATCTTCTAAATACGGCTTATTCTTACCCTGCTATTTCTATCAACATCTGCCCTCCTTGCCTTGTATTGATGTCACATGACCTTGTTTGTAGGAAAGATGCAACATTCTTTGTGGGCTGTTGAACTAGTGAGGCCATGTTTGGTAGGGGCAAATTCACTGTTTCCTGAAAATGTTCCAACTAGTTTGGTTTCACCGCAATATTCTTTTAGAAGAGTATGGCAGGCAAAAGGTGCCCAGAGAGCTGCCAGTAAGGTGCCGAAAAGCTTGATGTTAGAATTAATTTTGGTCACTGAACAACTGTTTGAATATTTCATACAGCCAATGTTGGAGCATCGCCTCATTGCATGTGCTAAAAAGAGAGATGTCTGGCATACAATACTCCTAGAACTTACTACAAAAGGAAAATGCCACCCTTGCAATACTTAATGACGTTGCTGATCTGATAAACATAAATATTTTGCTTATTTTGCACTTATATTTGAGAGTCACTTAATTAACATTCTCATTCGTACGTAAATACTATGTAGGCTACTCTTTTTTATGCTTATTGTACTACCTCCGAGGGCTACATTCGGAACCATTGGATCAACAAATGCCCGTTTAGATAAACTTCCTTATTCGTATTCACTCTTATATTTACTTACATAAGTTTATGTTAGATTTTCTTGGCAACTGATGAAGATGCAGCACCAATGATTTGTTTTCTTGTTCAAGAACAAAGAAAACTGTTGACTGTCGCACTTCAAGGTATTGAGTTAAACAACGAAATTATCTTTGATGTCAAACCTGATGTGAGTTGGTGCCTGCCAGCCATAGCAGCTGCCCCAGTGACAGTCGTGCGAAGGTAAAAGTAGCATTTTATTTGCTTGTTGGGAATATGTTTTTCACCATCATTGTGCATCTCCTTCGGATCTTTATTTTTTAACATTTTTAGCAGAGCAAAGGCTGGAGTGCTACCATTCACTGACATTATAGTTTTGAATTCAGATAACGACCTTCTTCTTTATGTAAGTAAGATCTTTATGTTCCTTTATGAATAACCTGAGACATCATTTTTGCTTTAGTTACAGGCTTGAGCTCTTATTTGTTGTTGTTGGTATTCTCTTTAATTGATTTCTGTGAACATGCCATTGTAGCACATCATATAAGATTTTTCATACATATTATATAGCTATTATTGCTTTTAGTACTTTTTAGCCGTCAGTTTACTTGCATATGCCACTTAACCAATGTGAACTGTTCTGTTATTTATGTATTGCAGTCCGGGAAGCAGTGTCTCTGTAGATATTTACTGCCATTTTCTTTAAGTAAGGATCAGCATATAAGTGGGTTGCAGCCTTCAGCATCTAGCTGCAGTGAGTTAAGGATAAATGGGTTGATTGATCCTGTTGAAGGACGTATAAATATAATAACTTCTAGCGGGCAGGTATTTACTTTTCCTTGGTTGAATAGCAAAGTTGATGTTTATTTAGTGATAAACACAAGCATATCAGAGTCTACTCAATGGGGACTATGTTGGTGTTTGCGTGTTTAAAATTTTTATGCCTTTATAGTTTCTTAAGTAGGTAATTTATAACTTTCATTGTCTACTGCTTTGTGCATCTAATACATTAAATGAATTACTACCACCCTATTTCTGTAATCATTTTTCTACCCGCAGATCTTTAGATGTGCATTGCAGAGAAGCCTTTCTTCCTCTTTGGTGGATGATTGTATAGCTGCATTGTCTGAGGGACTTCCTTCTACTTCATATTATCATTTTCTTAAAATTCTGTGGGGAGATGATTCACGTTATTTATGCCAGGCAGAGTCAAAGATTGACTCCGAATGGGAGTCATTTTGCAGTGTTATTCTACAATTGTGTAACAAAGCTGGACTACATGTATCATCAAAGGTTTCAGATTCCAGTACAGGCATGGCTTGGGAATTCATTGTCCGCAGCAGTTACCACAGAAACTATGGCAAACTTAACTTTTTTGGTTCATCTGATTTTGTGAAACCGGCTATTCCAGTATCCGATGCCTGTAAATATGCGGCAGATTGCACAGAAAACGAAGATAAATCACTTTATTTTGAGCTGCTAGAGAAGAGTCTTTGTTCTCTCCATGCAGTTTATGAGTGTATGAAGTTAGATACTCTTCGTAAACGGTAATCTCGAGAATTAGATTGAAACGTCATCATTCTTTTAGACCTGTCCAGTTTCTCATGGATAAAACTATGCTTGATGCTTCTTGATAATCTGTTAGACATTACGAGAGTCTTGTCATCTATTAACTTGTTGAGCTGTTGCTCCTTGGAATCTTCTTTGGGAAGTGCAGAATATCATAGTACATCAATATTATCATTCCATTTCCATGCTAAATCTGTTAGCTTTTATTGGCTGGTACTTCTTATGTGTAATTTTCTTTATGATTTTATTTGCCATGTCTTTCTAAGTTGAAACAATATTGAAGTAGATTCTACTTTTAGGGATCTAGGACTTCTGGTGGTTCTGTTGCGAGATATTGCTGACTGCTTAAGCGAGGAGTCCTATTTAGACCATTATATTCGTGATTTTCCCGGTATATCGAAGAATCTTAGTATGAACCGAACACTGAAGTCTTGCAGTAGGCCTCCTAATTTATTCAGATGGCTCGAAAATTGTCTGCGGCTAGGCTGCAACTCGACTGATAGCAATGACCTTCCGCCCTTAGTTTGTAAAGATGGCGGCTCAGTGATGAAATGGGCACGCAAAATAGTGGCATTTTACAGTATATTATGTGGTGCTGAACGAATGGGGAAGAAGCTTTCATCTGGAGTTTACTGTAGTTTTGCTACAGGCTCATCATGCAATAAGGAGGAGCTCACTGTCTTGGCAATGGTTGGGGAGAGATTTGGACTGCAACACCTCGATCTTCTTCCTGTTGGCGTCTCACTACCTTTACGTCATGTAAGTTGTTTCCAAGATTCAATTATTTGTTTACTATATAGTTTACTTGACACTAATTTAACTGTAGGTTGTTGAGTTAAAAGATCATTGCATTGAATCCCACTGGTTCAGTATGTCCTTCCTGTAATATAGGCTGCACTTCAGCATTGAAAGCATTGCTTTTGTATTAATACTGTCCTTTTATAGGCTTTGGATAAGTGTCGTGAAAACCCTCCAGCTGGTTGGCCAGCAACCGCCTATGCGCTTCTTGGTCGAGAGGATTTAGCCGTTTCTTGCATGTCACATTCTGGAAAATCAAAAGAAATCGAAAAGCAAATTAATGTGAATCTAATAGCGATGTCTACACCTTACATGCTACATGTCCATCCAGTGACAACTCCTTCCACAATTTCCGAATCAGTTGGTTTGGAGCCTATGCAGTTTGAGGATGGAGATGTTGATGGTTCACTCGCTGATGGCATGGAGCATATTTTCAACTCTAGCACACAATTGCGGTATGGTAGGGATTTGCGTCTGAACGAGGTATGTAATACATTGTGAAGCTTAGATGCTACGCTCGATACTGCAAATCATGTACTAAGTAGCATCCTCACCTCACAAAAACATATTAAAGAACTTCTACCGTTATTTAGGGCTGCAGACTATGAGCAAAAAGTGTGAAGCAACTCTTTGATTTGCAATTTTAGTACCAAAAAGAGATTGTTCCTTATATCCTGAGAGCGCTACCTTTATGTTTATTAACACTTTAGGGTCCGTTTCATCTGGCTGAAGTGGAGTTGAACTGAAGATGAAGAGAAGTGGAAATAGAGAATCAAATTTATGTAAATAATATATTTTTGATTTATATTCTTCAGTTTAATGAACCAAGGGAAATTTAAATGAAAGCTGGATGAATAATCTAGAAAAAGGCTCTTAGTATTGATATCACATCTATAATCAAATATCATCTTGGGAACTTTATGGACCTGCTTTATTAATTTCCTGTCTTACAATTCTTTCAAAAGATGGGTTTTCATCAGGGACCGCAATAGTTACATATGGCTTCAGAGCTTGACTTCCTTTGCATGTTATGCAGGCCAGGCGCCTTTTATGTTCTGCAAGGCCTGTGGCAATACAAACTTCTGTCAACCCTAGCGCTTCTGATCAGGATCTTCAACAGGTGCTCTCTCTGTTACTAGTTTTATAATTAAGTACTGAAGTTATTCTTAAATTGTTGTGGCTCAAAAACTGAAAAGATATATATGGCATGTACAACGTAATCTGTGTTTGTTGTGCCGAAGAATTGATCAGCAGATCGCTTTTCAATATTTCTGCTGTACATGTGCATTTATGTTTACGTTGTAAGGGTTGAGTCCATATCTACTGACTGTGCTCAAAACTTTTGTTTTGTCTTCAAAGCATAGGCTCAATTATGGCAGCTTGCACAGAGGACCACAGCTCTTCCTGTTGGTCGTGGAGCCTTTACTCTTGCAACTACACACACCCTTTTGACAGAGGTACATATATGTTTTGTTATATTATTGTCATGTTTTTTGATACGGGTTCTTTTCTAAGATTTGGCCCGTTTTTGAAATTAATTTCCACACGACTTTTGTTATTGAAGCTATGCAATATCACTTGAAAATGTATTGCCAATGGTTGCTCATTCTTAACATGTTGTTTGACTCTATGCTACAGACCCTTACGGTTCCAAAACTAGTGTTAGCAGGGCGGCTACCTGCCCAGCAAAATGCAACTGTACGTACTCTGATTTACTTCTCGCAGCCGTGTTTTTCTGCGATGCTGTTGATGTACTTATTTGTTTTCCGTAGACATGTATTCATATCTGGGCCATACATCTGTTGTAGAAATCAATGCCAAACTACATTTGAGTGAACCTATATTTTTGTTGGATATTCTGTTGTAGTTGTAGTTTCTTTAAATTATTCCTTTGTTTTTTTGTTCTTATTTAGTTTCATTCAAAATTGTATTTACAGAAATTGCTCATCATTCTATCAATATTCATATTTCATAGTCTTGCAAGTTAATTCTTCTCTTATTTTGGCAGGTTAACTTAGATCCTAACTTAAGAAATGTGCAAGAACTCAGATCTTGGCCAGAATTTCATAACTCTGTTGCTGCTGGATTAAGACTTGATCCTATTCAAGTTAGTAACTCTTTGCTTTTGTATCCATAATCTCACATCTTAACAACAAATATTGCATGTCCAAAAGGTTGTTTTATCATATTCATATTGAACATGTGATGACTTCTTTTCTATTTATGTCCTGTTCGATTTTGGGAAACTTCTGTAGTGTGTTATAACTTGTAAGTGATATTTATCAATCGAAATTTGAAAGAATCAATGTAATCTCATTTTGGGTTTTGTAGGGAAAAATGTCAAGAACTTGGATAATATACAACAGACCAGAAGATCCAAATGTAGTTCACGCTGGACTGCTCTTCGCACTAGGATTGCATGGACACCTGCGAGTTCTGAGTATTACTGACATATATCAGTATCTTTCACAGGTCTTCATCTCCCTTTTAGCTGACTAGTTGAACTCAACACACAAACTTTCATGGTTTGTGCTACTGAGATGGTGCATAAAAGTTCAATAAACAAAAAATGCTGCCCTCTTTGTGTCACCTTCAATAGGTTCTTATTATTAACGATCTAATGTGAAAACTGTTTGTTGTGTTGTGTTGTATTTATAGGAACATGAAAGCACGACAATAGGTTTAATGCTTGGTTTGGGAGCTGCTTACAGGGGCACCATGCAACCAGCAATATCAAAGGTAGGATTTTAGTCTTTAATTTTCTTATTATTTTTCTGAAGGGCGGACGAGAGATGTTGATCGAGACATTTAGTGGAATTTAAATTAATGGTTTTATTTGTCTTAGGCCTAGATGAAATATAATCTGCCCATCAAATTTTTAAAATTGGGCATCAATTACTTTTTATCCCTAATATGCCATTAAAAATGTGAATATCAGATGTGATATTGAAAATTCATAACCTTTTTACAAAAAAAATAAGACAAGAAATTGCGTTTTCTTCACTAAATTTCTACCTGCGCCTACAAATTTTTTATTTAATTGTGATCATTTGTCCTAAATTCCTTCATTTCTCTAGAATCCATCTTTTTTTATGATCAATGACCTCCAGAAAGGCTATTTTAACTAAATTGACTTTGAAGTTAGTGAAGCTTAATTAATGGATGAGAACCTTAATGCCATTGCCTTTTATGTTTTTCCCAATTTTATCCATTTAGAATACTATGATATATCTTTTAGTTTTTCACATGTTAGATACCTTTAGCATGGTTGAACTATTTTTGATAGTTATTTTGTTGACACGACAGTCTCTTTATTTTCACATACCTGGCCGGCATTCATCTTCCTTCCCCGAGTTGGAGCTGCCAACCATTCTGCAGGTATTTGATATCTCCATTTGTGTATTTCACGGCTTTCCGTGCATTGTTGCAAGCTTGTGAGATTGCAAATGACTTTCGCATATATAATCAAGATTACTTGTGATGCTTAGTACCTCATTCCAATGCTATCCATTCTCATAGTCGGCAAGCATTTGAATCTTCATTGGCTGCCTACTCTTTTTCTTTTTATTCCCTAGTTGCTTGTATGACTTTTGTAATATAGCCGGTAGAAAATTTGGTTGGTTTAAATGTTTGAGTTGGTATTCAATATGCTAATTACCTTCTGCTTTCATTTTTATTTCTAGTCAGCAGCACTCATGTCTATTGGGCTTCTTTTTGAAGGATCATCACACCCGCCAACCATGCAGATTCTATTGGTGTGTTACAATTATTATTCATTCAGGATCTGGGCTACTCTCTAATTTTTGACGTTTATGACCAAATTAATCATGAATTAATAATCATCTCCGACCATATGATCCCTATCCGTTTAGATAGGTATTTCCCTATGATGTTTTTCCACACCAGCTAATCTTTTCTGAATCATTGTATTTAATAATTGTCACCATTACTGAATGACAAAATCAGCCGATAAGGCAATAGGTCCTTGTCAACATCATTTATCTTGTACCTTAGGGGTTTAATTTTGTGTTTCGTATACTCCCTAAATGTTTGTATTCCTTATTTCAGGGTGAAATGGGACGCAGAAGCGGAGGTGATAATGTTCTTGAGAGAGAGGGTCATGCTGTGTCTGCAGGATTTTCATTGGGTTTGGTTGGACTGGGTATGTACTGATTTCCTTTACATGCAATTATACAATTTGTATACTACTAATTTACAGGTAATACTTGAAGGTCGGGGAAAAGATGAATTGGGTATAATGGACACAGTAGTCAGCCGACTGTTTCAATACATTGGCGGCAGAGAATCTTCAAATGTATGCTGTTAATCCTATTTGCAAGTTATTTTCTTATTGTTCATAATATTCATTTCTTTCTGCTTAAGCATATAAGAACATCCATTTTTGTATGCGACTCTTGTTTTGACATATCTATTGTTTAAAACATTGTCAATTGACGAGCCTAATTGTTGTGCTAGGCAAATGTGATTTATTGTTTCTCCCTGTAATAAGAATCCCGTTGATGTTTCTTGCTTCTGAAATTTATGTTCTTTCATAGACAACAGATGGTGCTCTCATCAATGTGGATGTCACTGCGCCTGGCGCGATTATTGCTCTTGCTCTTATTTTTTTGAAGGTAATTATATCAAGGAAAAAATTTAGATGGACATCTTTCATTGTAGTATGCATGCTGTTTTTATATCTTATCATGTGCTGTATTGCTTGGGTTTTTCACTTGAAACATATCTGGCCAGACTGAATCATTGCAAATAGTATCAAGGCTTTCTATTCCTCACACAAGATTTGACCTGCAATATGTGCGGCCTGACTTTATAATGCTCCGTGTGATTGCACAAAATCTGATAATGTGGAGCAGGTATTTTTGTAACTCATAAGGAGATGTCTATGAATGCATAGCTTTTACTGGTATAGTCTGCTTATAGCATGCATTTTTCCAGGATTCATCCATCTAAAGACTGGGTCCAGTCCCAGATTCCGGCAATTGTAAAAAATGGTGTCAAGGGTCTCTTGAACGATATGGATGATGCTGATGAAATGGACACAGAAACATTTGCGCAAGCATACGTAAATATACTAACTGGAGTTTGCATATCACTAGGTAATGTAGTTTTTGTGGTTTACTCTTAGTACTTGCATACCATCCCCATCAAATTTTAATGTTACTGCTGTATTTTAAATCTACCGTCAGTATCACTCTGGGTGCTTTTCACCTACTGAAATATTGCTGCTAAATTTCTCTCTGTATCTTTCTCTGTTTGCAAAATTTATGTTGGAGTATATTTTAATATGGTTACTTTATTTTCTCTTTTACGCTTTAAAGCATAACTTTTGAAAACTTGTTGACATTTTGTGTAGTTTTTATAGCTCAAAGCTTCCCTCACCCTAGAGGGCAGTCCACCACATGATTTTTAAAAGTTTATGTGGTTAGAGTACTCATAGTTGATAATTAATGTTTGCAAAAGTGAAACCTAGGCCCTCCATATAATGGCTGGACTATCCTACCTGTATTGCAGAAGGGGGTGTATTTCTCTTTTTGCCTTTTATTGTACGTTCATTTTCAGACAATTCTATTTCCTGTTTATTAAATATTTGTTGTAGGGCTGAGATATGCTGGTACCAGAGACGACAATGCACAAGAGTTGCTCTATGAACATGCAATTTACTTTCTGAATGAGGTTGAAACTAACCCATGAGTTTAGGACCTGTCTGTATAAAAATTTAAACTAAAGATAATTGAAGTTTAAATATGCAGATAAAGACTGTATCTGCTTTTAAAGGAACTGATCTCCCTAAGGGCCTGTGCCACTATGTTGATCGGGGGACTTTAGAGATGTCTCTTCACTTGACCGTTCTATCTTTATCTGTGGTATGATTCGTACAGCTTCTTCTTATAATTTTTTCCTTTTCGAAAATATTGAACACTTTGGATTCAAGTTCTCATCTATTTCTTTTGAGCAGATCATGGCGGGCTCTGGACACTTGCGAACTTTGAAGCTTCTGAAATTTCTTCGTGGCAGAAACGCTGCAGATGGGCATTCTAACTATGGTACTCAGATGGCTGTAAGTTTTGCTCTGGTTGCTCTCTCAAGTTGCATACTACACCTTTGAAGAAGAAAAAGTACTAAATTGTGATACAATTATTACATGAATTTAAGTGTTTGCTGCTTCCCAGTCTCTTAAGAGTCAGCTCCATATGATGTAGGATTCATTTAATCACTTCTGTTTCTCTATTATTGATCTAGTTCTTAATAAGGTAATTCATGTTATCTTATATCAATTCTGTGTACTGCATTGCAGGTTAGCTTAGCAACTGGTTTCCTTTTTCTTGGAGGAGGAATGCGCACATTCTCAACCAACCACAGTTCCGTTGCTTCCCTACTGATAACCTTGTACCCACGTTTGCCCACGGGACCCAATGACAATCGATGTCATCTCCAGGTATGCTTTAGTACATGTCTTGTTTAATGTTTCAAACCTAACAGAATGCCATTGAAATGCCACTTAAGTTGGTATCACCGTAGTTTGTCTGTAGTTTGTACAAGTCAAAAATCTGGATGATAGTGCCTTTTTTCACATGGAAGCCATAAATAGGGCTGCAAGCAAGTCGATACACTCATGAGTGACTCGTGAACAAACTAGATCAAAATCTGCTTGACAATAAATGAAATGAGTTTTGAATTTAATTTAAACGCTCGTAAAGTGTACAATTCTAGCTTGAGCAAGCGAGTACTCAATTCATTTATGTCTGTGGAAAACCTCGTTATTGGGCTTGTTTATAAGCTTGACTAGAACTTACTCACAATACTTTTGTGCCCTGGATTTGGGGTGATTTTCATGTAACTATTATGTTTTAGTTAGGAAAATGAATTTGCTAATTCATAAGTAGTTTGAATAAAGGTGTTCAACCTCCTTTGAAAGTTTCCTAGACCAATTGAACATAGGCTAGACTAATTTATCCGCTCAGTCAAAACTTGAACTTTGAAACTATTATGTTTCATGTAAATAAATAACATGAACCGAGCTCGAACACATTTTTAAAATTTTAAAAACTGACTCGGGATCGAACCCGTGAAAACTCTAACAATTCAAGCTTTAACAATCTAACACTCGACTTGTTCAGACACTGAATGCTGGGAATCTATTTTCCTAGATGAATCAGATGGTCACGTGAATATTCGAGTTGAAAGACAGAATTATTTCGTTGCATGAAGGAAAAGCTACGATAAACTCTCTAAATGTATATATAGTCAGAAAATGACAAATAATTATTTAACTATCCAGCAATATGCTACGTCAAGTCAGAAAGTTCAAGGGACCCCATTCATCAATGTGAAACTAGGGTTTAAAGTTCTTTTAATGTTGAAATTGATGGATTTACTGTGTCTCTCGTCACCTATCTGTTAGTTCACTTCTGTTATTTGGTTTCAAGATCAAGGATGGTTGACCGACCGTAATTTCTTCCTTTAGCTTACTGTCATTTTGCAATTACTAATTTGCAGGCATTCAGACACCTGTATGTTTTGGCAACAGAAGCTCGCTGGATTCAAACAGTAGATGTTGACTCAGGACTACCTGTTTACGCTCCACTGGAAGTGACTATTAAGGAAACTGAGCATTATGCAGAGACTAGTTTCTGCGAGGTTACACCTTGCATGCTCCCGGAACGTGATATTGTAAGTCTTTTTGTTGGTTTTGTGACCCTGCTGTTTGAATGCTCAGTTTGATGATCAGAATTGAAGGTTCTTATCTGCATTACTTTGTCCATAATTGAAGTACTTGTAGTTATCAAATACTAACATGTTACCAATTACTTGAAGCTTAAGAGTGTCCGAGTATGTGGCCCTAGGTATTGGCCTCAAGTAATTGAACTTAATCCAGAAGGTTGGTGATAAATAATGTTCGAATGTTATTTCTAACTCACGAACTTTTCAGAAGTTAATTAATCTGGTGTTCTGCAGATAAACCTTGGTGGATTTCTGGAGACAAGAATGAACCTTTTAATTCCGGTATCCTTTATATCAAGCGAAAAGTTGGTGCCTGTTCATATGTGGATGATCCTGTTGGCTGTCAATCGTTGCTGTCCCGTACAATGCACAAGGTTCTGGTCATGTTATGTGAAAAATCTATTTTTTTACCTGTATTGTTATCTAATAACCAATCCATGTTTCAGGTGTTTGGTTTGACAAGCATTAAAGATTCTTCTTCTTCTTCTAGTGACGATGGACTGAGTTCAACGACGATTGATCAGTTGATCAGTACATTCTCATCTGATCCAAGTTTAATTGCTTTTGCCCAACTTTGCTGTAATTCCTCATGGAATATAAGGTCAGTATGCTGATGTAAGCTTATATTTTCTTTTCAATCTTACAGCACTCTACATTTTCTCGTTTGTTCACATCGTGGATTGAGCAGCAATCATGATTTGTGCGCTATGAGGCTGTTCGTATAGACATGAGTTGAACTGATTTTGTACAATTTGAACATATCTTAACAATCATCTTCATTATAAGTATTAAGGTTCGGGAGAGTTTATTGGTTCGTAAACATTTTAAATCTAAAAATAAACCCTTATAAATAAAAACTATTACAACCTTAGCCCTAAAGTTTCCTTACACCTCGTCTAACCCAATAACATTTAAATGAATGTAAATAAATTTTTGGCTTTTAAAATTTTCAATTCCATAAATACTTCATATGAATTAAAGTTTTCTAAATCCAGTTCTACATATTTTTGCCGCATAAGAACTAATAAATTCTCAATAAAATTTATAGATCTAATTTTGACAAGTAGTACCGGATTTTTTACAAGATCAGCAGACTGACTTCTACAAGTATAGTAGGTCACTCGATACGAAAGCTTAATGATTCAATTGAATTTACGTTATACAAATATCTTCACTACAAGTTCAGCAATATATAGTATAAACTATTCTTTTTGAGAATAATGAAAGTATTAGCTTGTTCATTTCATTATAAGTAAAATATTGATAGTATGATATAAATAATCTATGCAAGGTTTAGATTTTTGTTTATACGTTTAAAAATACTAGCTCACTCTTTTTGAAAGAGGTATTTCACTTAATATTTGTTAAAAATAATTGCTAAATGACTGAAACTAAAAATCTAATTGGTTTGTGAAGTATACATTTTAATAAAGATGATTACAATCACTTAATATCTATTGCAATATTTGTTTTTGAAATGCTAACTAATAACTGTTCATGTATGAAAGAATAATCCTACTACAATATAATTCTTCCATTATAACTTATTGATTTTTCTTAAAGTCATCGTATTTTGATAAACAACAAACTTTTCCAATTCAAATAGGTAAATGCTTTTTTATCTTGCGGACATTTAATAAATTAAATAATTGAATAGATTTGTATAAATAAATCTTTCACTAAATATTATTTAATATATTAATTAATTACTAAAATTTAATTTTAAAAAACTTAAAATATATCCGAGAGATCGTGTTTAATGATCTTTGTATTATTTTTATTGATATGTTGTTCAACATTTTGAATTTTTCTGTTGATTGTATGTGGAATGAGAAATTCTACTCAATATTTTGTTTTAGGTGTTATGAACAACACTTGTATTACATATGAGGGCTATACGACCGAATATATACACGCATAGGAATTAGCAAATATGCACAAAATCCCTTATAGAATAGAAAAATACAGAAAGGTACATATACATCTAACACCCCCCTCAAACTCAAGGTGGATCAAGAACTCTAAGTTTGGAGAGATAGAATCGGTGCTAAGCTATAGTTTGTGCCTTAGTGAAGAAGTCTGCCAACTGAAGCTCTGAAGGCACATACCGAAGAGTAATAATATCATCCTGTGTCTAAGCTCGTGTGTAAGAAGCATACGCCAATATGCTTAGTGAGTTTATACTTCACCGGATCACGAGCAATGCTGATAGCACCTGTACTATCAGACAAAAGAGGAGTCAGCATAGAAACAGAAACACTAAAATCCTCAAGCAGCCACCGTAGCCAAGTAGTCTCTGCCGTGACAAGTGCCATGGCCCGCAACTCAGCCTCTGCACTTGAGCGAGAAACTGCCGCCTGCTTCTTAGTCTTCCAAGCAATGAGAGAACCACCAAGAAAAACACAATAGACAGAAAGAGATCGGCGATCAGAAGAATCACTAGCCCAAGTAGCAACTGAATATGCCTAGAGCTGTAAAGTACTGGAGCGAGGGAAAAACAGACGACGAGATATAGTCCCGCGCAGATATCGCAAAACACGAAGAAGATGACTATAGTGAAGCTTAGTGGGAGCCGAAACAAACTGACTTAGGATATGCACAGAACAGGAAATGTCAGGACGAGTGACACCAAGATAAACAAGGTTCCCAACAATGTGCCGATAACTTGTGGGATCTGTAAGGGGCTCACCATCTGTGGCGCGAAGATGAACATTAAGTTCCATAGGAGTCTTAACAGTGCGGTGATCAGTGAGAGAAGCACGACCAAGAAGAATAGTCCTCAGGTGTGGAGGAAACCTCAATCCAAGAAAATAACGAAGAGGACCTAGATCAGACATAAGATATTGAGATGTGTCTTCACAAAGGCAATATACTGAGTGTCATCTCCACTGATAATCATGTCATCAACGTAAAGAAGGAGAATAGTCCGACCACGAGATGAAGTGTGGACAAAGTGCAGGGTCATGAGTACTGGCAGAAAAACCAGCAGTAGTGACTATTGAAGGAAAACGCTGGAACCAAGCGCGAGGGGCTTGCTTGAGGCCATAAAGAGAGCGGCAAAGACGACAAACCATACCCTCAGGAATAGAATACCCAAGTGGTGACTGCATATACACCTCCTCACGGAGTTCTCCATTAATAAATTAGGGCTATAGCCCGAATATATACACATATAGGAATTAGTAAATATGCACAAAACCCCTTATAGAATGGGAAAATACAGAAAGGTACATGTACATCTAACATTAGGGAATTATAAAATATGATTATTCCTTATTTTAAAGGCAAAAAACTTTTCTTTAATTGCAAACTTTTCAAAAAATCATTTTTTTAAAAATGTTGATGAGCCCAAAAATTTCAGGTGTTTATAAACGTGTTTTTTTGAAGATAACCACATTGTTCTTCAAATGAGTTCAGACTAATCATTATAACTCACTTGACTGAATAGTTGCCAAGTAAAAAAGAACAGGGCGTAGGTGCCAAGGGAAAAAACAAGTAGTTGTATGGATATTCAATAGCGAATTTGTTTGGTTTCTGATGCTTTTTCACGCGTCAATCTGATCTACCCTAGCTTAGCCAAGCTGCTTCCAATTGTCTTTGTTTATATTTACTGGTTAATCTATAGTTTACTCAATTGCACTATATTTACTGTTTCTAATCTCTACAGGTCTGATAAGTACTTTCAAGAGTTCTGTTTGCAAGTACTTTTTGAATGTGTAACCAAAGACAGAACTGCTCTGTTACAGGTAAATTTACATGCATACATTTATATTGTTCGCATGCAAGATGCCAACTTATAAAAATTCTTCAGTAAACACCATCTTCAAATAAGTCATGCTGGAGTATCCCATTCTTTTCGGGAAATGTAATATATTCTTATTTATCATTTGCATTGAATCTACGGTAATTAGACATCAGTTCTTCTCCTTTTGGCTAAGCCTCTAAAATGACAGAGAAGTCTAAAATACCCATATTTAAAACAAACATACAGTTTTTTTTTTTTGGGTTACGGACTCTGAATCACGATAAAACGTCACATTTCAGTGCATTTTGTGGCTAGTAGATAACCCCCAAATTGAATTAATCTGCAGGTGTATCTGTCTTTATACACAACAATGGGGTTCATGGCTAGCCAGGTTGCTGGTGGTAGTGGGACTTCACACGACTCACTATTTATCTCCAGTCTAAAGGTATGGTGGGCATCTATACTTCTGACAGATATGAGATCACTTATCTAAGGAATCAACTTGAAGTCTTTTGTTGCATTTGTAGCTTGCACTTGCCTACAATGACGCAGTAATTGGTGGCAGATTATCCTCTGCTAGAGGGAGCATCATTCAGCCCACATTTATAGGATCTATGAGGAAGCGTGTGCAAGAGCTCCTTGCTGACACTGGGGTGGTCTCTAATGACTTACCAAGGTACTTGAAGCAGGGTAAGTGGCCAGATGATGAGTCGCGTTCTGTTCTACTCTCATGGTATCTGCAGTGGTTCAGCTTGCCCAATGCACTTGTTTTAAGAGAAGTGCTTGGCAAAATCGAATCCAAGTGCCAAAGATCCTCGTCTGTTCCATTGTTGCGACTAATGCTACCACAAACTCACATCAATGGAATCGCAGCAATTGACAAGTTAAGGTTTGTTGACTAAGCGAGCCCTTCAAAGCACCCTTAAGTGTTCGCCTGTAGCATGACACCAGTTAGGTGGATGACCGGCATTGATCCTGCCTCCACACGCCTCATGTTCATCATGTCAATTTCCAAGTTCTGCATATTTATCGGTGTGGCCAGAAGATCATGTAGAGTTTAGGACACCAGTGACCATGTTGTGCAGACCACCCCTATCCTGCCGGGGTTAATATTTTGATCCACTGATTTTGCCCATGTATTCAACACTAATATATGGGAATGGGTCTGTCAACCTCATCATACTCGGCCAATGTATTAAAGACTCTGGCCGCATAGTAGACGATGACAAACTGCTAAGATCATTAAGGAACAGGTTGCTATAAAGGCGAGGTTTTGGTGACAATTTGAGTTGAAGTGTTGGAATTGAATTTAGCTGCATGTGATGAGAAGAACTGCTTATGGGACTTTCATTTTGAAGGTGTTCATCCACCAAATACAAGTGTTGAAGATCAAGTAGCTCCCTTTCAGCTGGCTCCGTGCTTACTCATGGATTCGGGCATTCTGATCGGATTCAGTATGTTGTGCACATCTGAATTTGACTCCATCAGAAATCGTGTAGCAGCGTAATCCTGCAAATCCAGTAAAGCTCATCTCCCTTTAACATTATCAAACCCACTCACCGTTTAAAAAATACCTGAGTCATCATCTCAAGCGGCTCTCATCTCAATTTTCTCATAGTTTTATCTGTTGCCGAAACCATTCTTGAATCCTTCATTTTTCCTGCCTCTTTCAGCCCCATAATTTTCTCCGCTTTGTTGTCATCATCTGTTTGCTCGGCTTCAGTTTCTAAACTAGTGGTAGCATTGGCTGAACATGAGCATCTTCCTTGTCCTCATCTGGGTCCTTTGTAATGAGTGACTCCTGATGTGCCTCATGAGACATGATCAGCTTGGATGAGAATGGGCACTCTGCGAATGGATTTTATTTACATCCTCATTGCATATGAAACAGCCAAATAAGAAAACAGAGAACAAAATAAACAGGATAAATATAGAATGGGCTGAGAGAATGATGCATCATGAGGAGTTTTGCAACACAACAACAAGAGAGAAGGCTTCCAAGATATTTCCATGGAAAATTCAAATGAAAGCCTCTATGCATGGGTTATATAAGTTAGCTGTTATGTCTAAGGTCTGTTGGGTTAATCGCAGGCCCGTCACTAAAGCTGAGAGCCTTTCCCAACCAGGGTTACGGTCCCCGTCACTAAGCAAAGAGACAGACGATCGATTTTTTTTTCCACGTCTGTTATCAACAACTTTCAGAAAACGAAAATTCCGATCATCAGAGGCGCTTAAGCGATTGGAAGGCCGTCGCCATCTGATAAGTTGCGTCAACATCACATCCTCGTTACCTGCAACTATCCGAAAAAACGAAGCAAACAATGTCTTTCTCGTCAAACACCGGTCAGTTTCTGATTCCGCAATAAGCTTAAGTTTTCATGTCGCTAGGCTAAGTTAATGATATGATGTTCTTCTTAAAGTTGTTGTATACTCAGATCTAACATTGGATAATTATTACTGAAGGGCTAAGCAGGCTAATGATACCAAATGTTAGATCTGAGTATACAACAACTTTAAGAAGAATATCATATCATTAACTTAGCCTAGCGACATGAAAACTTAAGCTTATTGCGGAATCAGAAACTGACCGATGTTTGAAGAGGAAGACATTGTTTGCTTCGTTTTTTCGGATAGTTGCAGGTAACGAGGATGTGATGTTGACGCAGCTTATCAGATGGCGACGACCTTCCAATTGCTTAAGCGCATCTGATGATCGGAATTTTCGTTTTCTGAGAGTTGTTGATGACAGACGTGAAAAAAAAATCGATCGTCTGTCTCTTTTTCTAATGTAATACGGCGCTTAGCGACGGAGACCGTAACCCTAGTTTGGAAGGCTCCCACCGATCGTGGGCTTTAGTGACGGGCCTGAGATTAACCCAACAAGGTCCAGCCAGAGCCTGATTTGTTTTGTATTTTGGGGGTGTTCTTTATCTGGATTTATGGCGCCTGATTAAGAAATTCTGCAAGTTAATACGTATCACAGTTTCAACATGACATTTGCCTATTTTGTTCTGGATTTGGGCTTACAGTTGAAGAGATTCAATCATCATTTTTACAGTTGAAGAGATTCAATCATCATTTTTACAGTTGAGTACTCCCTCCGTCCTCTATTACATGTCGTTTAAGGTTAATTTGAGTAGATTAAGGTGAAGTTAATGTTAGCGGTTAGACAAATTTAATGAATGAGTGGTTGATGTGTTTATAAAAAAATTCGTGCAAAAAGTAAAATTGGTAGATGATTACTGGTGGAGAATGTATTTTTTATTGAATATGAGAATGAAGTTATTAATGTTTGACATTTTAAGGTAGTTGTTGACATTAAATACGCATTGAAAAATGTTAAGTGACAAGTAAAAGTGAACAAAAAAATTCAGTTAAGTGACATGTAAAAGATGACAGAGGGAGTATGCAGTAGTGTTCCACATGTAACCGAGTAGAGCATCCTGTAATAAATTGCAGGGTGAATGTGACTTACCCCCTAAGCTAGTCTCATACATGTAGCTTTTGTCCTCAACCTGTGAAGCCCTATTCGGTAAATATCAAGCCTGGGATCGTGTAATCAATAATCATGTCTCCCAACTGCAAGAAGGAAGAGTCAGACTATTCTCAAGCTTTTTAACTGCCCAGATGGCGGCCACACATTTCATTTCACTCAGCCACATTGGTAAAAAAAAAATAGTCAAAGAAGAAAAACCATCAATCCTTCCTTAAGCACCGCGCTAGAGGATAGCAAATGAGCTCACTCACCAGGAAGAAGAATATCACAATGCAGGTTCGACGAAGCGCTCTGCAACGCAGCGTTTTGAAGAAAAACCTCTGCTTCATCCAACCCTGAAGCACTTAAATCAGTTGGCTTGGCTTTACCTAATGCCCACATTTGGGTTCTTGCTGGGCTTTCATCTATCCAAAAACAAAAAAAAATGAAAAGGAGGAAAACTCCGATGTCTTGCTGGTGAAGTATGCCAATCCCATAAATGAGTCTCGACCGACCAGAAGGAGCCAATAACTTGCACAAGTTACTATGTCCATGCGGCTTTACCTATACGCGTGACCTCCTCCTCCTCCTGCCTTTAGCCTTCGACGTTAATATTGGGGTTTTTTTTTCTCATTCTTAATTAGTAGGACACTCTCAACTGCATTTCAAAAACATCAGAAGCACATGTCACTCAACTGTTAGCGCACTACGGCCAAGATCCGCAGGTGGAACATCACCGTCCGCTAAATTCTGTCCACTCC
This sequence comes from Kalanchoe fedtschenkoi, assembly GCA_002312845.1. Classification (NCBI taxonomy): domain Eukaryota; kingdom Viridiplantae; phylum Streptophyta; class Magnoliopsida; order Saxifragales; family Crassulaceae; genus Kalanchoe; species Kalanchoe fedtschenkoi. The sequence continues at coordinate 222,730 of NQLW01000059.1, forward strand.
AAATATTATTTCACGAGTTGATCAATCAATAAATATTAAAAAATTAAATAATAATAGCTACAAATAATCGGTATTTATCAATTTGACTTCACACATTACAACTATCCATTGTCTTCAAAGATAAATTCCGTATCAATGTGGGAACAATATTACACTTCACCCATCAATATTTTTATCCGAGTTTGTTCAATTCAGTCCAATAAATTTGGAAGAAACACTAAGTCTGTGCTTGGTTTGAGGGAAATTTGAGGGAAAGTAAAAATAAGGAAAAATGAATTTCTCATCTTATTTTTCACTTATTTGGTTAGGGGTGAAATTTTTTATAGAAAATACTAAAAAAAAATTAAATTTAACATGTTTTTCTCCTTATTTTCCAATTGGTTTTTCATCCCAAACTTTTCTTCAACCAAACAAACTTTCTATCTCATTTTCCCACAAACTTTCCGTCCCCTCAAATATTCTATAAACCAAACACAGCCTAAGCATCCACAATATCCAATGTCAACACTAAATTTCTGCTGATAGCATCATTTCTGTATGTCACTATGCCCACTAAGCTTCCTACCCAGTTTCCCAGAGAATAAATAAGTTCCCTAGAAAAACTAAAGTCACACTGAAGGTCCTTCAGTTGTAAGTATTTTTCTTTCTCTTCAATTTTCTTTTTTTTTTTTACATATCTTTATTATCAGACACACAGCCGCAGTTGCATATTTATATATACAATCATCAAAATGCTTAAAAAAAATAAGAATGGTGAAGCATCTACGTAATGATTTTTGGGTTGACTGTGTCCACCACGTGTGCGGTGTAAACCAATAATGGGGAGTCGCCACGTGCCGCGTTAAAAATTCAAAATTACAAGTGTCGATTTATTATTGATTTGAATTTTTTTTTGACTTTTCAACGCGACACGTGGCGATTCTGGTGTCCACCTAAGCGGAGACATTCCACCCAAGAATTTCTCCACGTACCTATATAAGCAGTGAGCAACGAAATCTCCAGATCAATTTTCACAAGCAGGTGGAAGATATTAATTGATTACTACAGCACCGAAGCAGGTATAGCTATGCACCGCTCGAATCCGAATGCGGCGTCGACGTTCGGGGCCTTCTTCGACGGGTGGTTGATCCGCCAAGAGGCCTTCCTGGAGGAGCTCCAAAGCACAATCGACCACCCGGACCCGAAGGAGTCGGCGGAGGACGAGGCGGCGCGGCTGGGCGAGCTCGTGGCGCGAGTCTCCGCGCACTACCAGGAGTACTACCACGCCAAGTCCAGAGCCGCGCAGGACAGCATCTTCCTGGTCTTCTCCCCGACCTGGCTCACGCCGTTCGAGAAGACGTTCCTCTGGATCGCCGGGTTCAAGCCCGGCCTCGCCTTCCACCTCGTCACGACCTTCGTCCCCGACCTGGAAGCGGGCCAGCGGTCGCGGCTGGAGGAGGCCAGGGCGGAGTCGCGGCTGGAGGAGCGGGAGCTGTCGGAGGAGCTGGCGAGGATACAGGAGACGATCGCGGCGCCGCCGATGCTGGAGCTGGCCAGGAGAGCGGCGGTTGCGGTGGACGGGGAGCAGGCAGGGCTGGAGTCGGCGCTTGATGCGCTGAAGCAGGGGTTGGAGATGCTGCTGGAGTGCGCCGATTTCCTGAGGCTGAAGACCGTGATGAGGATCATGGAGATTCTTCAGTCCAGCCAGAATGTGATCTTCTTCGCCGCTGTTGCGCGGTTCCAGCTCCAGGTCCGGCGGTGGGGATTAGAGCGGGAGGCCGCTGCTGCTGCCACCGGTTAGGCTTTTTCAAATTTCTTTGGTTTTTAGGTTCTGTTTTTTTACAGTTACCATCTTCTAGCAGTTTTTTTTAATGAGTTTTAAGGATAACAAATTCCATTGAAAACACATTGTAACAAAAACATATATGTAGGACTTCACTCAAAACGAATAACTGGCAATCGACCTCAAACTAGAGCCAAAACATAACGCAAAGGATAGGACAAACTGTGTAACAAGA
>NQLW01000059.1:226036-245728 GCA_002312845.1 Kalanchoe fedtschenkoi
AACCTAAAAGATTATCACCAGTTTGATTTAAAGGTTGTACTGACAAGGAGCGTGGCTAAAGCTGTCATATTCTTAAATGGGACACTTTGCTAAAGTCTTGAAAAAATAAGAACTCACCTGAGCAATGTCTCCCACCGTAACCAGAACCGAGTCGACCTGGGGCGACACAGTGACCCATCCCGAGTCACCCAGCAGCGAGTACTTCTGCTGAGCCCTCAACTGGTACGTCAACCCGACTACATACGGGTAAACCCGACCCGGATTCACTTGATCCTGACTGGAGCTCTTCTCCGCTGATACCCACATCAGCGAACAAATTTTAGACGGGTCGTTCCGGGTCGGGTTCTCGAAACCGGCCGCTCCAGACAGGAGCGCGATCGTCTCCAACCCGATTTTCTCCAACTCGCGAGTCAACTCGGCCAGCGAACTCAAATCCAACTCCGTCGCGGCCTCGGCAGACGAAGCGTCCACACAGAACGATTCGCTGATCTCGCTGACGTTTTCATCATCGTCTTCTTCGCAGTCAAACCCTACCGGCCAGCTGCTGGCGAAAACCGCGCGCTTCTTCTCCCGAGTTAAGTTGAAGAGCGCAGCCGATTCCGATTCAGCCGAGCGAGCCAGCCGGGAAGGGATCGGATGATCGACGAGTTGAAAGTAGCCGAGCTGGCTCAGCAGAGCGTCGTCGGACGAGTTCAACGAGATGGTGGGAGGAGCGGATGCAGAGGACGGGGAGCGGCGGGCGGGGAGGGAAAGAGTGGGTGGGAGGCGGTGGAGTAATCGGGAGAGCAAGTCGGCGGCGTCCGGCGAAGAGAAGTGATCGTTGGTTTGGGAAGACGGCGTAGGAGGTGGCGCTGCGGTCGCGCCGCCGTACTGAGTCGAAGAAGCCATTTCGTTTTCTCCGAGCTGTGAATTAGACAGAGAGAAAGCGAGTTGGCGCCACGAGATATGTGAACTTCATACGCACGCTAGTCGTGGGTCCTTATAGTTTTATAAGCACCTGGAAGCACTTAGATGTAAAAAAATGCAGTAATATTTATTATATTTAAATAATGGACGAAGTAATTATATACTTAAATTGAACAGATTAATATGGTATTTAATATGAACAGTTGGATAAATTTAATAGGTAAAATTTATTATATATTTTTAAAATTTTGTGTAAAATATAGATTAATGAATTATTATTACTTTATTAGTGTAAAATTATTTTTTATTGATTATGATAATGAAATTATTAATTTTTGACTTTTAAAGGTAGTTATATATATATATATATATCAAATACACATAACAAAATGTTAAGTGACAAATAAAAATTGATAAAAAAATTGATTAAGTGACATTGAAACGGTACAAAGAGAGTAGTACTATTATAAAAAATAGTATCAACATTGATTGATAATGAATTTTTTATAAATCTCATTTAATTTTAGTTTGAAGTGAAAAAGTGAGAAAAAAATATTAAAATACTTTACAAGTTATTTAATTTTCAACTAATTTTTTCACCTAAATTTCCTTAAATCACATATAATTCATTGGAAAAATGAATACATCTATTAGGCTATATAAATTTAAACACCCGAACAATTAAAATGATATCGTTTTAAATAATATTTTGAAGTGTTTTAAGATTTCAAGATCTTTAGCAATTTTGGGTTGCTAGGGTTTTAGGGGTTTTAGAATATGAAGTTTTGAAATGATGCCGTTTGAGAGTAGTTTTGAAACATATAAAATATTAAAAATTCTAAAATATTAAAAATTCTAAAATACTAAATTTTAATATTCAAAAATCCTATAACTCTTAAAATTCATGCAAAATGACATCATTCTGGTCTTTAGGATATATAATTTATATACTCTAATAGCGTATATCCGCCCGTCCTAATTTATTTTTACCTTTTATCTGATTTTCCTTTAAATCATATTTTTTCTAAATCAAATAAATTTTAATTATTTCTGTATTTTTCATTTATTATTTGAAATAAATTTAATCATTTTGTTGTTTGCCCCCTTAATAAAATCAAGAAACAACTATTTTAAGTAAAATTTAGTACTGTTTTTAGCAATTGAATCTCATTTGAAAGTAATATAATCCAATATTAAAGAAAATTAGTTTTTCAAACAATTCCTTAATAAATATGTTATAGTATTAATTGATAAATAAAAAAACTTATTAGATTATGTTTGTCAAATTTGGACGACTTTTTCCTGAAACTAGGTTTACTATAATGTTTCATAAAAAAGGATAACATTTACACATCAAAGGAACTACTCTTGTAAGTGGGACTCACAAAATAAACCGAACCACAAATATATTAGCCCAATTGACCCGACCAATACGTATTCGGTCCGGTTCAATTTTCGGCTCGACAACTTGACTGATTCGAAGTTGGAATTGGCATCGTCGTCAACAAAACAAACGACCGGCCTCGCACGAATCCGACGAAAATCAAAATCGGGAGGAGCAGAAAGCTGGCGATGTTCAAGAAGCTGTTCCACAAGCACGGGGCGGAGAAGCCCCATCCGGGAGAGGTCTGAGTCACTTTGAAACTAATGGCTAAAGTGTATTTATTTCTTATTTAATATGTTGATGATCCGTGAGGTGGACGGAAGGGATTGTGTGGTTTGGATGCGATTGCGTCCGAGGTTGATCAACTGGGAGTGTGATGTTGACGTATGGCGACAATGAGGTTGAAACTCGTTGTGACGCGTAGCTTTGTGGAGAGAGATTTTACTTGCATTTGTTGTTGTCCATTGAGGTTTTGGTGATCGAAAATTGGGCGAAGGGTTTGACTTTGGTATCGCAGTTGATGATCACTAATCCGCATTAGGATATCAGAAGAAGGCATTTGTTTAGCTCAATTGCAGACTAGAGGTTCAGATACTGAATGTGAAAGTGATTATTGTCTTAAGAGCGCGGTTTACCTCTATGGGCATTAGGTTCTGGTTCTGGAATCTGTTGTGGGTTTTGATTATTGTCTGATTGGTTTATCAATTCAGGGTAACATGCCAAGAAACAAGTTGACGGCAGCTGACCTTGATCCACGAATTGTAGTCCACTATGGGATTCCGTCAACTGCATCTGTTCTAGCGTTTGATCGCATACAGCGGCTACTTGCTGTGGCGACACTGTGAGTTTCAAATTTGTCTTAGTTTGACTGTATGTAATATGTATAACCTTTATTCAATCATGTATGTATGATATTCTGGGCATATTGAGCTCCTTTTTCATACCTTCGACAGACCCAATTCGTTAGGTTCCATCTATGCTGTTGATCCTGTGTCATTTTTCACGTGAATCAACCAGCATTGGCTAACAACATATGGTTCTTTGATACTGCAGAGACGGAAGAATAAAAATTATTGGCGGTGATAACATTGAAGTTTTATTAGTATCACCAAAGCAACTTCCTTTTAAGTATCTCGAGGTGCGTTTTAATTTTTAAAATAAAATTAAAAAGCTATTTTCGTTGTGTATAGTTTTCGCTGAATGTTTTGCTAATTTTCTTTGTGAGTCGAGGTAACTGAAAATGTGATAACAGTGGGATGGCATTCGTATTTGTTTAGTCTTTTATCAAATAAACTCAATACTGAATTACTGATTCGAGTGCCAACTTTTCTTTCTTCTGATAATAATTTGCTCTAGAAAATTGTGAATGAATGAAAGTCTTTCCAGATATCAAGACAGGGCATAACCTGTCAACAGACACATAGCTTAAGCTCCAGGAAATAAAAAGAAACACGCTTAACAAGGCACTAGAATCTACGCTTAACACTTATCTTAGAAAATAACCCAACCAGCAATGACCTAAGCCTGCAGAAAAGAAGATACAAGAATAAGTTGCCTATTTGTATAACTGGCTAAGTTCAAATAAAGCTAGTTGACCTCAGTCTCACACCACCATCTTTTTTAATATGCTAATAGTATTTGCCAAAACCTCATTCCTAGCCTTAGACTGTGGAATCAATCATTGCTAACCTGTGTTGCGCATGGGGCTTCCCTCTTTCGAATCATTGCTAACCTTTGTTACATTCTTTGTGTATTAGTTTGTTTGTAGGTTAATATTGTCAACCGGCAATCAACTTGATTATGAGATTAACTGCTTTCTAGAGCAAATCCTTATTAACACTTTATTTTTATTTACTGTCTTTGAACAATGAGAATTGAGGAGTTTGAACTTCACATTTTATCTGAAAGCAATGGAAATGAACGCTGGACTCGTTGATCTTGTGATGTTTTACTAATTCATTGTTTGTATTCATTACAGTTCTTACAGAACCAAGGTTTGTTGATCAGCGTCTCTAATGAAAATGATGTTCAGGTATTGTTTCTAACACTTCATAAATATTCCAACTCCCTCATTTATTATTCTTTCATCTAACGTCAACCGTGACATGTTATGATTGTTTAATAGGTTGTTATTTGCAGGTTTGGGACTTGAAAAACAGAGAAATCGCTTCTACATTGCAATGGGAATGCAACGTGACTGCTTTCTCAGTGATGCTCGGCACTCAGTATATGTAAGTTACTAATTTGTCATTGATTACGGTCATCTATCTGCTGCAACTGTACTGGCCTTGTATGTTTTACTTGTTTCATGTGAAGGTACATAGGAGATGAGCTAGGAGTCGTGTCTGTGGTAAAGTATGACATTTTGGAAGGAAAAATTTTGCAACTTCCTTATCATCTTCCTCCAGATTTCATTGCAGGTAAGTGATATTAGCGTGAACACTATGTTTTTATTTTACTCTTATCCATTTTCCTGACTGCAACTGTATAAATTGTCAATTCACATCAGTTTATTCAACTTTCTAGAGAAAGCTGAAATTGAACTATTAGACCACCATCCGGTAGTTGGACTTCTGTTGCAACCTGGTCCACATGGAAATAGGTACTTCTTCATTGCTGATTCAGGATCTTGTAATATGCATACCCACATAAGCTGTTGGGAGATTTTTTCTTTGGTAACAACTAACAACAGCTCGACAGCTCATGTTCTTGCGCTACACCTATTTTTTGGTTTTTCCAATGTCCTAGCATGGATAAATTTACAACATCACTTAAAAAGTTTCTTATATAATTCCCGACACTTCAGCTAATGGGCTGACATATATTTCAGGCTGCTGGTTGCATATGATAATGGAGTTATTGTTCTTTGGGATGTTCTTGAAGCTCAAGTAGTTATTGTTAGAGGAAATAAGGACCTTCAGTTAATCGATGAGTCTGTGGACCCTGTGGTTAACATTTCAAATAACAAGAAACCTGGTAGTCCTGTTCCATCAAGCCATGAACAAGTGGAAAAAGAGATCACCTCTCTTTGTTGGGCATCTTCAAATGGGTCAGTCCTTGCTGTTGGTTACGTAGATGGTGACATTATGCTGTGGAACCTATCTAGTTCTGCCCATAATAAAGACCAGCAAAGCTTGAAGTCCTCTAATAAAGTTGTCAAGCTACAGTTAGCGTCTGGTGATAGACGACTTCCAGTCATTGTTTTACATTGGTCTGCTGATATATCCCTTAATGATAATGGTGGGTTACTTTTTGTGTATGGTGGTGATGAAATTGGATCCGACGAAGTCCTAACGGTAAGCTATGACCTGGTAATTATTAAACAGGATAGACACGTCAACAAGAAATATTTGCATCTCCTGTAGAGGACCTATACTTCATGCTTAAATGAAAAAATTGATACTCACAAACTTATAGGTCCCTGAACAAGTGTGGTTGTGAGATATAAATCTATATATTATATTCCATGAAAACTAGTTTGCTCTTGAAGTTTTGCCCATATGAAAAATAAGAATATATCACGAGAACTGTATCTAATTAATGTAATTGCTGGAGATAATATTTCTTCCCTTCTAAAAATATGTGTAGTTTCTTACAGTACACATGAATTCCACCAGTGGCCTTTTATTATAATACAACAGTACTTATTGTATCATCGAGTCCAACTTTAACTTGGAAAACATATGTTGATTGAATTGAATTTAATAGTGTCTCCCTGTCCATATTATGATTAATGATGGGTATCTTACACGCATATTTTCATGCTAAGTATATGATAATTGGGTATCAGTAATATTTGGAGGTACTAATGCAAACTTGTAGAGGCATAATTCTGTTTTATCCTTTGCTGGATTTCGATATCTTAGATGACTACTTATGCATGTATCTCTGGTAATTGTCCGAAAACTGATAATTCTTTGTGGATGTCTTCTAGAGAGGGTATGGATTCAGAGACCTTTATGGTTAGAAGTATGATTGCTGCTTTACAATCGATTTCTCATGTATTATGTCAAATTATTTCTGTGCTGAACAGATATTGAGACTTGATTGGTCATCTGGCTTAGAGTCCCTGAAATGCGTTGGGCGTGTGGATCTTACACTCAATGGTTCATTTGCGGATATGAGATTAATGTCAAAGTCTGGGGCAACTGAAAGTAGCAACTGCTCTCTGTGTGTATTGACAAACCCTGGGCAGTTGCATATCTATGATGACATTTACTCTTCTAGTATTTTGTCTGAACAAGACAATAAAAGGTTGGGGCATTCAGTACCGTTTCGTACTGCCGTGCCTACCATGGAACCACTTTTGACTGTTGGACAACTGCATTCTGTTAATGCAGTTGAGAAGTCATCAGCTTCTTTGGCCGAGGTACTTCCTGCTTGACACAGATTTCAGAATCGTTCACAAAGTACAACTTTATTTCAAGTAGATAGATTCATGTTTGATTTCTGCAGGCTATCCCAGCTGTCAATGTTCAAAAAGTACATAATTCGGATATTGGAAGTACAATGTGGCCTCTGACAGGTGGCGTGCCCAGTCAACTTTCTGTAGAGGAGAATCAGATCAAGAGGGTATACATAGGAGGTTATCATGACGGATCTGTTCGAATATGGAATGCAACATACCCATCACTGTTTCCTATTTATATGTTACTACCGAAGGTCTTCAATCTTGTCATAAATAGATTTGCAGGGACAAATTAGATATTGCTTGAAAAGTCTGATCATCGATTATACGTGTAACATGTAGCTAGGAGATGCCCAAATTGAAGGTTTAACTTCTCCAGTGTCGGCGTTGGACTTCTGCTCCACAAGCTCACGTATTATAGCTGGCAACGAAAGTGGTTTGGTAAGAGTCCATTTTTTGTTGTTGTACTTGGAACGTTTTGCACTTATGTTAGGGGTCACCCTTGTTCTTCGTTGATATTATCTAGGTATGGTTGTACAAGCTTGTCGACTGTTCAAATGAAAATTCTGTACATCTTGTCCTTGAAGATAAACATGAAGGTGAGAGTTCCGAGATAATTTTGAGTCTAGCTGTTTCGGGTTCCAATTCAAACTTTATGTACTTGCTGCTCAAGAGGTAATTATTCTCAGATAAAAGAAAAGGGCCGAATGATTCAGGACACAGAATGAACTGGATAATTCTCTAGGTTTTTCTCTTTTCCGTTTGTTTGAGTTCCCTTCAAATGACATCTGGCATATGGTGTCCAGTAGTTGGCCATCAATATGGCTTCAAATTCTTGAGCAATTTGTATTATCCATATCATTCGCTGAATATGTATCGTTAGACGATTGATACTCCATAAACTTTCTTACAAAATGCATTATTCGCAGTTATCAATCCTCAACAAGCAGGAGATTCTAAGTGTATAGCTGTGTTTAGCCTCCTCAAGTCTCCTGTTTGCACACTAAAATTTCTAAGCTTTGGTTTAAAAGCTGCCGCAGGATATGAATCCGGTCAGGTGAGTTGCACTTAATTGTTTATGGCCTCACCCACCAAATAACACTCAAATGTCTTGCACCGAGCCACCGACTGAGGAAGATCACCACATTCTATTTCAGGTTGCACTGCTTGATTTGGGGTCCTTCACAGTTTTACTACTGACAGAGATTCTATCAAGTCCAAGTTCTCCAATAATTTCTATTAATTCGAGTTTCTTTTCAAAAGATCATAACAAAAGATGCAGCTTGGAGGATTCTGAATCAGAAATTTCAAATGATGTTGGAGTGGAAAAGCTTATCCTCTTGACCAAGAATGCAAATGTGGTTGTTCTGGACACTAGTAATGGCAGTATCAACAACACTTGGTGTGTGAATCCTAAAGGGAATTCAACTGCCATCTCTATGCATTTTCTAGGCAAGTATCTCTCATTTCAGTGATTGGTAGCCAAATTTATGCACTGCTTGTAAGATGCTAAATCTACATTCGTGCAGAGAGCACAAGTACTGAAGTGCTTAGCTCACCTAAAAGCAATAAATCTGAGCATCAACATCAGGACCAGGGAAGCAGTCCAACTAATGACAGAACTTCAACAGAAACAGAAGTTACAGAAAAGAAGATAAATGATTCACTTCTTTTATTCAGCTGTGACAACTCGTTGGTCTTAAGTCATATCGATTCTCTATTTCAGGTGCCTCTCATTGTATCATTTTCTTTTGGCTGATGTTTTATGATCAACTAAATTGTACCCATCTCCTGGACGTAGGAAGAACCTCACTACATTAGGAAGATTAAACTGGTAAACCCATGTTGTTGGACAATGGTCTTCGAGGAAAATTGTGAAAAACGTGGAATTGCACTACTCTATCAAACTGGTGTCTTCGAAATAAGTTATGTATTTCTTCTTTTTAGTTACTTATTCAATCTCAGTGACTCAAATTTGGTTCTCTGACTACTTTCTCTTACTTCGGTCTTTAATACTGGTAGATATCTTGTCATGATCTCAACAGGTCGTTTCCCGAACTTGAAATTGTGCAAGAATCCTCCCTGATGTCCATTCTGAGGTGGAACTTCAAGAAGAACATGGAAAAAACATTGGCTTCCACCATTAGCGGGCTAATAGCATTGGTTAGTCGTCTTTCCGCAAACTACGAACTGATTTTACTTGGAAATTCATGATAGTTATTATAATATGCACTTTTTTTTTAGTAAATTAAAAAAAAAGGGCTAAATACATATAGATATATCTGCATATTGAAATCTTTACCAGTTCAGTGTTAATTTCTTATGAATGCTTCAGGGTAATGGATGTGAATTTTCGATTGTGTCATTGTTGGCTTCTGAGAACGTATTCAGGTTTGTATATCACTAATATGTATGAGCCCAGTTATTTTCTCCTCCATACTATGTTAATCTATACAGATAGAACTTATTTAACACTTGTCTCGATAATTGGGTTTTCAGGATTCCAGAATCATTGCCTTGCCTCCATGATGACGTCCTTGCTGCCGCTGCAGATGCGGCCATTAAGTTTTCTTTGAATGCTAAGAAAAAACAGGTTTTTGACGATCTCAAGCTCCTATTTGTTTCCCTCCCTTCAATCACAAATATGAACTGAAGTTTGTTCTTGAATTTGTTCATTTAGGTTGATGTCCCCCGGCTTCTAGGTAGCCTCATAAAAGGCCTCAAAGCTGGCAAAGCAGAAAATAGTGTGGATATTAAAGATATCGGTGAATCTTTTTCCTTGCAGTTGGACAACATATTCTCAAGACCCCCTGGGAATATCACTCCCCAGACAATCACAAATGAAGAAGTTGAGCTTCATATAGGTATCGGGTTCATCTAATGTGTTTACGTTTATTTGCTTCCCTCATACTTTGTTCTCTCATCAATTGATGTCCTCTCATTTTGAACACATTTTATGTTTCTGATAGATGACATCGAAATCGATGAACCTGTTATGGCTGTACCTTCTTCGTCCGCGCCTTCTACATCAGCGTCTAACAAAAGCAAGAATAATGAAAAGGGTATTATACAGTTTTACTTTGGCATTGTAAAGAATTTTAGTCCAGGTGTGAACTCTGAAGAAACTTTGCTCTGCAGGTAAGGAAACAGATAGAGAGAAATTATTTGAGGGGGCAAGTGATGTTAAACCTAAAGCCAGAACTGTTGAAGAAATTGCCGCTAAATACAGAAAGCCAGAGGTACTTTCTCGAAGTGAATTGTGGCAATTCTTTATTCAATTTTTTGAAGTATTTGTTACCTGGTTTCAGGCAGCTGCCGCCGCCGCAGCACGTGCAAGGGAAAGGCTTGTACAGCGCCAAGAAAAGCTTGAGGTTTGCCTTTTTACAAACATATTTATATCATTTTCGCGACATCTTCCCGCTTACTTAGTTCAATTTCTGCATTGTCCTACCAATGTATGCTAGAACTTAAGCAGAAGAACTGAAGAGCTTCAAAATGGCGCTGAAAACTTCGCTTCCTTGGCTCAAGAACTTGCCAAGAGGATGGAAAATCGCAGCAAGTGGTGGAAGCTGTAACATGTATGCACTGAGTTGGCTGATAATCAAAGTGTTGTGTTCCATTCAGATTTGCTCAAGCTTAGCAGATTAGAAGGCATGGTGAATTCTCATCGACATGTCCCCATCCGGCGTCTAATTAGGAGTCAGTCAGCGGTACATGGCGAAGACTTATCCTCCAGAAGGGCCACAGAAGGGTATTTCATGTGCTGTTTGATGCAGTCTGTACATGTGCGTGTGTAAGTGTTATTCACTTTTCAAACTGATTTGATAATCTGTTCATGAAGGTTTTCAATAAAGGCCTGCAATGAAAATTCTTTTCTCCTTTCTCAGTTTAGCCTTTCTATGGTATTGGCCCCATCAGCTGTAGACATCTACCATTCGGTCTCAGTGTAGCAATGGGCTTCACTGACATTCTCCGGATTGATCCCTCTGGCCGAGAGCCACCCGTGCTTGCTGCAAATGGGTGGCATCTTGAACTGAGCCCAGTTAAATTCTATGCCGCAGCCACAACACATTTCAGAATAGTGACAATTTGAATTCCTAGCAGTACAAGCAAAAATTGCCTATTGGATATCATTCTCACCTGCCCCTTTGCCGCTGTCTACCCATTTCCAGTCAACCAAAGTTTACTTCTTCACTTGAGATTTGGTGAAGCTGTCCACCTTCATTAGCGTGAAGAACATAAATTACAGACTTTCTTGAACTAGGACTGGCAAAGCAGCTTCATAAGATAGAACCTGACTTGGCCTAGTTCTACATCAGCCGCCTCAGAATCTCTCAACATGGTCTCAGCATCATCAACCACAAAAACCCCGACACGCTCGGCTCCATATTCTTTAGCCGCCTTGGATACTTTCCTAGCCATACAAAGCCAAACGGGGCGCTTGGAGTTCGGGCAAAGAATCATCCCAATGAAATCCGCACCAGCTTCTACAGCCAACGCAGTGTCTCTGGCTGATGTGATTCCCCACATCTTCACCAATGGCTTACTATCTTCTACAGCCAACGCGTATTCTACTAATTGATGGCCGCAACAATCTCTCGCCACAAGAAAATTGTTAACCAACTGTGAGCCCAGAGGGAAAGTGTTAGGGACATAACGGTAGCTGATTTCATAGAAGTCAAAGCACTCTCCCAACTCCCTTGTTGAAAATTCCTCAACAGGATTTCAGTCAGGCATTTCAACAAACAGGTAATGGGCATATACCATCAAGACATAATGACCCAATAAGGAGTTTCGTGGACAGTAACGAAATGGGGTCGAATAGAATTGAACTGACCGATGACTGACACGGCGATGGGCGGTCGGAAGCGGAGCCCGACAGAGTCAGGATCTCAACGTCGACAGCATCGTTCGTTGTTTGAGAATCCCCCAGCGTAGTTCGTAGTTTGGGGCTTTAGGAAGAGTATGACGAATGGTTGACGTGTTGGTTTTGGGCCTCTGAATGGACCCAGTGCTTTCAATGGAAGCAATCGAAACGCAAAGATTAATAACCCAAGTTGATAAAAGCCGTGTCGTTTAAACACGCAACAGTCAAATTTTTAGATGATTAATCTTTGCGTGTTTGATTAATAATGATAAATAAATAATTGGCAGAAAATTATGCATAATTTTACCCGAGGCCGTGTTTGGTTTAGTGAAAGTTGTTGGTAATGTTGGTTTGGGGAAAAATGGCAAGAAAATGGAATTTTTGAAATTTTCTATCCAATTTACACTTGTTTGATTTTCTAACCTAAATGTCAAAAAAAATTACACAATTCATTTCATTTTTTAAAAATTTTATGAAAAATGTAGACGAAAATATCAATTTTCCATAGCTTTCATACATTGAACTTGATCGGACACATTAAACTTGATAGAAGAAATCCGCTTCAGATACATTGAACTCGATCTAAATATATTCGATTACGTGCTTAAAAGTAAGAATCACATTTTCCATCTATTTCTTCACCAAACTTTTTTTTTATTTTTCATTTTAATCAAATACTAAATTCTCTCTCAAAATTTATTTTTTTCCTCAAATGTATCACTGGCTTGATATTTCTGAAACCATTTCGTCTCTTGAAATTTCCAATCAAGACAGGCGTGCGATCTAGTCTATCTCCTTGGACCAAAATTGACCGTTGACTCCCAACATCAACGTCAAAAATGAAAGAAAAGCCAAAACAAATGTTTTCCATGACAACGATTTTCAATATGGCAGGCAACAATAATTGAATATGCATTTTCCGAATTTACAGATAGTCGGATCATCAAAATCGATCTCGTTTGAATTTCCAAGTCCGAATTCTTACTTGACCAGCTTGACGACAGAGCCTATGAAACACATAAAAAAAATTTAACAGTCGGACATATGTAAAACTTCTATCAGTATAATTCTTCGAATTTCAAATATGAAAAATTAATAAAATTAGAATGGATGGAATATTGATTATTTTATATAAATTTTTGGGATTGTAGATAAGGTTTAGGTAGACACACGTACGCACTTAATGTGTCTAGATCAATCATTCACCTAAATCATTCCTAAAACACCAAGCTTACAGGCTGATTATAACATAATCTTTATTAATCTTTTGTTTCTTACAATTATAAATTAGAAAAAATTCAAAAGGAGGGTTGAGTTGTGACTATTTATCAAATTGCGATTCAAACTATTATGATTGTTGAAAAGAGTATGATGAAAAAAATGACTTGATTTTATAAAATAAAATTTACAGTCACACTCATAAACTAATATTCTTACAAGATTTAAATTCGTGTGTGAAAATACATCATTTGTTATCAAAATGAATAGTATCATTTTACGCAAAATAAAACGACGCCTTTTCATACTCAATCATCCATAATTATATTTATAAAATCAAATAAATTGATCTTAAGTATCATTCGAAATTAATCAAATTTTTTTTCATCACGCTCTTTTTGACAATCATGATAGTTTAGAACGCGGTTGAGTAAGTGATGATAGTACATAATTTTTTTAAGTTTTTTCATGTCAACTCAATCATATTTTTCAAACTATGTTTTGCATGGCCCTACTTTTGTTTTAATTTAGTTTCGTTCTGTCTTTTTACTTAAAAATCACATTTCAGGATAATAATTTTAATTAAATTAAACAAAATAAGACAAAATAAAAAAATAATGAGTGGGTGGTGGCGGGCGGTGGATGCTAGTGGGTTGGGCACAGTCATCGAGCAATATCTAATTTCTGAAATTTATGATTTATTTATTTTATTTGTCTTCTCTGCTGTTTCATTGTGTAGTGCTCTCTTTATCTTCCTTAAAGATAATTGCTTGGCCAAGTTTGTGTTAGCAGCTGCTTTCGGTTTACATACAACAAAACAATACTTACAAAAAGCTTACCACCAATTCTTTCTAATCAATCAACTTGTATCAATAGATAAGAACTTAGATAATCTCCATTATTTCCATTGAAGTTACGAGATCAGTTTCGGGTCAGATTCCAGAGTGGTATGTTCCTTATATTGCATTAAAAAAATTTATATTATACGTTTTTTACTTAAAATCTCGTATATTATTGTTGAATCGGGTTTTATTTTGTGCTTTAAAGTAATAAGTGTCTTATACAGTTAAAGTTTTTTAATTAAATAATTTTATTGTATATGACGCTCTAAAATTAAAAGCATCATTTTTAATTATAATCAATTATTTAAACTAGTTTTTAGCTGAGGTTTATGTAAATAAAATAATAATTATGAGTGATGATAAAATTTAAGACAAAAATTCATTTTTAAATTTACTAGTGCAAATGCACTAAGATAATATATTGTCATAGATTTATTTATCCACAGGAGGTTGGGTTTTGGTCTCTGCTGAGATGAGCGTTTAATGCTGCATTTGACTATATTTGTTGACAAGCAAGATGAAGTAATTGCTCTTAAAAATTGTCTATATATTCAAATTGAGACTGAACAAACAAATTACAGCTCTCGACAACTTTGCTCATCTTCAACTATATAGAAGAAATTCCTTGCCAGTTCTTGGAAGAGGAAACTAGAATGAAATCAAGTGGGAAAAAAATTAATTATGATTTAAAAAATTATGAATAGTTAATGAATAACCTTCTTGCAGGTCTGTTGAATACCCACGCCCTCCAGCCCCGGCCGAAATATGCTAAATGAGAACTAGTCAGGATATGTAGTAATCTATTGGCTGGCTCGGTATGTGAGCGTGGAGAGGATTGCTGGCTCAAGCCACCATCTGCTCCTGTTCTATGTACATTTGCTCCATCCAAGCAGGGAGGGTTTCGTCGCTGCGCAGGTACTGGCTTTGCTTCCCTGGACTGTTGCAATACTCGGAGCCCAGTGTCGGGGCATCCTTCACCAGGGAGTTAACCCAGGAGACATCTGGTTCGTCAAAGGTCGAGGGTGCCAGTGTTGTCTGTGCCATGTTGTTGTTGTTGTTGCTGCTTCTGATGCCAAAGGAGGCTGATTTTCTGAGCTTGTTCAGGTCTTCGCCCTGCATGCCCCAATCCAACCTCCCACTGGGGGAGTTCCAGTCAGAGATGTTTGATGCGGTCATGTTCATGGAATGGCCTGATCCATTTAGGCCGCCACGATTGTTGCCCACACTGCGATCAACAAAACTCTGGCTTCGCTTTGCAAAAGCTGAAGTCCTTGACTTCATGACAGCAGCAGCCACAGCTGCGGAGGAGTCAAACCCAAATGATGGAGCCTGCTTCCGCACTGGGGATGAGCAGTAATTGTTGGGGTAGTTCCCATGTTGGTTCAAGCTTTGGCGCATCTGGAGCCCTGTTGGAGACTGGATCTGGGAGGAAATTCCTTGCATTTGAGACAACAACGACATATCCAGAGACCCGAAAGAATCATCCAGGTTGGTGGGATTCAGATCTCCAAACCTGCTTTGCTGCTTGTTCCAGCTGGTTGGTGAGGAGAGGCGAGTGATCTCATCCATCAAATATTGTTGCTGCTGTCTATGCTGATTCTCAAGCCCGAGCATTTCCATCTCGAACTCCAAATCCCTAGCAGAAGAAGCAGTCTTGAGCCTGCTACCAGGAAGCTGAAGCATGGGAGGGGTAAGGTTAAGCTTGTTTTGCCACAAG
Source organism: Kalanchoe fedtschenkoi (assembly GCA_002312845.1). Taxonomy (NCBI): domain Eukaryota; kingdom Viridiplantae; phylum Streptophyta; class Magnoliopsida; order Saxifragales; family Crassulaceae; genus Kalanchoe; species Kalanchoe fedtschenkoi. The sequence goes on from NQLW01000059.1 coordinate 241,379, forward strand.
TTCCCACTCTTCGGAGATGGAGTGGCAGCTGCTGGTGACATGGGTGGGGTTGATGTCTGAGGCATCATCGAGCTCAATGACCCATGGGGCAAAGGACTGAGTGCTCCCATGTCCATAGAACTTGACAGAGACTTGGGTGAGGGCATAGCAGAGCCAGTGGATGCATAAACAGGTCTCAATTCTTCAGGCTTGTGGGCAAAGAAGCAGACCTTCCTTGCACATCCAACCTCATCCTTGCAGAGACGGGTTTTGTACTGAGCAGGATGAAGCCAGCTCTCAAACACACCATGGGCATACTCACACGCGTCTCCTTGCCTGCAAGATCCTTTGCGGAACTCAGGGCATGGCACGCAAGTGTAAGGATATTTCCTCGGGTCTCTTCTCCTAGCATTCTCACCTGGGTGAACAAAAGGGCACTCAGTCCAATCATGAGAGTATGCCCTAGAGCAAGGCTTCACCTTAAAACTGTACATCCTAAATTCATCTGTCCCGTAAACCCCATCATTGATGTCTGGCAATGATATGTCCACTGGGTACTCTTTCTTCTCAGATGACAACCGAGGCGTGATCACCTGCTGCTCTACTTCACGGTCGATCTCATCACCAGTTAAACTAATCCCTTTAAGCAACATCTCCAACAACTTCCTTTTCGAAAACCGAGCAGTCTTCAAGCCTGGAGCAATCAAGTCAACAGGCTTGTTCCCTTTAGCATCGACAGAGTTGATATTCGCAGACGCACCAATCAAGCACTTTGTCACCTCGAGAGCCAAATAGGAACCTCCAGCCGCAGCACAGTGAAGAGCTGTAACCCCATCAGATCCACAAGCCCTGTTGACATCAACCTTCCCAGTACCGATAATATACTGCACAATCTTGAGGCTGCCGTACATGGAGGCTATCATCAGAGGGGTCCTCTCTTCAATCCCCATCTTCCTGGAACCAACTCCACGGCCATACCAAAATCCAGCCTCGTCAGCACTTAGCCCCTTCTCCTCCACCTGCTTGACAAAGCTATCAAGGTCGTCAAAGGCCGACAACTCCAGCAAAACGGAACACTTCATCAAGGCCTCCATGTTTTGCTTGTGATCTCTGCCCTCTCTCAGAAGATTAGAAGAGAAAGTGTTATCTGCCTTGGGATAAATACACATGGATAATTTTGTGTGATACTTGTTACAGCTCAAGCCTTCTGAAAACTGCACATAAATAAGAATAAAATAATCAATTCCAAAAATCCGGAAACACTCATACACCCTAGGTAGATAAACAAAACAGTTGACAGCAGGGAGCCAGCTTATGATGGCTGTAAGGCAGATTCTACTACATGTTCAACCTGCTAATCTAATCCAATCCAAAAGTAAAACAGCACAAACATACTCAACCACATCCCACCAGCCTGGAACAAGCTCACAAATCTGAATCTCCACGCCCCAATTAAATACACTCAAACTACAGATCCAGTCAGTAAGGTCTCTCGGCCGCCTCCGACACAATCAAGGAAGCACTCCGAAGCTATACAGCTAGCTACCTATCATAACTCTTACAATCTCAAATCAAACCAAACAAAGCCAGATTCATTCACAACAATACAAACAAAGCAACAAGGAGAATAAAATAGAAGCTGTAGTCGCAACAACAACTCAACAACGCAAAACCAAAACCACGGGAAACGGAGAAGCGGATAAGCTTCGATTGCACGAGACTCACCTCGCTGAAATCGACGAGATCTGCAGCGGAAACGGCGGTTCGAAGAAGTGACGAATATGGCGTTGATGTTTGGGTAAGAGGGGGGAAGGGAGTGAGATCTGTGGTGGCGTGAAGTTGATGATGAAGATTGGAGCTTGTGTTAGGAGAGGTAGAGAGAGCTGGGTGTGGCTTCTATATATCTGTGATGAGGGAAGGAAGGAGGCAGGAAGGAAGATGAGACTTTTCTTCTCCACGCTTTCTCTTCTCTTTCTCTTCACCAGTCAAAGTCAAACCTCCGTAGCTAGTTTTCCCTTCCACCTCCCTTCTCGCAAATGAAATTCAAATTCGCTCATTTCATTTGCATTTGCATTTGACTGGTGGGCCCCCGATGGATATGGCGGAGCGATATCTACAAACTTCCCTTCAAACCGCCTCTGAGTGGATTTTTGTTTATTTATTAAAAAATAAAAAGGCGAATCGATTCCCGATTTGACGGTTTAACCGGCGGTTTGGACCGATCACCGGTCCACTACATCATAATGTAGCGCAAGTGGTAGATAGGGGAAATTTTTGAGTGCATAAAATCCACCACGTGGAGTCACGTGTCACTTTAAAAGTCAAAGTGACATATAACGACTTTTTATTTGTTTTAAAATTTTTTTTTTTTCAACGCGTTATGTGGCTAGTCAAAGTGTCACGTGACATCACCCCATTAGTAAGTCTGTTCATCCATTTCACGGTAGATGGTGGGTCTAGATATTCAAATGTAATGATTTTGAACCTTTATATTGTTATTTTTTATATTTGCTATACTTAATTCAATGTTAAATGCATTTAATCATTGATTTAATTATAATTCCGGAGTTATGATAATTAATGAATTTATTCATATGTTAAACCGGTTTAAATGATAATCAATCGGTTTATACGATACAGACCGGTATGGTCCGGTTTAATCCGATTGGAAACAAATATGAAATTAGACAGGACCACGCTACGGTTCGACCGGTACGGTTCTGATAAATATGCATGTGTGGACGGTGGGAAAGCCGTGTGGAACGGATGACGTGGCTGTCTATGATTGGCGCGTGCTGGAGACGCTTTAGACCACGAGTGAGTAAGGCAAGGGAGATTCGTTTGACGCGTTGCTACGCAACTCAACTTGAATCTGGCGCTGCTGCGCTAGCGGATGACGTCAGCATCCCACTATGGACGACTGAGGATGGAGTCGTGAGTTAATGGGCCGTGACGCGGACATAAAGTGGGTCTTCGTTGCTGGGCTGCGAATGTCTTCAAGAGTGGACACGTAAGCCCAATCATACAGTGACGTGTTTGGGCGGGCGTGGTGATTCCACCGCGTGTGAAATAACGAGTGGGAGTTGAGGCCTTGAGGGGGAACGTGGCGCTATTTTTGAGGAGACATGGAAATCCTCGACTTAATGATGTTTGTAGAGATTAATGATCGGAGCCAGACGCCCGATCATGACACTTGTGGGCAGAATCGCAGCTGTATCAATTATTGTTGTTACCATTATTCGGAAGTGTATGAATTTTAAGTAGCTAGTTTTGGCAAGTATTTGGAAGTGGTGATGAGTAACTAGCACGGTAAATAAAATAGATTGATTGACGAACTGAATTAAATTTTAAAAAAAATAATCGATAAATTTGGTTTCAAATTAATAACATTAGTACATATGTACTAGATGGATCCATTATTAAGATTATTGTAAGAAATTTTGTGTTATTAGTATATTTTATAGTATACGAGTATAGTCTTTTAAACTGATTAGACACGTATGAGCCAACAAATTGGATTTGTCAATCTCATATGATGGGAGAAATACCTTTAAGCCCCTCGATGAATTAAAACTGAGAAATACCTGGTCGTGCTCAAACAGATTGAGAGTCGGTCATTTGATATGTCAATCTTATCGGAGATCGATAAATATGAATGAGTCAAATGAGGGTAGCACTTAAATCTTATGCTCATTCGAGATATTGCTAGACTGATAAATTATTTGAAATTAGTGTATGTACAAGTGGAAGGTTGTTAAAATTTGATCATTAAATCAGTTAATTAACTCGGTTTGCCTAAGGTTTTGATTACAACTATAATTAGTTATTTTAAATTAGGGATCATAATGATCTACTAGAGGCTGCTTATGATTACTTGACGTTTGCTCATGACTTATTGAGAATAAATTTATAGAATCGCACAAAATCGAGTGACGGATATTTAGTTAAGTCGAATAAAATTTTGTTCGGATATAATCTGATTCAACCAGCGTCTGATTCAAATGAACCAAATGAATTACACTCATGGATATGACCCATGTGTAATACATATTAGGTTGAAACCACGATTTCAAATCCGGCAATCCAGTTGATGAACTTAGCCCGCAAACCGAAGCCCAAAAGTATAATTATCAATATAAATCGGAAATAGGTGACGTGAGGAGAATTTTCCGATAGTTAGTACTCCAAATGACGCGATATCTACCATCAGCTGTGTGTTGATATCGACAGAGACGTGAAATTTTGTGTGTTCTTCAAATAGGTAACCCAGTGGTTTCTATTCGTATCCAGACTTATGTCGGACTTATACCACGTGGTTCGGAATACTCAATTCTACATTTGTGTACATGATTGCCAACATATTTAGGTATT
>NQLW01000059.1:249233-266469 GCA_002312845.1 Kalanchoe fedtschenkoi
GGCTTCACCCTTTCCAAGCTATTGGATGTTTGCTTAGGTTTGAATTTTATCACTGCTACCTTAACGATGGAATTCAACATTGAGTGTACATGCCGCATCAGTTCCTTAAACCTGTAGGATCTGGGTTTTTACAGCTCTTGCTGCAAGAAAGCTGAATATTTACTTTATTTATTATACTTTGGATCGACCCAGTATGTCTGAATTCAGATGTTGCTAGTATGTAAATCCCCCATTATTTGCCGATGATATGGAATATTACCTGCATAGTAAGTCTGGTAGTTTTTATGTGATAAGTAGGCTGTCTATTTATACAGCACTTGTTTTGTACACAGATAGCACCAAGAACATGTGAAGGATCTGAGTCGAATTGTTATTGTTGACTCCGGTTCTTATTGCAGCCTGTCGACGGAATCAAATGTGTCCTTTTTCTCTGCTGGACAACCACATGATGTGCAAGTGATGCTCTAATTGCGTCTCCTTAGTAACCTGATTTCCTCTTATCGGCTTCTAGATGTTCTCCCGGATGTTTCAGGAGGTAAGTTCTGTGTCGTATGATAAATTCCACACACCTGAATGGTTTGATTTTTTTCCTTCTCAAATTTAATCATTTTCCTTTGTTTGTCATCAATTTTGTTTGCCAATTTAGTGTTATATCAGTTTTACCCTCTTCGCGATATCATCAATGAAGTTCTTTGGGATCTTCGCCTGTCAAAAGACATCGGGGACAAGCTTTCACAAAATAATAAAAATCTTTAAAAATACTAGACTAATAAAAACTCTGACGGTAAAGTATGTGCAATTGTATTTGTTGGTCCCCATGGCCTCCATATTACGATACATGACAATGATGTAGAATTTCCTGAGCTTTCACCTCAGGAATGCAAATACGATAGAGTCCATCGGTACAAAGGTTGAACAAGTGGGATTCATCCTAGTAATAGTGTTTTACGTCAAATTCAGAATTCGGGCATGTTATTCATATTCAATAAAACCAAATTAGTACGATTAGGCAAATCTTAACGTATTCGCAAATCCCAAAATTCATAGCAAACCTGCGTATATAGACTTATCGAAAAATTAGCACAATTGACAGGTGAAAGTCGTCAAGTGCCTAACTGCGCTCTAAAAATGGAGTTTGTGGCAGGTTAAGAACAGTTGGTGAGGGGTTAAGGGGCTGAATGTTGAGAGATAAGGGGAGAAATGGCGATCTGGGGAGAGCAGATTTCTGATTTTCAATTGGACAACTTTTTCAGAACTTTGCAGTTATTAATACCGAAGATTTCAACCAAACATTTTCCTGCTTAGTATTAACAAAGATTGAAAGGATTTTTGCCTTTCAGAAAGGCGAAGATAACACGTATGCGGCTGACTGGATAGGAATTCATACGCGACATCTTCTCCCTTCTGAAAAGCGATGATCCAAAAGAACTTTGTTGATGATAAACACAAAAGAGGTAAAGCTGATATAAAATTAAATTGACATGAAAATTTGATAGTACACGACAAAATAAAGTTAAATCTGAAAAAAATAAAAAAATCGAATGGTTTGGCCGGCATGGTTACCCTGCTTCTAGCTCTAGCTGGCCATAGCTTAATGAAGTGAGTGCCTGTCACAATTGTTTCAGCCGCATCTACGCTTCCTCTTCTAGAAAATGAAAAGTAAGGAGGGGCATCAAAGCCATGCCAGCGCGCTATAACCCTGTAAAGTTCAACACCACATTGCGAACTTAACATAAAAATCTGAGATAAAATTTAATAGGGTTCTGAACCATCACCGCTTATCTAATTGTAGACTCAAACTTTTATGATTATCAAAAAGGATATAGTGGAAAAAAAATTGGACTGATTATGAATGATGTTTAAGATCAGTTTGTTTGATTTATTAAATATAATTGATCTTATTAAATTTGTTGAGAATTATGAATAATTGAGTATGAAAAGACGTCGTTTTCTTTATGTGCACAAAATGATATTATTTATTTTAATAATCAAATGATGTAATTTTCGTACACAAATATAAGTCTTATAATAATATTAATTTAGGAATGTAATGATAAATTTTATTTTAGAAAATCAGTTCAATATTTTTTAATCACACCGTTTTCTCAAAAAAATCATGATATTTGAACCGTTCGCAATTAGATATGTGATAGTAATTCTAGAACCCTTTTAGATTTTATCCCTAAAACATTAGCATTTCACTAGATGCTTCTGGATAGGTCAAGTATGAAAATCTGTGGATACTGGTGGCTGAACTCTGCCTCCTATTAATTTTGTCTGTATTTGGCTTCACACGTTGTGTTCAGGTTTTCTTGTCAATTTGTCCACTGATCATATGGCGGCTAATGCTTTGCAAGCCTGCTGTTGTTTGAGAGATTTTGTTACAAAATTTTGTTCATATTGAAGTAAATCTTGCATACGATTTTGTCCAACAGTTATAATTTGATTTAAATAATTATTGGTAGTAAAATACAATGTTTTAAAACTTAAGCTTTGTATGAAGCACTAGTGAATTAATTTTAAAAATGTCTCTAATCCTCTACCAAACCCGTCTCTCTTTTACTTTTTCAAATACTGAAAATTAGAGATTATTAGGAAAGAAACATGGAGAACGTGGCAGGGCAGCACTTTACATCAAATGCCAAACACGCCCCTAACAATATACTACGGGAATAAAAAACAGCGTGCAACATATTAACGTGAGAGGCCGGCAGTCAGAGATTCTTTGTTTGAAACAGTTCACCACACACAAATATCTATATATATATATATAAGTATGAGAATAGGATCGCCTGGGTGTCCGTACGACGGTTGCGGATGGTTCGGTTTGGTTTTGTCCGATCTGGTTTGATTTTAAATTTTTAAAATTTATTCAGTTTACAATTTCACATTTTTAAAAAGGATGACTAATAATTTGATTTGATTTTTAATTTTTTTCAAACCGAATCGTCGGGACGACGGGTGCCTTTCCTCGTTGTGCTGCAAAATGTTTTGCGCTGAAAATTTAAAAAATTAATTGAATGTCGAATTGATAAATAATATTGTAATTTTATAACGCGTCACGTTTTGTTTTTTAATTAATATAGTGCCATTTTAAACACTGATAATGAGGATTTGAATCGAAAAAGACAGCCATGCTCTCATAAGTTATGTTTATACTGCCTACTCCCACTGTATGGACAATTAGTCGTTTAAAATTGAATTAAATGTTTTAATAATATATGTATATTAGTTTGTGAACAAATTTAATAGATAAATTATTAAGTATAGCTCATATAGGGGAATAATTTTGCAATACCGTACTTAGAGTTACTATTATACTCTACGATTGTAAACTAATTGTGGATTCTTTCAATAAGTAAATAAAAATAACCGTTCATCGCTCCCGATGACATAGACAAATTAACGAATCTCGTTAAATTTTATTTCGAATTCCCTTGTTGTTTTTCGCTTGTTTTTAGCATGATTTTTGAATACAAGTATTTAATATGTTATTTTTAAACTTTGGAGTGGATTATAACGGGCGTAGATTGATTTTTCATGAATTATAATAAATAAAAATAGTTAATATTTAATATTTGTCTTTTCAATATAATTATATAGATATTAAATACGCATTTTAATGATTAAACACTAAACAAACATAAGCAAATAAACTTAGTTAATTGGCAAATAAAGCAGTACAAAGGGAGTATTTAATTAGTATAAGTACGCAATTAGCCAGCAATTAGTCATGATAACAAAAGCATTCACACCCCGAACTGGCCCATTATTGTCCCTCAAGCATCCATAACCTTAATCATGATCCTAAACAGACACCTAATCAGTTTGTTTCATACTAAATACATACTAAATGTCGGATGGAGAAACCGTTTTATCACAGCAAACCGAATCTCACTTTATTCATTTGTCATGGTGCCATCTCCATATTCCATACTCAACGCATACTAGTGGCGGAATTAAAAATTTTAATTTGGGGTATGAAATATTTTCTTTTAATTGAGTGAGGTACAAAAATAAAAAATATAATATTTTTAAACTTAATTCAGGGTATACATTTTTTTTAAGCTGACTAGGGATACAAAGTTAAGAGATATCATATTTTAGACTTAATTGAAAGTACAAAAATTAAAAATATATTATTTTTACACTAAAATAGGAACGTTTGGTCGGAACTTGAGTGGACAGCTGTCCCCACTATCTACGCAGTGATACCGCCACTGAAAATGTTATATGAGCTCCATCAGAATCGTACACTTCGTAATTGATATCAGCCGATTGACCGTTGATGTTAAAAGTAGAAATAAAAAAAAGTAAAATATTATTGACAATAAATCAAAATATAGAATATTCTTAATAGAAAAATATATAAAAAAGGATATTGTTAAAAAAAATAATATATAGATGTATATTACTTACTTTTAAGTTTTACTGATAGAAAGAAATTAAAAATGAATTATAATATGTAAAAATCAAATATATCTAAATTAAATTATATTCGCGTGAAGGCACGTTTTATATACAAATTTATTTCACGCGTAATTAATGAATATGACATCACACACCACACCTTATTTAAATAGTTTGAATTGTTCAACTCGTTGTAGTTACTAAATTAATCAAACCAAACGGAACTTTTTTATTTGTTGCAGTCGTTTTTGACTTTGCACCTCATTAAGCATTTTAATCTAATGTTTTACTATTCTAATTACTCTACTAAGTATGTATTAAAGACTTTTTTATGGTCTGACAATTATACGTTATATATTCGTTTTATTTTATTATTTCAAATTTTCGCTCCCTTTGGTCTAATTAACACCGTACGCTGCAGAAAAAAAAACCATACATTTTCATTTTCTTTAAAATTTTATTTTCCTGCATTTAATTATGTACTCGTGCAAAATGCTTAATAATGTCGGATCTGTCTGTCCGTATTATTTATATGTCGCGCAAACAAAAATACCCATTGAATTTGAAAGCTACTTGTTCCGTCCAGGTATTATAATCGTTTAAGTTTAAATTAAGCATTAAAAATATTAATATTGGTTGTTAACAAAGCTTAATAGTAAGTACCCAATGCATTATTTTAAAAAATTTATGTAAACTGTGTAGGTGTATAATAAGTTTAGTAAATAATTTTAAAATTAATATTAAATATTAAATCTGCATTAAAATCGTTAAATGACAAGTATAAGAGTGTACCATGCCTTTTTTTATATCTTTTAGAATTTGTTTGCATTGAATGTAATTTTAGTTTATCCGTTTTAATACTTATTTTTAAAAAATTACTCAATATCAAAAATAATTATTATCACTTAAACGATTAACTATTCCTAATTCTTAATTAACTTTAATAAATTTATTTATTTATTTAAAAGTATATTCTTTATATGTTTTAGGTTTATGAATCATGTCCATAAGTATTACTTCTTCTGTCTTTTTATACATGTTGCTTAAGGTAAAATTGAGTGAATTATAGAGAAATCAACACTAGTTGTTGAACATATCGAATAACTATTATTTAATGTACTCTTTAAAGTGCATACAAAATATAAAATTGAGTATTTTCTATTGATGCAAAATGATTTTTTGAATGAATTAGCAGATTGAAATATTTAGTTTTTGAACTTTTAAGGCATGTGTAGCTTTTAAATATGTATTAAGACTGCTAAGTCATACAAAAGTATACAAATAATTTTAATTAAGTAACTAATAAAATAATTTTAAAGTGAATTTTTTTATGAATCGCCCAAAATTCATTCTTCAATCTAAATATTTTTAGTCATTTAAGATATTGAGATATTTCCCGTTTCAATGTACATGTCCTTTAAGATCAAAACTAAATTCACACTAGTTATTAAATATATTTAATGAACTAATATTTAATATATTTTAAGTTTGCTCAAAATAAAATTTTATATTGGTACAAAGTAATTTTTGCTATGATTAGTAAAATAATATAATTTAAATTTGATTTTTAAAAATATGTGTGATTATTAAACATGTATTGAAATTGTTAAATTATAAATAAAAAATAAAATAATATTGATTAAGTGAGAAACCATATCAGCATGAACAATATGAAATTCCCAAATATCTGACTTAATGAGGCAACCTCGAAACTCATATCAACCTATTTTAATAATATTTTCAAATATGTGAAAATTATTTGATACGGTATATATTTTCTATCCTTCTTGATTTGTCACTTAATTTATATCGATTTGTTCAAATTTATTTGTTTTTAAGAATCTCAATGTACATTTAATAATGTCAAATATCTTAAAAATAAAAAATTAATTACTTCATCCTCATAATTTATACAGAAATTTTTTTCAACAATAATATACATCATATTTTAAACTTACACGAAATTTTAAAAAGTAATATTATATATATGTTTATTAAATTCAGTTGAATAACTACTATTAATATCTTCTCAATCCATTTAATTTAACTTAAAATAATTATTATTAGATGAGGGAGGGAGCTACTAGTACATACATTACCAAAAATTTTAAATTTGATTCCCTCAAACCTAAATAAGCAAATCACATTAATGGACGACATTAAAGAATAGAAAGTAAATTACGTTAAACTTTTAATAAAATAATAATAAAAGACCTAGAACGTCTTCCTTCTGGTCGCGATTGACGTCGGCGCGTCCGTTTAACGTCGCACGTGATCCGTAAGCTCCACGACACGTGTAACTATTTGATTCGACGTTCACATAAAACGCATATACTCCTTACGTAAACGACAACTAGCTGCTTCTTCTCCTCTTCCTCGTCTTCTTCGTCTTCCCAATTTTTAAAACCTCTCTTTCTCTCTCTACTGGTGTCCGAATTTCTCTCTCTAGCTAGCCGCGATCCGCCACCGCCCGCCGATGAGAGAAACGGCGCCGGAGGAAGAACAAAGATTCGACGCCGGAGCTGGCCTCACTGATTTGATATGACGAGGAGGAGGAGGAGTTTCCGCTTCCAGTTTCCGGTCTTGCTCAACCTGATCGCCGCGGTTGCAGCCGCGACGTTGCTGGTGAACTTCGTCGACGCAATCGGCTCCGGCGGAACTCTGGCCATCAGCTACGGATCGCGAACAGTGTGCGGGATCGTGGCCGGCGAAGCGACGCAGAGGATCGCGTGCTACAGAGGCAGCGGCGAATACATTGCGGTCGCGCCGAACGTCTCGTTCTCGTCGATCGCCGGAGGCGAAAGTTCGTTCTGTGGAATCAGGTCCGGCGGTTACAGCTTGCTGTGCTGGAACGCAGCGAGCGCGAATTTCACCGTCCGCAGGGTTTACTTCAACGTCACGGTCCTATTGGAGAATCTGACGTACGGTGACGATCAGGTTTGCGCGACGGTGGTGGGGACGGGCGAGGCGCGGTGCTGGCGGGGCGGGATCCGGTGGGCGAACACGCCGTCGGCGGAGGAAAGGTTCGGAGCGCTTTCGTCGGGGCTAGGGTTTACCTGCGGGATTCTGATGAGCAGCGGCCACGTGAGATGCTGGGGAGAGAATCCCATCGCTGGCGAAATCGAATCCCAGTTTGGGAACTCAAGCCTAATCTCGATTGTAGCTGGTGGCTCTCACGTTTGCGGATTGAACGAGACTCGTCATCTGCTCTGCAAGGGAAGCAACAGCTCAGCACAGTTAGGGTTTTCCGCTGGCCTGGATGATCAGTACTCAAGCTTGGCGCTGGGTTTGAACCACACCTGCGCCGTTAGGACATCGAACGGCTCGGTGGTTTGCTGGGGTGGGAGAGGAGAGTTTTTGAGTAATGTAACAGTGCGGAGCTCCTTTGAATCAATCGCAGCTGCTACAGATTTCACCTGTGGGCTGCTGAGCAGTAACTATTCGGTGCATTGTTGGGGACCTGGCTGGGTAGAAGGAAACCGGACGACGAGTGTTCTTCCGTTGCCGAGGACCTTGCCTGGACCTTGTGTCAGTAATGTGTCTTTATGCAGCCAATGCGGTATCTATGATCTATCCGCTGAGCTCTGTCCCGGGTCAGGGAGTGTATGCAAGCCGACTCCTTGTGATGGAATCGTTATACGGCCTGCACCGCCGTCTTTGCAGCCATCACCGCCTCCCGTTTCGCCGCCACCGGGGTCTCCATCCAGAGGTCTGAGGAGGGGCTTGTTGGCTTTCGCCGTAGTCGGATCAGTCGGGATTTTTGCAGGCATTTGCACTGTTGTCTATTGTTTGTACACTGGGATTTGCTGTGGGCACAAGAAGGTTCATAACTCTGTGCAGCCCACTATTGCAGCGGCCGGAAGGAATTCCAACAGCGGGTCTACTCCTCCGTCTAGATCGTCCACTCTCAGACGACAGTGCTCGAGAGCAATGAGGCGGCAGAGAAGCGGAACTTCATCCAAACACGCTGACAGAGCGGAAGAGTTCTTGTTCAACGAGCTCTCCGCTGCAACAAATGATTTTTCTTTGGAGAACAAAATTGGGTCTGGTAGCTTCGGGGTCGTTTACAAGGGTAAGCTATCGGATGGACGGGAGGTTGCCATCAAGAGAGGTGAAACGAAGTCCAAATCCTGGAAATTTCAGGAGAAGGAAACTGCGTTCGATTCGGAATTAGCATTTTTGTCCAGGCTTCACCACAAACACCTGGTGAAACTTATAGGTTACTGTGAGGAGAATGACGAGAGGCTTTTGGTGTATGAGTACATGAAGAATGGCGCTCTCTATGACCATCTGCACAGCAAGGACAATGTCGAAAAGGGCAGCAGTGTTGTCAACTCCTGGAAAGTGAGGATCGGAATTGCATTGGACGCGGCCCGGGGAATTGAGTACCTCCATAACTACGCAGTTCCGTCGATTATCCACCGAGATATCAAGTCCTCAAACATACTCCTAGACGCAAACTGGACAGCGAGAGTATCCGATTTCGGACTGTCACTTCTAGGATCAGACTCTGATCAAGAGCAGCGCCCGATGAAGGCAGCCGGCACAGTTGGGTACATTGACCCGGAGTACTACAGCCTCAATGTCCTGACGGCCAAGAGTGATGTTTACGGCTTTGGAGTTGTCTTACTGGAGCTTCTGACCGGGAAGAGAGCCATATTCAGAACCGGGGACTCCAGCGCGCCGATAAGCGTAGTGGATTTCACCGTGCCAGCGATCATGGCAGGCGAGGTGTCCAAAGTGCTGGACCCGAGAGTCGGAAGGCCTGAGCTGAACGAATCCGAGGCGGTAGAGTTGGTGGCCTACACGGCTATGCACTGCGTCAACTTAGAAGGCAAAGACAGGCCGACCATGTCGGACATTGTGGCCAATCTGGAACGGGCGCTGATCCTGTGCGAAGACAGCCATGGCAGCATCTCGAATGACTCCATCGTTTCGTTATGAAAATTCTTTTTCCCACGCATTCTTTTTCACCACCACCCACCCTTTTGCAGTGAGAATGCTGATGTAAATGGGTAGCCCTTTTGTAAAGTTATTCCGGTTCTGATTTGATAAATTATTGATTTCATCAGTGAAGAAACATACGCAGCCTGGACATGGGACAGAAGTTTGCATCATCATGTTGTTCAGCTTCTCATGATGACTTGGTCGAGTTTACGTGTGTGTCGCTTTCTGCTCTTTTATGTTCATGAAAGGCGGGCTCACACGCCCCCACTAGGTCAACAAGCTGAAAAGTCGTCATTGCTGGTGGTGCTAAAGTTTTCCGGGTCCAAGACAAGCCAGGAGTCGCATCACGTTAGGCGGGGGTTAGATACAAGGTCAGACTTTTTCAACACCCTTAAAAAGTGCTATAGAAAAAAGGCAGCAGAACATTCAGCTGCACTCAACTACATGACGGCATTCAAGTTATCCGCATGCTAGCTGTAGCCCCCTCCTACCGCCATTTTGCAATCTCTTGACTTTCATGGGGGCTGCGCTTGTTTCATTTCTGTTATGGATGCCATTAATGAAAGCGTAGTCTCTCTCTGTTCTACTTCGATGTCTGAAAGCTGAATCAGGACGTGGGATTAATAAATCCATACTCGCCTCTGATAATCTATTATTCCGTGTTTGTAGCATTGACAGTGCTGGGCCAGGTCAGAGATGGATGGTTTGGGATTTTAAAACTCACTTGAGCCACCCTGTCCCCTTTCTGTGCCCATTTCACGCTGGCTTGCCAATTTATGAACAGTAACTGTTTCTAGATCAGGGAACTGGAGCTTCATGAACACCACACTTTCATCTGTTCACACTTTAATGATTTTAGCCTCGAATAGAATAACATTTGTAGCTGAAGTTCCCCTTTGGAATGGCATCCAAGGAGTTCAGATAAAAAGCAAAACGACAACGTTTCTGCTTTCACTGAAGGTCTGCTTCGGGCCTATTGACACTGATCCGTATTGTGTTTTCATAAAAAAGACAACCCCAAATTCTGAATCCAGTGAGCACCTCATCAGCTCATGTGTGATATGTATGATAGGATAATAGATACAGTCCTGATACACATAGGAGAGCAGCAGCAAGCAGGTGCTTCCATTACTTTCCAGTTTTCTCACAAAGCATGAAGAGCACAACGCCGGGTGTTATGTACCAATCTCAATGTGTAATCAAACCTGTGGCGTGGTCCAATGTGTTTCCTTTGTTTTTGTGCAGGACAAGCTTGAGGGTTCAGATGTGTCCTTGAAAGAGCTCTCCAGATTGATGAGGTATGAGGACCAGGTCAAACAATGTCAAAGTGCATAAGTAGCTTCACAGACCTGTACTTTTCCCCCTTGCGGCTGTAGAGGGGAACAGATCGAATGCCCCTTCTTAGTTCCCAGACCGGCAGGACTGTTTGACCCCCGAAATCATCCTTTTCAGACATGTCATACTCGTGAACCTCGATCCGGAGCAGAGCTAGTTCTGGCACTGTGAGTTGGAACTCAAATTCTTCATTCCAGTTGGGTATCCAGTTGTCCTCCAAGGTTTTTGTTTTCTTCATTACGGTATCAGCCGGAACTCCAGCAATTCCAATCTGCGTATGAACCAAGCTTCAACAATGTTAAACGGCTAATATTTCTCAATTTTTGTGGGCTCCTGGCAGCTTGAGCTAAATAACATCCTTATTTCAATCATTAGTCAGTTTCAAATTTCATCAATCTGGCACAACTTTCTTTCATGTTTATTTTATATTACTCTTTCATCGGACAAAGATGTTCACAGATGTATAATTTAATGATATTAACAATAAATAACTTACTCTAGCATAGAAATCTGGGGGCGAATATGCATCAAAATGTGTATGTGAGAAATCATAGTACCATCCCTCTCCCATATATATTTTTACCTGTTTCACAAAAAACCTGACAATTAGCAGACCATTGAAGAACACAACAATGACACAGATCATTTTAAGTGCACGACCAAATCACCGGACCATACAAATGCATAAAATCATCCAAGGAATAGCACCTTAAAGAGGTCTATTTGAATTTCAATAAAGAAACTACCTTCAAAGTCTTCTTGATTGGGAGCTGTATTCTAGGGTCAAACACCTCGTTATGTGGACCGACTTTCAACAAAAAGTCTGGTTTCTTAACGTAACCACAGCCGCCATTAGCTTTGAACATACCATGCATAAGCCAGAGTGATCGTCCGTACCCCTGCACGGGCAAACTCTTTTATTTCCTTAATGGGTCATACATACATGAGTTGTGAAGAAAAAAGAATGGTAATGGAATGTAAACAATTAAATTGTGATCATTTCCAGCTAAGTCTTATTTACAGCTTGCAGATATAAGCATACACTTTATTCTTCATCATAGGCACATAGTATCATGAAAACATATCTCAACAACAATTCTTTAGGAGAATAATACAGTTGTTGAAAAGTTTTAAATGAAAATCACACCTGCATATTGAATGCCACCATCTGAGCCCCATGCATCCACCCAATAAGGGGATTGTAATTGGAAGAGGTAACACGAGTACCCTTCGGGTAAACTCTCAGGATATTACGCTGGGTAAACCTGTCCATAAATTAAATAAAAATAACATTCAGATTGGTTAGGCCATGCCCGCCAAAAATAAAAACAAAGGTGAAATGTTTATAACTCGTCTTCATATATGAATTATCCAACTGAGATCACAGCACTTGAACGATATAATAAGCAAGAGCCACTGCTAGTCGAGATCCAAAAGATAAAATACATAGTTGATAGCAAAATGTATACAAATTTACAGATAAATTCATAAGATTGATCACCCAACGAGCTAACTACTTGAGATATGCTGGTATTGACTCTTTCCTTAAAGTCATATAAGGTCACTTGCCCTTTTGCAATTCATTCCCGTTAATGTCTAATCATGATAAGAGGCCATCAGTATTTTATACCTGGGCATGCAGCATTTACTGCAAGAGACTTTTCATACTTTTAGTAGAAGGTAAAATGTTACCAAAGCATACATGCATTTGGTAGAATAGAGAGAAACACACACTAGCATAAAAATTAACGACAAACATGCATCACCATAGTCCATATCGGTTTGAACAGAGTTACAATTACATTGTAATATTATGATATTTCGATAGGTAATGATTCGTACCTCACAATGTCAGTTGCATAATTTAAAGCAGCCTTCTCAAGTTGTGGCTCACTCAAACTCAGTCGTCTAACTTTATTTGGATCGACTTTCAGACACTCTTCCATTCCACCTTTTGGCTTCCCAGCATGGATGGCTATCAGACGCTTGTATTCAGGTGCCGGTTTGTGTGTCTGTACATCTTCATCACCACTTTCTTCTTCATCATCATCATCCTCATCATCATCTTCCTCGGGCTGCTTAAATATTCGTTGAACAAAATCTATGAACTCGAAAATTTTACAAAAGAAAACATAGATTACAAGCTACAACAACAAAATCTGCAAACCTTATGGTCAGCTTTGAGATTGGGGACTTCCTTCCCCCATGCTTCCTCATCACCTGAACCCTTGCCCTTCTGCATATCTACATCTCTTTCCGTAACTTCTTTGGCTTGAAGGTATTCTTTTGGTGGCTTTGTTGATATGATAATTCGCCTTTTCAGAGATTCTGGGGAAGGAAATTCCTTCAAGCACTCAGAACCAGGAGCAAACAGTATGTCATCAAATGTTTTAGTGACCATCTACAAACACATGATCCCGTGTCAGTTAAAAACTGAATAAGGGTCCAAAATTGTTGCAGAAAAGGCAGACATGCTCACATCTGCCACTTTAGCTTGAAGATCTGGAGTCAGATGATCTTCAAGTGTAACAACAACTGGGTACTCAGATGCAGTAAAAGCATGTTCCTTAATGGAACGTAAACACTTTATAAGTTCCACCGGAGTTGTTAATGTCCTACATGTAGATATCGAACAAATCATAAATATAAACAAATGCTTGCATTTGAAATTGTCATGATAGTGGGATCTTCTTTTCTTGTCATATTTTCCCCTTCCTTTAATACTTTACATTTTAAGTTACAAATGTACAAGGATAGCAGCAGAATTTTCTACCGTTTATCAACTATTATAGCATGATTGAAACCTCGGCCACTTTCCTATTATTCTCTTTAAAATAGGATACAAATATACCTTCCATGTAGAACCTCTATATCATCTTTTGTAGAATTGGGCCAGATGTCCAGTTCAATGACTCTTACACCTCGAAGAAGTGCTTGAATGATAGGAACATCGCTGCAGTCACTGCTAAGCTGGTTTCCAGTAAGATAAGAGTTGTGGCCAGTATATATGAAGTAGTGTGACAGCGGGGCAGTCATATCCTGGTGCACCTGAAAAATCATTAATGATGAGATTAAAAATAAATCTGGGTAGCACAAAACCAAACACAAATTATTTTTTTTGGTAATTCCGTGATAAGCTAACATTCATTAAATTGCCACCATAATATACGATGCCCGAAATGAGACCAGGATCTAAAAATGCCACAACGAACAAAAAAGAACAAAAAAAAAACCCATGGATAAACTTCTTAACTATGCTTAATCAGACAAAAGACAGATCATTCCATAAGACGGCTCCCCAGACATTGTAATTACACAGGTCTTGAAAATACCAAAGTGCTGAGCCAAATAAAACACAATCCGTTCGGAGCAGCTAAGCTATCACCAAAGGGTTACACTTAGATTCTTCAGTACCGACATTTGCCGTTGAAAAAGGTAGTTCATCCCAAACATGATGGGAAATCACAGTCACTTTGAATTTCTAATCGAGTTACAGATTAACTACAGATCACCATACAGAGCAGACAGAGCTTGTATGTGCTCCAAGAACCCAAATGAAGTCCATAACACCTCAGTCAACATAATCACAGATTTCCAATTTTTAATAACCAAGATCACAACTAAATACCATAAGCAACCTAAAATTCGCAGGATCCAAATACAAGAAGAGATTCGAGGGAGGGAGGAGTTTTTACCCCGAGAGAAGGCGGTATAGCCGGGTTGAAATCGGCAAAGAGGTACCTAAAAAATGCCTCCAGATGCAGCCCCTTGCGCTGGAATATACCTAAATGCTTGAGCTCGGGTAAACTCTCGAGAATGGCCTGGGCGTCCTCCTTGGTGGCCTTCTCCTCCTTCTGGACTTCGACGAGAAACCTGTGCAGATGCTCGACCGTCATGATGTTGTTCTCAGAGTAGCGGCCGAAGAGCGCCTTGACCTCGGCCGGCGCCTCGGCTGCGGCCAGGCGGAAGCGACGGCGGAAGCAGAAGCAGACTCTGTACGTTTGCTTCGACATCGTCGTCGAATTCGTCTGGTTGGGAAACTGGAGAAGCAAACGATGAAAGGAGATGAAGAAAATGATTATTATATTATGCCGTATTTTCGTTTGGATAATCCTAATTTTATTTAACTAATTACATTTTTAATATAATACGCGCGCGGGTTCCCTTTTCGGTTTTAATTTCTGGTTTATCTGTTGAACCAGACAGTTAAGATGGTGCGGATTAGTACTTAATTTGAGATTATAAAACAGTTGTGGTAACTACTAACGAAATAAAACATAATTATTAGTAGTAACTACTTACGCTAATTATGATGATAAATAAAGTAAATTACGAAATAAAAATAATAGTAACAGATCTGGTATTCCATATCTATATATATTAGTACTGAATTTTATTTATTAATAATAATAGTTTATATTTTTTATTTATTCTCGTGTTGTCATTTTAAAAACTATTTATTATTCATATTTTTAGTTTACAATTTGAGATAATGATTATCTAAAAAATCTATGTTTAATACTTATTATAGCAGCGTGTTTAGTAAATAATCTTCTTTAGTAGTGAGAAATCAATTTTAAATTTTTAAGCAGACGCACTAATAGTAAACAACAAATAGAAAATTGGGTAATTTGTACATAAATTCTCAAACGGAGACAGTTGTTAATTGTGAGAAGAATTTAAAAATATTGTTTGATTTTTCAATTTGCTATAAATCGATATTATTAATGTTCATCATATAATTGTGAATTAGAGAAGGTATGTGAGGTCGGCAGGGGAAGAGGAATATGCTTTGCTGGTATTTATTGTGATGCTTTGCTTTTTTATTATATTTGAACAAATTAAAGATAATAAATGAGATAAGAGTGTGTCCTTTTTATGCTTTTCGTGACGTGTTTTGGTATGCATGGACCATCTCATCGGCCTGAAACTTATAACTAGTATATTAAAAAGTGGTCGGCAAGTGTTTTTGTTTTCTTGGAAGCTCCACACGCGCGCGAGAGGCTAAAACCTACTCCTGATTACAATTAGGAATCATAGTTATGTATTATCAGAATCAATCAGAAATTAAACTGATCATACTTTGGGTTCGTGATTCATCAATTAGACCGGTCGGATCAACGCTAATAAATTACAGGGGAAAAATTCAAAAGGGGCCCTGAACTATCACCGTTTACCCAATTGCGGTCAGAACTACCATGATTTTCAAAAAGAGTGCAATGAAAAAAAATTGGACTGATTTTCTAAATTAAAATGTATCATTACATTCTAAACCTAATATTATTATAAGACTTAAATTTTTGTGCAAAAATTATGTCATTTGATTGTCAAAAGACGTCGTTTTCTTTATGAGCGCAAAATGATATAATTTATTTTGATAACCAAATGATGTAATTTTCGCACACAAATTTAAGTCTTATAATAATATTATGTTAGGAATGTGATGGTAAATTTTATTTTAGAAAATCATTCGAATTGTTTTTTAATTGGATCTTTTTTGAAAATCGTGGTAGTTCTAACCGCAATTGGGTAAACGGTGGTAGTTCAGGACCCCTTTTGAGTTTTATCCCTAAATTATATTATGTAACTTGATCGATAAAATATATAATAAGTAAATGAGAGTAGCGAGATAGAAAGAAATAGTTGAATTCTTTCAGCTGCATTTGAATCGGAGGGAAGCACCAGATCATTCTCAATGAGATCATAAGCTTTTTCATTCCAATTCGATATGGAACCCACTCAAACTGGGTTCATCATATACTTAGAGGCTTTATATTCACCATGATGACAAATTAAGTTCAGTTTGTAGAGAACCCATTGCTTTGCACCTTTGGCAGAGAAAGGTACTCTTATGACTGGGATCATTCGATTCCCAGCTTTACAATTCAGGTGGGAGTCGATTTACAATGGATAATTTAAAGATGAAAATTTCAAACAGAGGCACACTGCTACTAACAGGCCTGTGTTTAGCTTTAAAATATGAAGAAGATTGAGGCATCAAACTAAATCTTCATATGCCGGACCGTGCACAAAATCATAACCATTTGCTATACTGCACAATGCTGATTGTATACCTTCTACCTTCTTACCCCAGACTCGACATTTGTTGCCCAGTCGGTCCTAGCCCGAACTCTAACCCAAGACGATCGGCCAAGAGTTTTTATGACCCAGCCCTCAACCAGCTCAACTATATCGAGTTTTCATGTAAGGATGTTGTTCATAAAATTGAGGGTCAAGGGAAGCAGTAGCTAGTGGAAAGTCCAGGAGCAGGGTTAATTAACATTTCAGAAAATGCATGCTCCCATTGTAATCCCTTCCCTTGGGAACACTTACTGGAAAATCTTCACTCTCACCAGCAGTGAATAGTATCAACTAGATTGCTACCCAGTTGCACAACATGTCAACATCTTGAAGACACTCACAAAGCCATGAATTGCACCACTAATACGACCCCCAGGTGCTAAATAAATGCGCAAGATCTTGAATACGGTTAGAAAGACTAATGCATTTATGCAAGAAAATCACATCTCTGTTCCCTTCCTTT
>NQLW01000059.1:267852-321824 GCA_002312845.1 Kalanchoe fedtschenkoi
CAAATTAAAAAATCTCATAATAGGATTAGATTTAACTATTTAAGGGATAAAACCCAAAAGGGTTTTGAACTACCACAACTTACCTAATTGCGGTCAAAACTATCATGATTTTCAAAAAGGGTGCGATGAAAAAAAATAGAATGATTTTCTAAAATAAAATTTACCAATACATTCTTAAACTAATATTATTATAAGACTTAGATTTGTGTGAGAAAATTATATAGTTTGATTATCAAAATAAATTATACCGTCTTGCGCACATAAAAAAATGATTTTTATAACCAAATGACGTAATTTTTAAACACAAATTTAAGTCTTATAAAAATATTAGTTTTGGAATGTAATGGTGAATTTTATTTTAGAAAATCTGTCCAATTTTTTTTCATCACACTCTTTTTAAAATCATGATAGTTCTAACCATAATTAGATAAGCGGTGGTAGTTTAGGGTTCCTTTTGGGTTTTTTTCTAGATGTAATGAACATATCACATCGTCTGATGAACATAACTGTTTATCTGATGAAAAATCTCATTTGATGAATATAACACCTCATCTGATGAACATAATAGAAAAAATAATCAAAATGAAATAAAGTTCATCTAATGAGCATATCATCAAATGTGATGAATATATTATCGAATCTAATGAATATATCATCCAATGAACATAACAGCTCACATGATGAACATATTATATTCTCTGTTGAACATAGCAGCTTATCTGATGAACATTTTAGCTCATCTGATGAGCATATCATTCAATGAACATAACAGCTCAACTCATGACCATATATCAAGTCTGATCAATATATAAGCTCATCTGTTGAACATATCGATTCATCTCATGAACATAATAACTTATCTGATGAACATAACAGCTCATATAATGAATATATTATTAAATAAATAGTGTAACTCATCTGATAAACATATTATTAAATATGATAAACATTACATCTCGGTTGATATAAAGAAAATATCATCCAATGAACATAGACGCTAACTTGATAAATATATTATCAAATCTGATGAATATAACAGCTTATCTGATGAACATAATAGTTCATCTAATGAACATGATATAATAGATATCAATAAAAGAAAATAAAGCTTATCTGATGAACATATCGGCTAATTTGATGAACATAATATTTCATCTAATGAACATATAATCTCATATGCTAAACATATCATCCACTGAACATAGTTACAATCTGATAAACATATTTATTAATTAATGAATATAAAATATAAAATTCTTACATTTTATTTGAATTTTTGTAAAACAAGATAATATATTTTCATTTTTTATAATATTTCATTTTTTAAAATTTATTTATTACTGTGTATTTGAGGGAGGGTGAGGTGTTTAATGAAAAAACGTAAAATGACGTCGTTTTCGAACGAGAGCACCGGTGCTCTCTATCCACCAAGAAATTGTGAATTACTGGATAACAGGTGGAATTGGCTCGAACCATACGAAAATGGCCAGTTCGACATAGAACTGCTCAATTATATGATGAACCGATTAAAATTAATTAATAAGATAAAATTAATTACTAATTATTTAATAATTATTAATAATTGTATAACTGTAGCTAAGCTGCCTCCCTGCTCCTAGCACTTAACAATTAACAGCGTCCTCTAAACTTGTCAAACACGTAAACAAACTCAGATTCTTGTGCATATGGATCATGTCGTTTTTCAATTTATTCGATAGCGTAATCCAATTCGAATAGTAAAAAAAATTTAAATTAATTAAAAATCATAAAAACTATTTCAATTCAAAAAATTATATAAAAATATAATTAAAAAATTATACCAATTAGAATAGTTATATTCATTAAATGAACATATATGTTCATAAGTTGGATACACATATTCATAAAATGAATAAATATATCTAGGTATCTATTTTAATACTATGCATAGTTATCAGAACAGGACCGGACCGGCTGGTTTGACCGGTTGGATCAAGAACCGGACCTGGTATCGGTCCGATTTGAAATTAATATCGGGTTGCATATTGAACCGAAAAAAACCGAATAAACCGGCTGATTTTTTACAAAATTGGTGAACCAGATCGGTCTGGTTGAACCGGTTTAATATAATTGATGGCTTAATTAACATTAAATTAAATGTAAAATTATTTTAAATAATAAGGGCGAGCCCTTTATATTTTAGACGACACCATTAACTAAACAAACTGTCTAAGTTACATGTTCTATTATTTACAATTATCACCTTAGACTTACTATATTATAATTATTGAAGTAATTAAACCGGCGATCGAACCGATTTGAACTACCGGTTCAATCAGAAAACCGGGAACCGGGACCTTGGCCGGCTCGATCTCCGGTCCGGTTCTGATAACTATGATACTATGACCATAGTTTTTAATATCGGATTGGATCAACCGGTTAGACCGGCACCAGACCAGGTTCCGGTCAGGACTACACATGTAATTAGGTTGATCGGACCAAACTGACTGATTTAATATAAAATCGGTCAAACCGGACCGGTTTCATAATGAATCAGTTGAATACTACTCCCTCCGTCCTCTAATACATGTCGTTTAAGGTTAATTTGAATATATTAAAGTGAAGTTAATGCTAACGGTTGAACAAATTAATAAGTAAGTGGTTAATATTTTTTTTAAAAAGTTCGTGCAAAAAGTAAAATTGGTAGATGATTACTGGTGAGGAATGTAATTTTTATTAATTATGATAATGAAGTGATTAATGTTTGACATTTTAAGGTAGTTGTTGATATTAAATACACATTGAAAATTATTAAGTGACAAATAAAAATGGACAAAAAATTCAGCTAAATGACATGTAAAAGAGGAAAGAGAGAATAATGTATAACTAATTTATCATTAACCACTAATTAATATTCCATTAATTATAATTAATATATTTGAAACTGTAAAAAGAGTCCATTGGTTTCGAACTCATTCCCGTACTCTTTAGAGGAAGACTTCTATCACTAGACTTGAATTTTTTGGGTGGACACAGTATCATGTGGATTGTGAACATCGCTAATAAGGAGTTGTCACGTGTCATTTTGACTTTTTAGAATGTCACGTGATGATTCATCATGGTTTTAAAATTTTTTAAAATTTTCAATGCTTCACGTGTCAGATCAAAGTGTCACATAATTGTTCCGTTTTGATGAATCCAGAGACTGACGAAGCTCTCCCAGCTATTTGCCATCAACGGATCCTTTGTCCAATAATTTGAAGCAATTTTAAATTATTTTATATTTGGATTTTTATTGGACCTGGAATCTAATCAAAATATGTGTGCGGAGGAACAAATAACATGGCGCCCAAAAATAATCCAGTGAAGAATTTCTCCAATTGATAACTGGAGATGATGCGCTTGCCTATTGCAATGAGTCTACTTACCTCAACTTGTGTCATTCTTGCCCTCAATCAACTATTTACTCTATTATTTTGTACTTTGCTGAATGTGTGCAAAACAAAAGTGTGATTTACAAGGGTGATATTTATGTTCGTCAGTATGTTTATAAATTGGATATTTTTGTTTATCAATCGAAATCTTATGTTTATCAAATTGGTAATTATATTTGTTAATTGAATACTTTTATTCATTAGATCGATAACTATAGTCATTAGTTGTTGAATATCTATATTCGCCGAATGAATAACTTGCTACACCTATTAAATTAGTTATTAAAAATGTAATTAAAAAACGACTGAATCTTGATAAGTTTAGAAAAGAAGCATACGCTGAGAAAAATGCAGGTGGCTCTAGCTATGATTTTGACGTTTACACTCGTTTGGGTGATTGTGCTTACATATTTTGTGAAGAAACGGCACTCATGGAGTACTGGGGGGGAACTTGTTTTGCCTGTCAAATCATGTGAACTTTTGCGTAAAACAGTTTTATGTGTTGAAGAAAAGATCAGTATACCATTGAAAGAGCTGGACAAACTTACCAACAATGTGTTAATTTAGTGGTTAAGGCCTAAGAGTGTTATCTAACAAATTTCAAATTTGATTTGAAAAAATAAAAAAGCGAACTTGAGCTCATTCACAAGCCTTGAATTATATCCACTAATTAATACTACACAGCAGCCTAATAGTTGCACAACATCTTGATTACGGGTACAAAGACTCATGCAGACTGGTGCAAGAGAATCACATCTTCGTACCCTTCCTTACACAGCTTTCAGCAGAATGAAACTCAAATTCATAGACGCAGAATGAGACTCAAATTTATAGAAGTTGAACGCGACTCAAAATCACAGACACAGAACGAGACTCAAATTCACAGATGCCATGAAAAATCCAGACACTGACCTCAACAAGACATTTATACGGAAGAAAATGGAAGAGTGCAGGAAACACCGTAAGAGTTCGTACCGAACTATTGACGCAATCAATCAACCAGACTTGTCGCCGGAATCTTTGCCGCTGGCAGCACGATGTTGACAGAAGGTAAGGACATCCGAAGAGAGGCCAGAGTAAAGGTCGCGGATCTTGGAGATATTCTCGTTGATCTCCTGAATCAAGGCCACGTTCTTCACCATGTTATCGGCAATTCTGGACCGGTGGTTCTCGTTCACTTGCTCCATCAAGATTTGATTATGATCCATCATCAACTGCACGTCTCTGAACCGGTCGCCGAACAACTGCCACGACTCATCCCCGCCGCCTCCGCCGTCTTTCGGATTTTCTTCTTTGCCTCGGCTGCCGCTGCTTTCTATGGAAAAAACGTCTCCACCGCCTCGGGATGACGAATCGCGTTTTCTGGATTTCTTTGGTGTGGCGGTGGGAGTTGTGACGGTCTGACTGATGTTGTGTTGTTTCTGTTTTTCGCCGGAGCCACCGCTGCCGCCTGCCTCCATTGTGGATTCTGCTGCGTGAAAGCTGCTCGTCAGTGACGCCGGAGCTCCGATAGGACACCGGAAATCGGAAGAGATGAAGAGCAAGGAAAGAGAGAGTGAAAGTGCGAAGCAGAAAACGCACCGGTTGTATTTTCACAACTGATCTGTTAGTCTGTTACAATGGCGCCAACAGCATTTTAAAAGCTGTGAAAAATACACTACCACCCCTATTCAAAATACAATAACGCCCCTACAGTTATAAAACACACACACATATCCCCTCTACACATTTAGCTAAATATGAGTGTTAAATAAACGATAGTATGAGTGGTCAATAAAAATTAAAAAAATAAATTAATCAAATTGAACCAAATCAATAGATTTGATTTGTTTGGAATAATTAATACAATTCAATTTTCAAAAAATGATAATTAGTTATTCAGTTTGATTTATAATTTTGTAAAACCGAATTGAATCAAACCAATTCATTTCACTATATTTAAAATCATATTTTTTATAAAAAAAAAACTCTCTTTTTGTTTTTTTTTGAGTCACCATGCACCAAGGTTTGAAGTTTGAAGTCGTAATGTGGATGCAAAGAATTTCACCTCTAACCTCTATCATATTTAAATTTAATTGTATATATAATAAAATTATTATTTATATATTATTATTTGTATAACTAGCTTATTTCGCACTGGGTTTTAATTTTTTTTTGTTGATTTTGTATTATAAATTGTATTTAAGTAAAATTTCTATTTAGTATGTATCACAGATATGTTTATATTACAGTCAATTTCTGTAAACATAAATTAAAATTAGTGTGAATAAAAAATAAAATTTTACAATAAAAAATGTAGATAAATTAAATATTCAAAATAATCATAACAAAGGTTTATGAATATGAACGTTATGAATATGAAGTCAAAGCATTAACCCTCTTCATCTAACTGAAAGTTGCGACCATTTTTCTGAAGAAAAAAATTAAGATTTTAAATAAGAACATATTTTAACTAATGTGTAATTAGAACCCTCTTCGTTAGGCGGTTATCAAATAGTTAGAAGCATTACATTCACCATGATGACCAATCAAATTCAGTTTGTAAAGTACCGATTGTTTTGCACTGAGGGAGGAATGGGTGCAAGTGGGAAAACTCTTGTGCATTTCCAACTTCATTTTTTTTAAATATTTTTAATTATCACACCAGCTCATGATATGTTCTTAGAGACACTCTACATGCATACTAGTTTTCACGCTCCTCGAATAAAATCCGCTGCGCGGTTGCAATAAAAGTCAAATTCAAAACTTCTGAGCAGATTGATTTCTCACTTGGTCAGGGTAGAGAAGGGAGTTAATTTACAAAGGACAATTCAAAGCTGAAAACTTTAAATTGAAACACACTGCCCTAGGCGTGTTTTGAGCTTAAAAGTATGAAGAAGATTAAGGCATGAAACAGAGACTCCAGGTACACTAGTTTTAACTTGATCCGTGTGTGCTAACTTGAGTTTCTGTCAATGGACGATGCTGGACTGGGCAAAAATGGATCTTGGTTAATCACAACTGCTGTAACCAGAGTTGGTAAGGACTTGAAGAGTAGAGTGGTGCCTGAAAATGCATGATGTGTTGTGTAGAATTCATCGATCTCACTAGTCACCAGGGTAAACCAATATCCACAACTACTCATTTGTACTCTCATAAGTCATAACCATTTGTCATACTGCACAATGCTAATTGTTTACCTTCTCCCTTCTTACCTCACACCTGAAATTTGTTGCCAAGTTGGTCCTAGCCCGAACTCAAACCCTAAGACATTCGACCAAAATTTTTATTGGCTCGGACCTTGACCAACTCAAGCTACACACCTCGACCAACTCAGCTACCCATACAAAAGTTTACAACTCAGCTAATCAGATGTGGATGTTTCCAGTTTGAGTCTCAACTCTAAAGGGGTGCGGAGCGGAAAGCCCAGGAGAAGGAGGAGCAGGGTTAATGTTTCAGAAAGTGCTCCCATTGTAATCCCTTCCCTTGGGATACACTTAGTGTGTTTGTTTTAAAGGAGTGATTCTTGGGTGGATTGTGTCCACCACGTGGCGGTGGACATCACCAATGGAGAGTCGTCACGTGTAATTTAACTTTTCAACACGCCACGTGGCGACTCTCAATTGGTGGTGTCCACCGCCACGGGGTGGACACAGTCCACCCAAGAATTTCTCTTGTTCAAGAATGGAAAGGAAAATGAGAGGAAAAGTGAATTCTCCATAAATACATCTCATTTTTTTTATTTGGTTAGAGTGGAAAGTTCATAAAAAAGTGCTCAAACATTTTGTTTAGTTAAAATTTTTCATCTCTTTTTCCATCTAATTTCCCCCTCCAACTTTCCCTAAACCTAACAATGAATCTCTTCTCATGTTCCCTCAAATTTTCATTTCCCTCAAATTTTCCCTAAACCAAACACAGCCTTACTGTGAATTGTATCCACTAGATGACTACACAGTTGCACAACATCTTGAACACATTCACAAGCCATGAATTCTCTGTCCACTAATACTACCCAGAAGCCTAATATTTGCACAAGATCTTGAATACTGTTAGAAAGACTCATTCAGACTGATGCAAGGGAATAACATCTTCTTAACCTTATAAAGCATTCAGCAGAATGAGACTCAAATTTATAGATGCCATGAAAAATCCAGAAACTAACCTCAACAGTACATTCTAAGCAAATGGAAGAAAGCAATTAAGAATCCAGACGCTAACCTGAACAGTACATTTTCTACGGCAGAAAAGGAAGAGTGAAGGACACACAGTGAGAGGTCATACCGAATCCAGTGACGCAATCAATCAATCAGACTTGTCGCTGGCAGCACGATGATGAAAGAAGGTAGAGAAATCCGAAGAGAGGTCCGAGTAGAGGTCGCGGATCTTGGAGATGTTCGCGTTGATCTCCTGAATCAAGGTCACGTTCTTCAACATATTCTCAGCATTTTTGGAGCGGTGGTTCTCATTCACCAGCTGGATCAGGATTCGGTTCCGATCCAGAACCGACTGCACTTGCCTGAACCCCTCGCTGAACGACTGCCACACCTCATCCCCGCCGCCGACGTGTTCCTGATTTTCTTCATCGTCTTGGCTGTCGCGGCTTTCTCGATCACAAATATCTCCGCCGCCACGGGATGATGAATCGCGTTTTCTGGATTTGTTTGGTTTGGCGATGGGAGCAGTGAGGGTTTGATTGATGTTGTGCTGGTTTTGGCTTTCGCTAGAGCCACCGCTGCCGCCGGCCTCCATGGTTGATTCAGCCGCCGATGAAGAAGCGGGAGCTGTCATGCAGGTAAACGATGGTACGCATCTGCCAGGTCAGATCTCGACAAAACGAGGTCAAAAACTGGTGATGCAGATGATGTCGTTGCTGCTGTGTAGGTTTTGTTTGAACATCACGGGCTGCTAGTAAGAGATTGTTTATGATACGTTGTCGTTTTGCCACTTTTCCACCTTGTCGATATCATCCTTAACCGAACGAATCACTAGTGTGCGTGAACTCGAACTAGTAGTCAACAACAGATCAGAAAGTCAGCACAAAGCGAGTGCAGGTTGGCACTGCACATCAACAAATCAATGGTGATTTTACTCATCTGACTTTCTCTTCTTCCCGAGTATGGTAGCTCTCTGGTATCTGGCGCCACCCATCCGCCATTTCTTGAAAGCTGTCGTCGATGACCTGGCCGCTTCGTACACTACAGGAAAAGCAAAACCATTAACTACACCTGAAATTGAATATTTAGTGTGAGAGATAGGAACTGAAAGCAGGAGTTGAGATCAGTAAGAGGATGGTATTGCTCACATCCTGATTCTTCTTTGGTTAGTAGTGACAAAGATTTTGGAGCCACTGAGGATGCACTGTGTCCTTTGATGAGTATATCTTTGTACCGGCACTTAAAGGCGTACAACAGCAGCGGGCCAATCGTTTTCTCGCCAATACTACAAGCAGGTCAGAAGCTTATTTATGATGTGTATTTAAACAAACTAGCTTTGTTTCTTACAAGCTTCAATAGCAGAATTTTTTTTTGCAGAACAAAAAAGAAAAGGTCCAATTATCCGTGTAGAAACAATTCTCCATCCATGGCTCTGAACCAACACGAGTTTTTACTAAACAAATGGAAAATATGAAGAAAACTTAACCAAATTACATTTATAAACTGACCAAAATATTATCCAGCACAGTAGCATGTGTTACTTTCTAGGTTACTAATGTCTTGGTTCGTATAATGGAAATTCTGGCATTCGCCTTATAGTTCCACTTCAAGCTCTGAGACACAGATAGATCGCATCTCGCATAATGCATTATTGGAATGCACTTACGAATGTAGAATTGTCGAATATGTCATAGTTCATAATATGGTTAGGCGTGAAGAGGACAATAGTGACTACTTAAAGGCAATTACATGCTGGGAATGACATTTGGTTAGAAGCTTACAGTGGTACAATCTTGCATCCCAACTCATAGAAGTAAGGACACCGACTTCTTAGGTCCACGCATGAAACATCGGCCTGAATTTCCTTCCTTGTTCTACAGAGGAAAACACGCATATCAGCAATAAATCAACTATTACACTGTGTACATATGAGTCATATGACACAGATTCAAAAAAATAAGCTGCTGATTCTCTCTGAATTTCAAAATGAATAATGTAATACCTTTGATTCACAGTGAACGAAACCACATAAAGTGATGGAAAGTAGTATGAAAATGAGGATATAAAATGTTACTATAAGGACAAACCTCAAGAACTCTTTCATGTAGATGTTAGCTAATTTGATCAAATCATATATAAAAAAATGATAAATAAATAACCTAGTGTTTCACTGGACAGGTGGTAAAATAAAACAGACATACTACATTCTCAGCATCAGATTCTACTCAGTACTCACAAAGGGGATATCATGTAGAATAAATATCATGATTTCCAAATAGAAAAGCTCTTACGAGTTACGACTCTAACACATATCTAGACCAAAATGATACACGTATACCTACATAACGAAACGGCTCTTATCAATCAAAAACAACTAAAAAGCAGCCTGTTAGAAACTGGCTATTGTCTTTTGTACAAACTATTTTCACCAGAGAAGACTGATGAAAGATTTACCTTTGATCGAAACAGGTAGGCACATTTATCGACACTGCTTGTCGCATGTGTAACTCCTGAGCAAGCCAGAAAGGCATGTCCACCTTTGAGCCGGGTTCAACCTGTAAATGCATGAAATTTAGAGTGTCCAAGTCTACGTTTCAATCGGTTTGCCTTCAGCAATTTCGATTAAAACTTACTGTATTCGTTATAGCACTAGGGTCAATTTGTACCACCCCATTGGCTGCCTTTTGAAATACAACAGACACAAGCTGCAAAACAAAAACAGAAAAAACAAAAAATAACACTATTTAGCGGCGGCACTATGGATGGCAGAAATGTCAGAAAATCAACCACAAAAATTAATGAAAAGCGTTGAAAATTGACTAGATTTCTAAATATGAAGAAAGATTGACTAGATTTCTAAATATGAAGAAGGAAAGATAATATTTATAAATTCTATTTTAGGTAGTAACTAAATTATTGTTTTATTAGGAGTGAGAATCAAATTTGATTTAGTATTAATGTTCTATAAATAGAATTTATTTAATATTTATAAATAATAAATTCTTCTTGAGTAGGGTAGAGTTTTATGCAAATTTTTTGTCAGAGAAAATTTTTTAGAGAGTTGAGTAGTTTGTATTAATCTTTTATTCGTGTGACTCGTGTCATTGTTTCGCTGCGGGTTACCGAGAGAAGAGAGATCTCTCTACACTAACAAAAATAAATAACAGAGAGTTTTTGCTGCATACCTCTTCCTCCATCATGATCTCATTCATATCGTAGTAATCATCCCTCGTTGCAGTTCTTGCGAAACCCGAAAGTTCCGAATTCTTCCTTCCAGCTAAACACAATACTCCAACATGTAAAGGTGCGTGTAGCTACTGGCGAAGCAGTATGACATAAAAATTCACAAATCTCAGCAATTGGAAAGTTCAACATTGACAAGATAAAACCGATCAGAATTTCGGTCTAAACAAAGAAAACACGAACCAGTGGCTGGCGATGGTGAGATCAATCACTCTCCAACAGAGCGCCCGCGCGATCTCCTAATTAGGGTTCTGAAAAAGCAATTAGAGATTCAGGATCAGGCGGATCTCGATAAGGGAAATTCATCGACCGTCGGCTGTTCGCGCGCCTCGCCGATTTCAGGGTGCCGAGAAATCGGTTGAAATGGAGGGAAAATCAAAATTTAAGCGGAAAAAAAAAAGCTTTGCGGGAGACATGAAAATTGCGGATCCGAACAGAGCGATATTTCTCGATCACGATGTTTTGAACATGGGCCTCGTCGACATTGCTAGCGGTTAAGGGTGTGTTTGATATATGAAAAATTTGGTGTAAATAAAAATTTGAAAGAAAATGAAAAAGAATTTTTTTCGGTTTAGAGAAAGTAAGAAAGAGAAAACTAGTTGAAAAATTAGATGAAAATTTCTAACAAAATAAAAGTATTATATTATTTTTCTATGAATTTTCCACCTCTAATTAAATAAAAGAAAATATGATGGATTCCATGAGAAATTCATTTTCCACTAAATTTTTCTTTTTCTCAAACTTTCTTTAAACCAAACACACCCTAAGGGTGTTGTTTAACAACCCCAAAGTCCTAGCTCTGAGCTTTGGAGGTACCACATTTAGCTTTAATATAATGGAGGTGTACGCTGAGTTGTTTTATGTGAGGCTACACATAATCTTGTTTTATAAGGCCCTCAGGATTCCATGAGCATGTAGCATTATCAATCAATAATCTTGTAAGGAACATCTCAAGATTGGGGCTACACATAGATTTAAGTAGCCAATATGGCAACTACTACCTCAGTTATGTGGCTTAATAATGGGGAAAAACCAAGAAACAATGAGTAAAATCAACCACAACTATATGTGGTGCTAGGGTGGATTCAATCTTGGAGGGTTGTTTTATGCTTGTGTATCTAGTTGGCTGTTTCATTGGCATGCTTTTATATCAGCCCCATTGAATCTTCCTGTGGAAGCCCCATTCCGATGGGTTGATGGTCCTCTTGCCATTAGCCGCGACCAGATCATGGGGCGAGTCGTCAGAGAACTCAGTAGGCATGCACTTCCAGTGAAGGGATGGCTTCCACTCAGCCTCCCTCAACACTTTCAAGATCTCATCTACTACAATATTGCTACCCTCCTCGGCTAGATGGACACCAT
This sequence comes from Kalanchoe fedtschenkoi, assembly GCA_002312845.1. Taxonomy (NCBI): domain Eukaryota; kingdom Viridiplantae; phylum Streptophyta; class Magnoliopsida; order Saxifragales; family Crassulaceae; genus Kalanchoe; species Kalanchoe fedtschenkoi. Next base: position 280,004 of record NQLW01000059.1, read on the forward strand.
CACTGGACACATCAACGAACATAGTATACATGAAATCATTATCTCATCAATCAATGACAAAGGACAAATAAATCTAGATAGAGTCCACGTTTAACTTAATTAAACAAGGGGAAGAAGGCAGAACATTTAATGACTTCAGCTTCTCATCTGAATCCCGAGGGTCTCCCACCTCAATTTAATGCATCAAGTCATTCTAAACTATCCAGAGGCCATTGCCCGGTTACTAAATCTTTAATTCAGAAAAAACTTGAGCTACCATGAGTTAAAGTCCCACTAAAATAAATAAACTAGCACTGTCTCACATCACATGTTTTATAAATATCTGACACTACCCTCCAGGTACAGACAGATCAACATAATGAAGCTCATTTTTTGTTGAGCATTGGCAGCCTACAGACAAAGATAACATGAGTAAAGCAAGAACAAACAAGCAGAGATTCTCCCGGGCCAGACTAAAACTAATTCTATATATCAGTGACTTTGACTTGTTCATTGTTGTAGGTCAACAACCTCTTTTTTGAGAGTTATTAAGCTATTCAACCTCATTGCCAAAGAGAGAGTATGAAAGAAAAGGTCAATAATGCAACTTACGTGAAGCACACTTCCATCCAATCATCTCTCTTCTGAAGAGCATGATAAAGATCGATGGCCTTTATGTCCAACTCTTTACACAGTGCTACACAAGCATCAGAGTAACTTTTGCACAACTCATTTGTTCGTACCAGCTCGCTGAGATGCGGACTGCAAGACCATAAAAACCAAACTTCAGAAAAAAAATTGCAGGGTAGTGAAGCATAAAAATAGAGAAAAATCACAAGAGGACCTTTGGTTTTGACGTACTTTAGCTTCGTTAACTGGAGGAGAACTAAGAAAGATGATTCGTATTGTATCTGAAAGACTCTGGTTGTCAAACTCGAAGAGTCAGGAACGACAAAAGTAATTTCGTCTAATTGAAAAATGGGCTGCTCAACTTTGGTTATGATGCAACCTAAAATGATGTGCTTTGATTGCCGCATGATGAGTAAATTTAAGATTCCAATAACCAAATTAGAATTGAATTATCCCACTTAGTTCTGATACTACTTATAAAAGTCTTCATACTCCCTCATATCCACTGCCCGGTAACATCATCATAATGCTAAACGAAGAAATACAGTTGGTAAGACCAAGATTAAGAGTTCAATCTGGGTCACTAAATTCACAGGAAGAAACAAATCTACTAAAGAAATTATAGTATCAAGTATCTTTCTGATAAAGACTAGAGAAGAGGTTAACAAAAATGAGCCCACTCAATAAGTCAATTATGGTTGAAATTACAATGAGATGGTACCTTCAGATGAAGTGCAATTTTTCTCATGTTCTCGATATACTCATGGAGCGGAACATGAGGACCTAAGCCAGACGAGTGAGACCCCATCGAATCATTGCCGCCAAAATAGACAATCACTAAAGCAGGCTTAACAGCAGCATTCTGAGCAAATAGTTACACAGGTTCAGCTTACAAGTTTAGTTTATCATGAGTGGACCAATCAAATATCTGGCCATCATCCGGATCGAATTCTTACTGTTTAGTATTCTTTTAAGCTCTTGTAGAAAAAGAATGTACTAAATATACATATAATGACAATTGACAGGTGACAACCAAATTGCAGGGCACATGCTACACACTAAAGGTGAATATGGTCATATGGATAAAGAATATATGCTCTGCTCCGTGCCCAGCTCCTCAGCAATGCCACACAGACAGATAAGCAACAAATTCCACTGGGTTGCATAGGTGCGAAGCATTTTTTAAAAATCCATACCTTTGGAAATACTTGATCGAGGACCTGGGCAGCGCGCCTCGAATTCCAGCCATAATAACCCCGCAGCAGTATATCTGCCTACAATATATACAATACACAACCAATTAATCAAACCACAACTTCACTATATTTGTACAGTAAATGTTATCAGCAAGGACAGACGAATCAGCATAAAATCAAACAGTTTAATTTTGAATCGTAATCAGATTCCAAACCCTCTCCTCCAGCCAAGAACTTACATGACTATGACGTTGATTAACACTAATGAAACGTCCCAATCTGTGAAAGAGAGTCATTACTGAAAACATATCTGAGATTGGAGCTATCATTTCAAGCAAGAATGAAATACAAAAAATAAATTGAAAATGAAAATGAAAATTGAGCTGCGAAGGTATCCACGGCCCGCAATCAGGCAGTCGAGCGTCTCAACCAGAGCATGATTGAGGAAAACAAAACCAGAAAACCAGACAAAATCATGAAATCGAAAGAAGACAAATGGAGATTGATACATAGATGGATACCTTTCGAGCGTAGACGTCAGCGAGCGTGGCGCCCCATCCTCCATTGCTGAAACTGAGCTGCACTATCGACGATCCGAAGAGCACAAACTGCGGCCGCGACGGTCCCGCCGCCATTCCCTACACTCCTTGCACAAACGAACAACACTCACAACAACATCAACGAGGAATTCCGAACGAATCGTCGGCTCACATCAACACCGGCGAAACCTCTTCTCTCTCACTCGCGCGATCGAAGTTTGTGCGGCTGTGAGAATTTATATGCCTTCTGCTGCTTTATACGCTTTTGAATCGGTCGCTCGGAGCGGAGAGAGACGAAGAGAGCGAACCGGTCGGCTGTAAATATTCCTTTGCATTTCGGTCCCTCATTTATGGTTGATATAACATTTTGGGTACCTCTTTTCCATTTCTAGCAAGTGTAACGGTGAAATTGCAATGAATTTATATTTCAAAAAATCAAATCATTTATAATCAAATTTAAATTGTATTATTTTAATTCTCAAACGTTAACCATCATCTGTCACATATATATAATATATATTGAGTACTATTATTAAAATTAAAATTGCAACATTTTTGAATCATATAAAATAATGTCATTTTAACCGACCGTTACATAATTAAAATTATATCAACCCATATGTGGCAATCAAAGTTTTTTATAAAATCAGATCCGAATACATGATTTTGAATCAATCATATGCCAAATAGAAGTAGATTTTGATTCGATTCATTACAAAATCGTTACAGAACGACAATGTTTTTGAATTCATACAAAACTAATATCATTTGTTATAATTATCACAACTTAAAATTAGATCAGCCAATGTTAATGATAGGAAAATGGAATATATTTTTGTTAAGCTTGTATTGTATTCCGTAAAATACATTTACCCATGTTTTGAAAAAAATTATTTTAATAATTTTCATTAAAATTTTTATTTTGTCCCATCAGATTCAAAAATATATATATTTATTGATATAATTTTATTCTTTGAATATGATACCGCCACTCCGTGTAACAACAATGGTGAGACGAGACCACAAGAGCGGTGGTTTTGAGACATCCGATGATTGAATTATACTCCATCCGTCTTTTTTTACATGTCATTTAAGGTTAATTTGAGTAGATTTAAGTGAAATTAATACTAGCGGTTCAACAAATTTAATAGTATATGGTTAATATTTTTGTAATAAATTTCGTGCGAAAAATAAAATTGGTAGATTATTACTGATCAGGAATGAATTTTTCATTAATTATGATAAATAAGTGATTAATGTTTGATATTTTAAGGTACTTGTTGATATTAAATACGCATTAAAAAATTTTAAGTGAGGAAATACTATTAAAGTTTGGTTAACCTGAGGAGTGTTGATGTTTAGTATTTGCTTAAGGGGAAAAACTCAAAAGGGGCCCTGAACTATCACCGCTTACCCAATTACGGTCAGAACTACCATGATTTCCAAAAAGGGCGCAATGAAAAAAAAATTGGACTGATTTTTTAAATTAAAATGTATCATTACATTCCAAATCTAATATTATTATAAGACTTAAATTTTTGTGCAAAAATTATGTCATTTGATTATCAAAAGACGTCGTTTTCTTTATGTGCGCAAAATGATATAATTTATTTTGATATCAAATGATGTATTTTTCGCACACAAATTTAAGTCTTATAATAATATTATGTTAGAAATGTTATGACAAATTTTATTTTAGAAAATCAATCCAATTTTTTTTTCATTGCACCTTTTTTGAAAATCATGGTAGTTCTGACCGCAATTGGGTAAGCGGTGATAGTTCAGGGCCCCTTTTGGGTTTTATCCCTTTGCTTAATTAGCCCTGTTTAATTAGTGTGTGAGGCCAACCCGTAGACAACGGTCAACCGTAGTCAACTGTTCCGTAATTAATACTGTGGTTTTTCGTTTTCTATCATTTTCTTCATTCAATTTTTCTTAGGTGATGATTGCTCCGCAAAATATGAGGTTGCTGTAAGTCGGTAGGGCACCAACCTTTAGACAGTTAAGTTGATTGGAAAATTGTACTGTTCATGTTTAATTTAATAAAAATTTCACAAGTCAAATATTAATGAGTTTTTAGAATATATGTTTAAGTTTATTTTCTAGTTCTTAAGAATCTGAAAGAAGAACTTAAATGTAATATATGTTTAAATTTGACTCATTTAATTTCACAAGTTCGAATTTAACACAGATTAGACGACTATGTTCAGCATAGCACATCTATATATATAACAGAATAGGATTTCTGTCGCGACGCTCCCGAACCGGTCCGGTTCGATTCGATTTAGTTCGGTTTCAAATTTTAAAAAATCATTCGGTTTACAGTTTCATATTTTAAAAAGGGATGACCAATAATTTAGTTCGATTTTTAATTTTTCTCGAACCGAACCGTCGGGACGATGGGTGCCTTTAATCATTCGGTTTACATTTTCATCTTTTAAAAAGGGATGACTAATAATTTAGTTCGATTTTTAATTTTTTTTGAACCGAACCGTCGGAACGACGGGTGCCTTTACTCGTCACAATATAAGGGAATAGGAAGAGAAGCAGAAATGCCCATGTCGCGAAGAAGGCGAACCAGCCACAGAACTTCACAACAACATTGCGCCATGGACCGATATTCGGACTCAGCCGAGCTGCAGGAAACGGTATGCTGTTTTTTGGTTTTCCACGATACCAAATAAGGGCCAAGAAGAATACAATAACCCGTTAAAAAGCGCCGAGACACGGGACAGGCATCACAATAGGCACGGAGGCGGAGACCAGACGTGGCAGAGAGGAAAAGACCTTGAGCCGGTGCACTCTTCAAATAACGCAAGATCCGATGAGCAGCTTGAAGATGATCAGTAGTCGGAGCGCTCATGAATTGATTTAAAACATGAACAGAGTAAGCCAAATCTGGACGAGTGACGGTAAGGTAAATAAGCTTGCCCACAAGACGACGAGTGACGGTAAGGTAAATAAGCTTGCCCACAAGACGACAATATGGCTCAGGATCAAGTAGTTGGATCCGACAAATTACATGGTATCAGAGCGGGTTTTGGTCGCACTCTTAGAACATGTCCGTGACGGTTAACTAGATCCGCACGAGGTCCCACTTATCGAGGTTAACAAAAAGTCCTCGCAAGTGATAGGAGTGTATTATCCTAATATATAATTAGGCTCCCCACTAATTGTCAATTAATTTTAAATGTGAATCCGACAAATCTATAGACTCCATGCAAATTCTAACTTGACGTATAGAGCAACGTACTGCAACAGTACGAGGTAGTAAAAGAGCAAAAGCATGTGTGATGTCCTTACTGTCATGGTGTGTCGTATGCAGAACTGGGCCGACATTTTATTGACACTTCACGGCCTCACCAACCATTGCAGCTCGAGTTTAATGGAAACTTGAATGTTCTTGGCGGTGGTAGACTTCGTCATTTTTTTTTCGGGAGGTAAAATTATATAATTGAAATTTTAATTGTGAGGAAAAATTAAATATTTAATTAAAATTAAGCACATAAATTATATATATATATATTTTTTTTTTACATAGATATAGATATTTTTAGTGAGATTCGAAGGCGCCCCTGGGCTCCGCCTATAGCTCCAGGCTACTGAAAGTTGCTGCTACTGGCAAATATTTAATGATGATGGAAGGCAAGTGCTTGAATGAATCAACCGCCACAGTAGGAAGTAGTCAAGGGCTGAAAAAGTCTGGAAACTGCGAGTTTATTCCCGATGATCAAAGTGACTTGTGGAACAGCTTTTTCTACTTTCATAAACCAAGGAGTGGTTGTCCTTCTACCTACAAAAATATATGGCTAAATACATGCAAAAAAATCAGTTCAGATTAAGCTTACAATTGAAACAGATGTCAATCGGGTACACGATATTTGACCTGGGTCAATGAATATCGGGACACCTATGGTTTAGAGAAAAATTGTTGAAAAGAAAAATTGATAAAACTTAGTGTTTGATTTAGATGTAAAATATGATGCAAAAAAAATTAGATGAAAAATTGTGTTGGATTCAGTTTTAGTAGAGGAAATAGGAAAAGGCTGAAACATACTGTCGTAAATATACTGTTCAGGTACTATGTAGTCCTGCATGAAATGTTACAAATAAGCTGAAACCATCACCAGATTCTTTAAATTACTTTTTCATCTCATGGAATCAGCTAAAAGTAGCCAAGAGTGGACTGTGGACTTAATAATGGGTAGTGTCACGTGATACTTTGACTAGACACTTGACACGTTGAAAAATCAAGAAAATTTCACAGTCAATAAAAAGTTGTCACGTATCACTCTGATTTTTCAAAATACCACGTCTCGGTGGTGTCCACAGTCCACCGCGTGAAACGTATCTGCCCAACACTATTGTCAGGTACAATTTTTAACTAAATGTGGCAGTGCATAAGAGTATGTTTATTACCATAGAGAGCATAGAGGACTGTAAACCAGAAGACGGAGGTGTTGGCCAAGCGTGATATATATATTCCACAGCTTTTGAAACAGAGTTCATCCAGCCTGCGATCTGACCTGAGATGAACTTGGTCAGTTCCTTCCGCCAGCACACGCAATGAGTACTCATGATCTAGTGAAAAGTATAAAAATGCAGAATCTAACACGTCTCGCAAAATCCATAAATCCCCCTTTACATTCTGATAAGTATAAGTAGAGACAGCACAGCGAAGCTTCCGGGGGGAGCCATGGTCGTCGGCAGCAGCACCGCGCCGGCAGTGGCAATGGACATTTTGACAAAGGCGCGCAACATCGATCGCGCAGCTATTAGGCTCTTCCGCCATAGCACCTATCAAACACGGCGAATGCGGAGCACATAGATATGTCATACTCATATTCTCTATATGTTTAAGTCTTCTCCTCTTATTGTCACTACTTTCACATCCTAAGTTCTTTTCAACAAAGAAATATAAAAGTATGTTTGTTTGCTTTCTAATTCAGAGATGACAATTGTTGAATGATTTGAGAAGAGTCATCAAATGTTGAAATTAAAAATTGGGTAAATCATAAATAAGTGTGAAAGCCACAAAAATTGAAAATAAATGTGATTATGAGAAAAAAAATTCATAACTCCTCATCTTAAGGGTCATGTCTTCATTCATTTTGGCTATAAAAGGAGGTCAATGTGAAACGAAAAAATTATCCTTCAAACTCTCCTTCTCTCTAATTCTCTATATCAAGTGATTTTAAATTTTTTTTACTAAGAGGGTGTAGTTGTGTTTATGAGTTTATTTACTCAGAGGGGAAAGTGCAAAAGAGTGTACATCGTGTGTGGTGGAGTTGTATAAATTTTGTATGATTTGTTTGTGGAAAAGTTTCCTCTTCTCCCGTGATTTTATTATTCCTAATTTAAGAGTGGTTTCCACGTAAATTTGGCGTTTCTTATGTGATTTTATTTTATTTTTTATATCGTTATTAGTCATATCTCACATTTATACAATTTAATCGAAACTGAATCCTTTCTGCAGTACGTGAGATCCCTAACACATGTGGATGTGGGGGCGACTCGATATCTACCAGAGATTTTGAATAAAATCGGTCGACCAAACCAAGCCACCATGGCCAGGCGGCAGCCGCTTGGCGTGCTTTTCAAGGTTATCATATCGCGTCGTCAATTGACGATAGCTCTGCTGTTTTGGGCTTAGATTGGGCCGTCCTTCGGGTACCAGACAGGCTTGTTTAGGAATCATGGGCCGTCCTTCGGCTCGTGCCGTAATATAGTATTTATGATATGTTCCGGAGTTACATAAAATTAATTATTTGCTTAGTTAGATAAATATATTTTTCATTATTTTGATAGATTATGTGTTAGATTTAGATATATTGCGATGTTTTTGGTTTATTCTAATTTTCTACATTCAACTTTTTCTCCACCAAACAAATAATTCAATTTAGTTTATTTCCATTTTTTTAAAAAAAATTCGTATATACTAAACACATCCTCAATCTCGTAAGGACGTCCACATTAAAACAAATTTAAAAATAAATTTGTGTCATGTCACATGATATTTATGTCATGTCATGTCAACATTATCATAAACCAGATTTCTACAAATCTTTCACCCACATTGAAACAACATTTCCACGACTCTACACGTGTGATCCCAAATCTTATTATACTTTTTAATATTACAATACATTACTAATTTATTAAATATTTAATTATTCATACTTATTTGTTCGTATTATTTTTTCTACACACTTATGCAATTAAAATTACATAATTAAAAATTTTAATCAAAAAATTGATCTTTAATCAAGTCTCAAAGAATTAAACTTGATTAAAGATTAATTTTTTATCATATTTATCATTCTAAGCGTGATTAAATATCAACATCTTTAATCACGCTTCGTTCTACCAAAACGTGATGAAAGATTGATCTTTAATTAGAGATCAATTTTTTTATCACGCTCGACTTGGTGAAACGTGATTAAAGTTTTTTTTATGAACCGCTTCGTGCAAATGAAACTGTTTCATGTCAAATGATCACAAATCACATTCAACATCAACACGGGCGTTTTTGTATTCTAATACAAGCTCTTCAAAAAATTTCATTATGGATGCTCTAACCTATTTGTAGACTTTATGTTATTTAGTTCAACATTTCGTACTAGCCTGATTAATTGAAAATTTAAAGATATATCTTTTAAGGAATGCATATTTATCATCATATTATATTGAATACCTTATTAAGAAAATATGCTTGTATTTTTTAAAAACTAATCATACTAATGCGATATTTTTATCAAGATTTATTTTGATAATTAAAATGCAATAGAAGGAGGATATTTTGTGGTTCCTTTGGAATGACTCGAGCTGTAATTTTGAACGCGTCTCTTGGAAATTAATGCACGTTTGGTACATCGTATTATTTATACATGTATTATTAATATCCTTATAAATAATACCACTTATTGAGGATATATTATTAATACAGATTTTCAAAAGTAGAATTCCCCCGCATTATTAATACGTATTCATATTCTGAACAACACACATCACCATGATACTAATAATATCATCCTTTTTAATACATGTTACTAAACAGAGGCTTAAGTTATGGGTATGTGCTTAATCAATTACAGGATTCGGTCAAATTTTGGCTACCTTGCTTGCATGGAATTAAATTTTGTGAAAATATAATGATAAAAAGAAAAGCGTAAAAAAGTTTTCAAATTATCGCATAATTTTAGTACGCTATTTCAACATCAAAAATGAATAATTAGGGTGACAAACTGAATGTAGTTGAATTATTACACTTAGTAGCTTTTAACTTTTGGTGTTGGATATTGTTAGGGGGAGAGACAACTCCTCTCTCCCGGCACATGGAGCGGAATGACGACACGAGACACCCATACGAATAATATGCATCAACACACAATAAGATGAATAAATGACGAATGACACGATATTTTTTTAATGTGGTTCCACGATCTTCACTATTTATAGATATATATTAAAAGAATGGACTCACCTCTCAACACTTTTGAATACAGACCTTTCAACTCTCTAATAGTTTTTCTCTAACAAAAAACCTATAAAAACTCTACACCACTCAAGAAGAATCCCTCATGAATTCTCCCGGAGGACTCCCACCGAATCTTTCAATTTGTTCCTACCACTAGGACATCTTATTTATAGGGTACTAATACTAAATCAAATAGGATTCATAATCATACCAAAACAGTAATTTAGTAACCTATAAACAATAGGATTCCTAATATTAATCAACTTCCAAATAAGTTGATTATTTCTTCCATCTTCATATTTAGAAATCTAGTCAATTTCCAACAAATCCTCCCTTGACTAGAATTTCTAAATATTTTCACCTCTGTGTCATCTTCTATTGCAGCTTCCAAATCTGAAGAGTTATTGTCATCTTCCATGTCTCGTCCCTCAGCATGGATGTTCTGCATCCTCCTCCCTTGAAGATAACTTTCCACGACATCCTCCTCGGCATGTTTTCTTCAAGTTTCTTCTAAACCTTTCTTTCGTCTATCAATTCTGTGTGCAGTGGTGGTTCTTCTTAATCGTAGTGAGTGCTCTTCAAACCATCAGCTCTGATACCAATTTGCTAGGGGGAGAGGCCTATCCTCTCTCCCAGCACACGCAGCGAAATGACGATATGAGACACTCACACGATAACACGTGACAACACATAATAAGATGAATAAAGGACGAAAGAAACACGATATTTTTTATCGCGTGGTTCAGCTCTCCAACAGAGCCTACGTCCATGATCTCAACTATTTATTTATATGTATTACAAGAATGGATTCACCTCTCAACACTCTTGAATACAAACGTCTCAACTCTCTAATATGTTTTCTCTAACTAAAAACCTACAAAAACTCTGCACCACTCAAAAAGAATCCCTCATGAATTCTCCTGGAGGACTCCCACCGAATCTCTCAATTGTTCCTACCATTAGGACATCCTATTTATAGGGTACTATTACTGAATCAAATAGGATTCCTGATCCTACTAAAACAGTAATTTAGTAACTAACCAACAATATGATTCATAATATTAATCAACTTCTAAATAAATTGATTATCTCTTTCATTTTCATATTTAGAAATCTAGTCAATTTTCAACAAATATATTTAAAAGTGTAAATAAAAACTGACGAACCGAATTGAATCAAACCGAACTGAACCGAATAGTTTGTTTTAGTTTGAATTGTTAGTGGTTTGGTAGCGGTTTTAAATTTTTGAAAAACCAACGACTAGTGGTACGGTTCGATTTTTTATTTTTTTAAACAGAATTCAACAAAATCGAACTATTTCATTATATATTATATCTTATTCTAACTCAATTAAATATATAATGCAAACTAGTACCTCTATATTATTATTATTTATGTTAAAATCTCATTTTCAGTAAATAAATTAGTAAATAAAGTTAATGAAAAAAATAAATCGTACCGAATCAAACCTGGTTTTTTTCTATTTGGTTATTTGAAGTGTGTTGTTTGGTTTTTTTCTAAATTTTCATACCTATTACGACTATATGATTTGAATTTTTATTAAAAATCAAATTGAATCGTTTTATCTTTAGATATATTCTCTCAAAATATTTGAGATAGGTATTCGAGCAGTTAAATAGTGCCGCTTTAAACTTGCTGAGTTTTAGAGTTTTTAGTGTTTTAATAATTTCATATTTTAAAATTCCAAATTTCTACTATTTTAGATGTTTAAAATATCCTTAAATCTAAAAATCTTATAAATTCCAAATCCTAAAACCTTCATACACTTAAAACATATAAATTTGAGATCCAAAAAATTCTTAAACCTTAAAATTATTATATTTATTCAATATGGCGTCATTTTTGCCTATACGTAGCTTATATCCAACTTTTCCTTAATTAATCCATTTGGATGATTAAAATATTATTTTAATAACATATTTTGAAAACCTTTTTTTATTTTTTACTCATTTTAATAGTTTGAACAATAGTTTAAAATTATTATTTATTTATTTATTTTTATATTCGCACTAGTGATAAAATTATAAAATGACGTCACAAGTATACAACTTTAAGCTTAGAATAATTTCTGTAAACGCAAGAAATGACGCAAATGCAAGGAGGCTTCTCGTGTTGATTGCGCAGCCATTGACCGATTTTAATTTTAGGACTTTTCAATTTCAACCTAAGAAATGCAAAGAGGCTTCATTCACATGACAATGTTGATATGCACACCCTTCTAGAAACAAATAAAAAAATGATTTATTATTTAGTTTTATATTAATCAATTATTGTAAGACTATTTATTTATGGCTTTTATATATTGTTCTTATCAATGTCAGTCATACTTATAAAATTTAGATTAAGAAAACACACAGAAATAGCTAAACTATAAATATATTAATAGTCTTATATTTCTATAAATATTTGATTAATAAACTATCTACTATTGAATATTCATATAATTTAATGTGACAAAATTTCTCAAATACAATTATAACGGTAATTATTTGGATCTTTATTTTATGTTAAACAGTTACTTTTAGAGTCAAACATGCATATTCCATAAATGTGATTTGCATTTACATGTTTCATTTATAAATTAATATTGTTATAAGAAAATACTTTAAGTTTTTTATTAGTAAAATTTGATATATATATATATATATATATATATATATATATATATATATATATATATATATATATATATAGATTTTCACACGTTAAACTATGGGTATTAGTGTAAAAGTTTATTAGAAAATTAAATAAGATGCATTTTACAAAACAATTAGACTAAAAAAATATTAATGGCCCATAGCTAAGAAGGGCCGAAAAGGTCACATGATTCATACTCACACTTCACGTGCAATCAAGACCACTAAATCAACACTTTATTGGTGAAAATATTTTTATTATCACAAGGTAATACAATCATAAAAACTAAATCTAGATTCAAAAAATTATGTAATTTAATTGATTCAATTTGATTAATAAGCATAAACTTGACGAATCTTGATTTCATTAATACATGCTCATTAATGCGACTCACGTATTTTTACAGCGTTTATGTTACACATTATATGTTGTTTCAAAAATACTGTTATTTTCAATGTCGTAGAAAGTGTAAGGTCTGAAACGATCTGTTCTATACATTTTTATAAAACACTTATAAGTAATAAATATCATTTAAAATGTACAAAATATATAATAAAAGAGGCTTATAAATAAATAATAAGCAGACGTTGGCTCGGCGGTATTATGCGTTGTCTTGTGAGCTGACTTACAATAAATATGAGCGTCACTATTAAAGTGGAGGAGTGTGCGGTTCCTACCACTGTTATTCGAAATCAGTTCAATTTTTTTTCATCACACACTTTTTAGAAATCGTGATAGTGCAGACTGCAATTGGGTAAATGGTGATAGTTCAAAACCTTTTGAATCTATCTCTTTTAATGACTATGAGAAATATCAAAGTGTGATTTTTTTTAAAAATTGATCCTTTCGTGAAATTTGTTTTTCTTGACTTACACCTCTTTTTAATAATTTTTTTGAAATGACCTATTTAAGGCCAACCGCGGTTTGAAATCGTGAGTGGAGTTTGATTTAGGATCCAACCGCTCTTTGAAACGGCGGTTGGGCTTAAACCAAACACGTTTTGAGACCCAAATTGTGACACGTATGTTGTTGAAGACGATTAGCTTAGTCATCCTCTAGACACGGTTTGAAATCATGACTAATCTCAAATAGATTAGTCAAGCCCTGTTGGTACCGTATTTACGCTTAGATACACTGGAGGTGTGCGTGAGCTAGCCCGAAGTGAGTATGGGCGTACACTATCAAGGTAGAGGGGGTGTGCGGCCCCTAACCACTAAGGGGAAAGTGGGGAACCACTGTCAATCCCCTTTTAAAAAAAATGAAAAAAAAGTCGATCGGAAAAATAAATTTTACTAAGGGTGTGTTTGGTTTAGGGAAAGTTGCATAAAAAGAAAATTTGATGGAAAATAAAATTGAATTCAAATTTCTAATGAAATCCATTTCATTTTCCACTTGTTTGTTTATCATGGAAAGTATGAAGGAAAATGTCATTTCCTATTATTATTAAACAAAATTTTTCATACAATTTTTCATCAAACTTTTTTTCAATGAAATTTTCCATCTAAACCAAACAAAGAAATTTTTTAATTTTTCATCTAATTTTTCTTTCCATGAAATTTTTCCTAAACCAAAAAAAGCCTAAAGGATTTAATTCATAAAAAAAATCTCAAGTCTCAGTATAATTGGTAAATAATGATAACAGTTACCTGGAGGTGCATGAAGACACTTCTACAGATATCCTTACGAATATAAAATATATTTTCCTGAATTTGTAATATTAGCCTTAATAATTACGGATTCCACATCTTAGAATTTTATGATAAATAAATAAAAATCAATAAACGAATAATGTGACTTTACAATTCATGTGACGACCTCCATTATATTTGACCGTTCGAAAAGGAGAAAAATATTTGCAGGCTTCTAAATAAAACTTCTCTTCTTCCTCCTCTTTCTCCCTCGCTTCGTACCCCGTCGTCTCTCTCTATATCTCTCTACATCTCTCTCTGTCCTCAGTCAACTCGAAACCACCAACACGAGCAGCCATCTCCGACCCTCCCGCAACTTCCAGTCCCCACCCCTCTCTCATAAATCAACACTCGCACGTTCCGGATCAGAGCGTGCAAACCCTAAACCCTGTCGAAGATGATCGCGGCGATGCTGACGACGATGCTCAAGGAGGAGAAGCAGAGCATGAGAGCTCTACGAGCCGCGAAGACGCTCTTCTTCCTCGTATCCATGGCCGTCTCCTTCCTCGTCTTCTCCGCCCCCGTCCTCCTCCTCCTCGCCGACGCGCTCCTCCCCGCCGCCCTCCTCTCCGCCTCCCTCTCCCCCCACTCCTCCCTCTCCCTCTCCCTCCTCTCCTCCTACCGCTTCCCCCTCTCCCTCGTCGACATCCCGCTCCTCTCCCTCGCCAGATCCGCCCTCATCATCCGTAAGTCCGAATTTCGACTCCGCTTCTTCAATTTCAATTCATCGCTTGATTCGTTCACTGATCAGCGCTTGGTGTTTTGCTTTTGTCAAGTTGTTTACAGCTTGTGCGACGGCCCCAGGCTGTCCCGAGGGCCCTACCTGGGGATAACCACGTTCTGCTCCCTCGCCTCGCTCGTCTTCCTTTCCGTCAAGGCTTCATACTTTTTCAACTCGACCGCCGCCGCCGCGTCTCCGGCCTTTTCCGACAGCTCCACTGCCTGCAAACGAGCCATCGAGGTGGCCTTGTTTGTCTGCTCCGCCGCCTTGGCCGTGGGCCACACCGTCGTCGCTTACCGAATCAGCTGCCGCGAGAGACGAAAGCTTCTTGTTTACAAGATCGACATTGAAGCTGTAAGCTGTTGTTCCTTTACATCTGTCAATTCGGCAGTTTGAATTATTTATTTGAATTATTAAATAGATTGATGAATAGTGAGCATCAATTCTTGGAGCTGCAAATGGGGCAGGGTTTATTAATCAAAAGCCACTTAGCAGTAGCAAGCTAAAATTTTAACTTTCATTGTCGGGAAGGTTTGAATTTTAGTGGGTGGGAGATCCTATGGCAAGTTGGGAGCTTTTTTTCCCTTTAAGTAATGTAATCCATTACTGGGTCAGATTGTCAATAAAGAAATGCTAGAGGCAGAAAGGAGACTTTGGGAGTTCAGATCAGGATATTAAGTATTTCTAACGTATGCGAATGTCACCTTGTTGAGGCAATTAGTTTATTTGCCGGAGTGAGAGAACGGCTAAACATAGGAAGGATTGTCATCTCATCATCTCATTTTATGTGATGCGCAGGTTGTGTCAAAAAATGGATTCCCCAGTAGATATTCCAAGCTTTTGCAATTAGAGAGAATGAAGTGATGTGAAGATTCTTCGCCAATGTGTATAGGTGGTAGTTCAGACATTGTTAGAATAACATTATTATACCGTTTTCTTGGTTGGATGGGGCAGCTAAATGACAGCGTGGCCGAAACCTGAAAGCTGAGTTCTTCAAGGTAACGCCCTGTCAATGACTAAGCTAAGTGTATTTGGCAACAGACATATTGTCGCTGCCTTGCTGGCTATTTCACTGGATCATAAACGGTTTAAATTTTAAAATGAATGAAAGCATGTTCGTTGAATAGCTTTATGAAATAAAGTGTCTTTAAAAGTTTAAATCCGTTTTGTCGACAAGTCTTACTTTTGCGCTATTATATAAAACGTGATGTGCCATGTATTCTCTCTATCCCCCATGTGCCCGCTTGGCTGTCTGGGAGGCCAGAGTAGGCGATTGCCGATAGAAGTGGCAGGCACGAGCACTACGCATGATTGATTACTAACTAACTAAATAGGCCTACCATACCTACGCAGATGGCTGTTTTTTGCTCTGTGGCGGTCTTGTGGATCCCTTAGCTAATTCTGTTTCTTCTGTGGTCTGTTTTCGGCGCACAGGTTTGTCCCAAGGAGAAATCTTGTGAGCTCAGCGAAACAAGGAAGCGGCAGCAGTTCGATTGTGTTAGAAGATTAGCTGACTGGAGTAGAAAAACAATTTAGATGATGATCACTAAGACATGTGGGTACAGCTAATTAGCTTTTACTAAATGGATGCCCAGATGACTACAGGCTGGCTAGTGTTCTGGCTCGGCCAGTTCATGTGTGCTATCCAATTTTTTCTCAGTCTGTATTGTTCACTGCTAATGTAAATTGCAGAGCATGAATTCAAATGGAAATGGATGTTTGCCTTATGAGCTAGAAATAGAAAAGCAGTTTCTCGAACACGGATCCCGCGCTGTTAGCACAAAACGACGTCGTTTTATATTATAAACGATGTCGTCGCGTGTACTGTCATCTAAAACGACGTCATTTAGAATACAAAACGACGTCATTTTGTATTCGCAACAAAATCGCTGCATAGTATCGAATCTCTATCCCCAGTTTTCTTCCGCAAAAATGAGTATCAAATGCTAGCAGTTACTAAATATTAAACAGTCAGAACTCAGGAGCCCAAGATTCTCGCCCAGGCGCGTCACATTAACCGAATTCGTCAGATTTCCGACACGTGCATCAAACGAGCGATGAAATGCACAAGTGGCCTAATGTCACATGCAACCCGGCCCCCTGCCACCATCATTCGAGAATGGTCTAATAGGAAAATCAAAATATAATTAATATTAATTACTCCGTTACGATAAAAACATGCAAGAAAATCAATAATTATTTTATAAAACAATATTTATAATTAAATTCGTAAATTAATATTACTGTGATAATTTATTTTTTAATTAAAACTTAAGACATTTTGCAAAGAGTAAACAATATCTTTTTATTACATAAAAATGTGTTCTCATACAATTTTAAATAAGATTATTTTATTCACATAAAAATGCGTTTACATAAAAAACTATATAATTTTGCAATCATATAATTTTGAATAAGATGATTTGTATAATTAAAATTACGATACTTTACAAATTTAATAAGATTAGTTGTATTTTATGAATCAAATACTAATAATTATAAATGACATCTTAAATTATCTCAAATTTTGTTACTTCTATTATAATAATGATAATCCAAAACTAGTTCACAATCTTTAATTGTTTTTCTGTATTTTAATATAAAATGGGACAGGCGAATTTTGATAAATTACAGTTTGTGTGATGAGATGGGACTATGTGTGAGCTGTTCAAATAGTAGCTCCATGATTGGAAGAGCCTGGAAAATGACGATGGAATTAAGGTTTATTTAAAATCGTTAATTTAGAGCGTAATGATAATAATTGTTTTATAAATCAATCCAATTTTCCGTATTTTCATGTTTTAACTTTTTTTTTAATATTCATGAAATATGCAATTTGATCATCATCCTTCAAGTACTATTTTTAAACGAGTAAATATTTAGAACGGTAAAAAATTGTTTATTTTTTCCAAATATACTCACGTTTCATAAAGGGTTGTTAATTTATCTTATTTTGAGTTTTTTTTATTTCAGCTTAGATTTGTAATAATGTGATTGGTATTGTACTAACCAGGCTCATGTTGTCATTATAGTTATTAAATCAGACCAGAGACTGAACCGGTCATACCTCCAGTTTCCAATTCATCGATCGGACTGGCCGAATCATCCAGTTCGACCGTCGATATTATTGAGAGTTATAATGTAATATATTTAAAGTTGAATTATGTTAAACAAAATAATTCAAAAAGGCGAGTGGTGAAAGATTTGTCTTGAAAATAAGTGTGCATAGGTTTGGTTTCCACCTAACTCTAAATTTTCATTATTTACGAAATAATTTTATATTTAATGGTTTTAATTAGATTAATGTAAAATTAATAGTAAACCAATTCGTATTAAAACGATCGGGTTTGACCGGTTTAGTGTTGAACCGGTCGATTCATCCTGTTTAACCCAGTTCACCTTGCAATCCTGTAAAGAATAGTGAACCGGACCGGAATTAGGTCCGGCTCCCGGTTCAACTGATCAAACAATTAGATTTGGTCCGATTTTAATAACTACCGTTTGAATGAAAAAAATAATAATATTTATAGATATTTATTGAATGGTTTAAGTGCACACTTCATTCTTACTATGTTCGGATCGACACTATGTATGCGCTTCACTTTTCACTTTTTTTTAATAAAATTCAGTAACAATAATCAAATTTCAGACCTAATTATTAAGTTTGAATTTTATTGAACACAACTACAGCTTGAAATGAGAAAATAATATATATCACTGTCACATTAAAATCAAATTTAAATATTTTTGTATAAATAATAGTCTTGTGAAATTTGATTTTCAAGTTTAAAATTGCAATTGCAATTGTGATATGATAGCGTATTCCAATTATATTTAAATTGTAATTGTATGCATATTAAAATAATCAAATGACTTATATTAATTGAATTTTTGGCTGTCTCGAGATTCATTTTTTTTTAAATTAAGGATCATAATATCTTATGTCTTATTAGATGTTGTTTATGTTAAATGAGTTTTAATATACGATTATTTAAGAATAAATATGTAGAGTCATACACAATTGAGTGGAATATATTAAATTGAGTAAAAATCAAATAAAATTTAAATACGAATATAATCCGATTCAATCCAAGTCTAAATTAGATAAATCAGTTGAGTCAAAACTATAAATATAACCTATAAATAATATCCATTAAATATGACCAATAACCCCAAACTCACTATTCCATTATTGGTCGGTGGTATTTTTTACCCATATATTAATTGTACCATCTACGGAGTACTTCATAGTATCAACCAAACATTCACGAACGTTATAAATTGTGATTTGACAACATATTTTTTAATCCACGTAATATAGAAAATAAAGTGTAAATCACAACTGCATTTTGTATTAAAAACCATATTTGTGTTGTGAACAATTATTCTGAAATCTAAAAAAAATTCACAATTATATAAATAAAAAACTAAACAATATAAATCAAATGTAATTTTGTTTCAAAAATAATTTTATTACAGCAAGAAAAGCTAATACTTACTCCCTCCGTTCTTTAATACATGTCGTTCAAGATTAATTTGAGTAGATTAAAGTGAAATTAATGCTAGCGGTGAACAAATGTAATAAGTTGACAATTAATATGTTTTGAAAAAATGTGTGTAAAAAGTAAAATTACTTGTGAAGAATGTATTTTTTTTATTTTTATAATAAAATAATTGATGTTTGATGTTTTAAGATAGTTGTTGATATTAAATATTTGTAATGATAAATAAGAATAGATTAAAATTTTTATTATGTGACATATAAAAGAGAAGAGCAATGGACAACAAGAGTGGAATTTTGTTAGCAATAAATGAACGAGAGTAGTAGTAAATCACGGATTCGACCGCTTCCCGAAAGCTTAGCCGCTCCAGACTAGGGCAGCAGGAACTGCAGAAGGCATGGGTAGGGTGTTCGCGGTGCATCTGGAGGGGAGGGTGTACAGCTGCAAGTATTGCAAGACGCATCTCGCTTCCAGCGGTGACATCGTTTCTAAGGTTTTCGATTGTCCTCCTTCTCCCGCACCCTATTTTTTACTGTTTTAATGCTTTTGGATGTTCCGTTTCTCAGGTTTGCTATTGATTTGACAAATTATGTTCGTTACAGCCCAACTGCCAAAGCTTGATTTACTTCTTGCATAGTTAGTCATTCATGCGGCTCAAAATGGTACCGTGATGATGATTTTAAGGAACAAATGGCATCGGTGTATAGGATTAGGATCCTGTTACTGTATCCATACTAGGATGTGAAAAACCATATTCTTCATCTTAGCAAGGGCCTTGGCTTTTAGGGACTGGTTCATGGCACATGTTGTTATGTATTCATAAGCATTCTGGCTAAGCAAAATTGTAAAGCAGGGCATCAGAAATAGTGGTGAGATATTCTAGCTCTATTGTGCTTCGGTCATCTTGGCCACCTGCAGTGTTTCTTATTCAGGTTGAAACCATCTGAACAAAAGGACCCCTTTGAGTATAATATTTAGTCCAGTATGTGTAATAGTGACCACAGATGTCTTATTGCTTGCGTCAGAGTTTGAGATTAGTGGTTATCTATGGTTTCTGGCACATTCAAGAATGGAGATACTTGTAACATTTGAATTAGAATTATGACTCTTCTTTCTTTTCCCTTTTCGGAAATATTATTTTTGTGGCTGATGATGTGTTACTAGGAGCACTTCTTTTGTATTCTGCTCAAAGAACCTTTTAAGTTTATAAAGAACTCTTCATGACCGTACTTTCATTCATAGTCTGGTCAAGGTAATATCTGTGTTAAATGCCCTTCTACTACCTTGAATATCAAATGTTCATTTTGTTTGTTTCAGACATTCCACTCTAGACATGGGAAAGCTTATCTCTTCGAAAAAGTGTAAGTTCTCATTGATCTAGTGGATGTATACCTCTTTTTAGTATGCAACGACTTCATTCCATATGTAAATGTATATCCGTACAGTGTTGTCTGTCCGTGATGTTGCTTTCCTTCAGTCCTCATGCCTATAAGGGGTGCTCAATAATTCTAACAGGGCATTAGTGCTCCCTCAGATTTTTGCCAAAAATTTAAATGTCTGAATTCTTATGTTCTGTTGTGTTACAGAGTGAATGTTTTTGCTGGGGAAGTAGAAGAGAGACTGATGATGACTGGGTTGCACACAGTTGCTGACATATTCTGTGTTGGGTGCGGATCCCTTGTGGGGTGGACATATGTAAGGATTAGAAATGATTATCTGAAAGTCCTTTGCAGTTTTAGGTAGTATTATTGACCCGATGAAACTCATTAGGAAACTGCCCATGAAAAAGCTCAGAAATACAAGGAAGGGAAATCTGTCTTAGAAAGGTTAGTAATGACAGTTTATGTCCAGTTTCCTTCGAGATATAATGCAAGCTCCTGATTGGACATTGTTCCTCAACAGATTCAAGCTATCAGGTCCAGATGGAACTCATTACTGGATTGGTGCTGAAGTCCAAGTTGGCAACAGCGACGCTGACGATGTCTGATTGGGTACATCCAACTGAAATGTAAATGTACATTCCTTATCCCTCCTAATCATGCTGTCATTTACTTTTAAATTGTTATCAATCGGCAAGTTCTTAAAGCGATAAGTGCCTGAATTTGTTGTTCCTTGCCCATTTACAACATTGCTTATTATGGCTGGTGAAACTAGACATTTCACCGTCAGTGAAACTCCTGATTGGACAAGATTGTCATGTTCTTCGTGATGATATGTAAATAGTTTGTACACTTGTCTATCACTTCAATTTCCATACATTCCTGAATTTATTTTCAGTCTTTTTTCTTCTTCTTTTTTTGAGTTTACCTTGTTTCAAGTAAAGCTAGAGGCTCTCCTGTTGTTTGTGTGGATCTTGATACACTACATTAGCGGATAACTCCGCTGAACAAGCAATACTTATTTCACTGTTGCCCCATGTGTTTTCTTCAAATATTTCTGTTTATTCTAGCTTGTAAGTGTCCTATCGGTGTTGCGTAAATCATGTTGGAACACACAAATGAAAATGATAGACATGAAGGTCATTCATCCAAACCTATCTTTTGGGGTCGCTGATGTGACACAATTCCAGAACCTGATACAACATGATCAGTTATCTTACACATAGAATTTATGTTATGTCAATTCAGTTTTGTCATAAATCTTTTTTTTATAAATCTTTCTTCCACACAGAAACAAATCTTTCAAATCTCTACGCGTGAAATTCAAATGTCATATTGTACATTTTTTATTTTTTCATATTATTATTAATTACAAATTTCATACATTTATTAAATATATAATTGTAGATTAGAAATTCATATTATAATTCTATTTAAATATTGAAGGATAACTATATGCAGTGTTTTTAAATTTAAAACGCTACATAAAGTCCAACTCATTTAATTAAAAAAAATCTCTAATAGACTATATATGACGTTTTAACTTAGAAACGTTGTATATATTTCTCTTCATATTATATAAGGCGCTTTTCAGAGAGCGCCGTCTAAAGTTTAGTTATAGCACATACAATGTTTTTTAATAAAAAATATCATATATTCTCTTTTTACAAAGCGCTTCATGTAATCGAAATTGTCAGAATAAGAAAATTTCAATCCACATTGAAATGAAACGTTTTGATTTCCGAGCATAAAATTTGTAACAAAACTTGAATGTGAATGCTCATAAAGCAACATGATCCCAAAGCTGCGTGCATCCCCTTCAACTTGGATTCCATGCTCTGCATCAAACTTATCTTAAAAAATTCAGTAAAAGAAAGGATCAAAAACATTGGCGGCTTCAAGTTACAGTGCACTATCTGCTGTCCAGAATGGCGCTGGAGATTGTCTTACAGCTTCAGCAACATTTATCGCAATGTCCAATCTGAGCCCCATGGCAGTTTGAGGGAATAAAAAAAAATCCATCTACCCAGAATTCAGACCAGCTTCTCCTTCCGAAATATCAAAACTCTTTAAAACGACGCGTTTCACTTCAAAACCCAAGAGAAGAATGATGGGGTTTTGTTTGTTGGAGCCCTAATTGAAATTTACACGCCTTATTATATCTATCGAACGACGTCAACTGCGAACAGCACACCGTGGAATCGAATCGGATCGGATCGTATCGTGCCCTCCGGCGATGGCTTCCGACTCGTCCGCAGTACGCAAAGTGGTGGTGCATCTGCGAGCGACCGGCGACGCTCCGATTCTGAAGCAAAGCAAATTCAAGATCGACGGATCTGAGCAGTTCGCCAAGGTGATCGACTTCCTCCGGAAGCAGCTTCACAAGAACACGCTCTTCGTTTACGTAAACAGTGCTTTCTCGCCGAATCCCGATGAGCTCGTCATCGATCTCTACAACAGTTTTGGATTCGATGGCAAGTTGGTTGTCAATTATGCGTCTTCCATGGCTTGGGGCTGAGCAGTTCACCAGGTTTTCAGGCTCCTCTTAGTCAGATTTTGTCCCTCTATTTATGTGAAATATGAAATTTCGTCTCATGAATTACTTTGTGAGAACAAGAAGCTCTGCAGATTCTGACTGCCTTCATATTTGTATAGAGAAAATTAATCTCCAGTTTTTTTTTACTGGCTTTCTCTTTTCTAATAAGCTGTATGCGTTTATTAATTTCTTAAAGAGGAAGCTTAATCCTAGTTGCCTTCATTTTAGTATGCTGAGCTGATTTTGAAAGAAAAGAAGTTTCTGTATTTTTGTTTGACAGGCTGTTATGATTTGGTTAGATTTTTATTTCGTTATGATTAATATGAAATCTGATCTGATGAAGTCCTCTGAAGAAACTTATAGAAAATGAAGCTCTGCAAATTTTTATCGCCTCTATGTGTATAGAAACATGCTCAGAAAGTTATTTAACGAGAAGCTCTGCAATTTTGATCGCCTCTGACTGGGGGCAAAGAAAACCTATCTCAGTTTGTTTCGGGACTTTCTCCACGTATCTTAAATGGTGTGTCCTTAAGCTTGGGTTTGTGAAGACAACTGGGATTGACTAAAGATACCCAACACTCCGCACAGTTTGTTTTCATTGGTAAGTGGAAGCTATAATTCATTACAGTTTGTTGCTTGTGTGACTTCTTGTTTATCGTTTTCTTGAATAATATTAGGGCCACTATAATTGGATTATTGGCTCGCATCAGTTTCATACTTGCATGTGTGGCTTTCAGGTTTCAATTTTGTCACGAACCAGTGTGTTGATGACAATTTACTTCAAATAAAATTTACGCTAGAATCACTGTTGATGCTGCTGCTTTGCCACCTGCCCAGTTTCCCAATGTGTTTCCATAGTATTAAATGCAACTTTGGGATTCAGCAGATCCGGGTTATGTTATTCATCTTGAAGAAAGGATTCTTTGATAACTACTCCCTCAGTCCTCTTTTACATATCACTTAATTGAATTTTTTTGTCCACTTTTATTTGTCACTTAACATTTTCATTGTGAATTTAATATCTACAACTACCTTAAAACCTCAAACATTAATGACTTTATTATCATAATCTATAAAATATTCATTTTTCACCAGTAATCATTTATCAATTTTACTTTTTGAATGATTTTTTCAAAAATGATACTTACTACCTACTTATTAAACGACTTGTCTTAAAGTACTCAGGGAGTATTAAACATTAAGGTCTTCATTTTGGCAAATGGGAAGGGTGAATATTATGTGGCTAAGTGATTCTTGGGTGGACGGTGTCCACCACGTGGTGGCGGTGGACACCATTAATGAGGAATCGCCACGTGGCGCGTTGAAAAGTCAAAATTACACGTAGTGATTTATCATTGGTTTGAAATTTTTTTTGACTTTTCAACGCGTCACATGGACACGTGGACACAGTCCTCCCAAAAATTTCTCTATGTCATCAGAGGGTCAGTAACCTAATTTTGACTCATGGTTTTCTGTCTACTGTATTTACAAACTTCAATTTCAGAGAAAACTGTATG
This sequence comes from Kalanchoe fedtschenkoi, assembly GCA_002312845.1. Taxonomy (NCBI): domain Eukaryota; kingdom Viridiplantae; phylum Streptophyta; class Magnoliopsida; order Saxifragales; family Crassulaceae; genus Kalanchoe; species Kalanchoe fedtschenkoi. The sequence goes on from NQLW01000059.1 coordinate 304,826, forward strand.
TGTCCAATATAAAGATGATGTGTCGGGTCTTCTAGCAATCACATTTATTGAAGATGTGTTTTCAATTGCACTAAATATCCACGTGTAGAGCCGTAATGTTGATGAAGTCAATTGTGTGTTCACAGCCTTAATGTCGACCAAGTCAATTGTGTATTTGGTTTGTGATCACATTGGTGACGCCATCTGATACTTGTTGGTTCACAATGCCATCCGCCTTGGACAGATGATTGACTTTCTGTGTTTCTTTATGAAAGGTCATTGTAGAGCATTCAAAGTATGACGGAAAACTGCATGTATGGGCTGTTTTCCATTCTCTCAACTTACATGATAATATTTTTCATTACCAAGTTGAGTGTCTCTGGGAAGCGACTTGGAGCAGTTAGTCAAGCGACCACAACTGCCATATCTGTATCTACCGTAGCCCGATCTAACTCAAAGTTGGAAGCATCTATAATTTATATGCCCCCAGTCGAGACACTATACACCCTTCAACATGAAGATGTTGAATCTGTTGCTGGATCTTATTTGTCTCTGCTCCTGCTTACCTATTGCTTTCTGTGTATCGGCCAGACTGACGAGCTTCAGCAATGAAACTGATATGCATGCATTGCTTGCCTTGAAGAATGGTCTACTCGGTAAGGGTGCTCCTCTAACTCTGAGTTCATGGAACACTTCTCTCCATTTTTGTCAGTGGCAAGGTATTACATGTGGCCGCCATCACCAAAGGGTCACTGCGTTGGATTTGGCTGGCCAGGGATTGACTGGGACGCTGTCTCCTTATATTGGGAATCTAACCTTTTTGAGAGTTCTCAACCTGTCCGACTGTAATTTGAAAGGAATTGTCCCGGAGGAGATCGGTCACCTATTTAGGTTGTGGGTCTTCAACATGTCAAGAAATGCGCTGCAAGGTGGTATTCCCTTACATCTGGCTAATTGTACTGAGCTGCGGGTTATTGATGTGAGCAGAAATGGTCTAACGGGCATGATTCCATACCAGCTTGGACACATTCCTAAGCTGCAGATCCTTTCCATGCAACAGAACAGTCTTACAGGCGACATCCCAAGTGCTCTGGGTAACATTTCATCTCTCACCAATATAGTGCTTGGTAATAATAGACTCTTTGGAAGCATTCCCAGTAGTCTTGGGAAATTGAAGAGCCTGGCAACACTGATTCTGGGGATAAACAGTCTCGCCGGTTCAATACCTTCATCCTTTTATAATTTATCATCTCTGACTTCAGTTTCGCTGGTTGATAATAGTCTGTCTGGAAACATTTTGGACAAGCTGGGTGTTAGTTTGCCTCGTCTTCAGTGGGTGGCCGTAGGGAAGAACTACTTCACAGGAACTATTCCGCCAACTTTAGCAAATATATCAGGCCTCCGGATATTTGATGTAGGTGGAAATCAACTGGATGGACATATCCCAAGACGCATAGGGATGCTTAAGAATCTGCAGGTATTTTCAGTTGGAACTAACAACATTGGGAATCGGAGCAATGGTGATTTGAACTTCATAAGTGCATTTACCAATCTCAGCAATTTGTGGTACTTGGGTTTGATGCGAAACCAGTTTGGGGGAGTAATTCCTGATTCAGTTGGGAACCTCTCCAGCAGCCTTCAATATCTAAACTTTGGATCCAACAAGCTTTATGGAAGTATTCCAGCTGAAATCGGAAATTTAATCAACTTGGCTCAGCTGGGGATGGAATACAATAATAATCTTACAGGTAAAATTCCAGCTTCAGTTGGTAGACTTCGCAAGTTGGGACAGCTGATTTTAGGTGGAAACAAACTGAGAGGTGACATTCCTTCATTCATTGGGAACTTAACCAGTTTATATATACTTTGTTTGCCGGACAACCAGCTTGAGGGAAGCCTTCCATCAAGTCTGCAACAGTGTGACAGTTTGCAGATATTGAACATTGCGAACAACAGATTGAATGGTGACCTTTCATTGGAGATCTTAAGCAGTCTAAGTCAGATATCCACTCTTTACATGTCTGGAAACTTCTTCACTGGACATATTCCAAGCAAGGTGGGCAGCTTGATTCATCTGAGTATTCTTGACATCTCTGATAATAAGTACTCAGGTGAAATTCCAGTAGAGCTTGGTAAATGTTCAATGTTGGAGACTCTCAAAATGGGAGGCAACTTGTTCACTGGGAGCATCCCTTCATCATTAAGCTCGCTTGAGGGGATCCAAATCTTGGATCTTTCACGCAACAATTTGTCTGGCAGTATTCCTTCTCAGTTACAGAATCTTTCTCACTTGAAGATCTTCAATGTTTCATTCAACCAACTCGAAGGAGATGTCCCAAGAAAGGGAGTATTTAGCAACTTGAGTGCAATTTCACTTCAAGGGAACAAGAAGCTATGTGGCGGGATTCCTCCATTGATGCTCCCACGTTGTCCTCGTCAAACTGGTAGACACCTCTCCCCTGCAATCATCATTGTCGTAACTCTCTGTGGCTTGCTGTTCTTTGGTTTCATCGTGGCATTTGTGCTCTTGTACCGAAAAAGATCACCAATAGTGAAGCTGACATCATATTCTTCAATGAAGGAGGGATACTTGAGACTCTCTTATAATGATCTTTTACTGGCAACCGACCATTTTGCATCCTCTAACATAATCGGAGTTGGCAGTTTTGGTTCAGTATATAGAGGAGTTCTCAAGCAAGGTGAGAATGAGAAGCTTATTGCAGTGAAGGTTATGGATCTGACGAGGCATGGAGCATTAAAGAGTTTCTGGACCGAATGCAAGGCCTTGAGTAAGATCAGGCACAAAAACCTTCTGAAGATTATATCCTGTTGCTCAAGTTCGGACTTCAGAGGAAATGACTTCATGGCTTTGGTATTTGAACTCATGCCTAACGGAAGTCTTGACAGTTGGTTACATGAATCTTGTCTGAAACTCGAGCAACGACTGGACATAGCGATTGACATTGCTTCAGCACTGGATTACCTTCACCATGATTGCGTCCCGCAGATTGCTCACTGTGACATGAAGCCAAGCAATGTGCTTCTTGATGAAGACATGGTGGCTCATGTAGGGGATTTCGGGCTGGCGAAGCATCTCCATGACTCAGAAGCGGCCAAAGACAGAAGCAGCTCATTTGCTGTGAAGGGCACAATAGGCTATGTACCCCCAGGTAAATACAAACTTGTAGCTGTTGCTTTGCTTTGTATTTCGTATGTTATGTCTAATTGGAGATTTTTCTTGAATGAGATGCAGAGTATGGGATGGGTGCAAATGTGTCGACCCAGGGAGATGTATACAGCTTTGGCATCTTACTGCTTGAAATGATCACCGGAAAGAAGCCTACTGATGAGATGTTCAGAGACGGTCTCAGCCTTCATAATATATGCAACTCGGCTCTTTCTAAGAGCACCATAACAGACATTGTGGATCCGCGTCTGCTGACAGAGTTCTGTGCAGATGTTGACAGCCAAAAGCATGACGATATGGTGCAGAGGAGTGAGTGCGCTGCGGCCATAGCTGAAGTTGGTGTTGCTTGTTCCATGGAATCCCCGGACGAGAGAATGAACATAGGACAGGCTCTAAAACAGCTCAATCTAATCAAGAGAAACTTCCATGCGTGACTGTAGACTTGATGAGAGAGCGAGCGAGTACCTAGACACTTCTACTGTGTTCAGGAAAGCTGAAGTGCAATGTCAGGGTTGCTGCAGGGAAATACCATGTGGTTCTCAGAGCTAGTGCAATGTCCATCTCACAAGTATACGGAACGCCTCCGTATCCAAATCCACCATCGTAAGGTCCTCTTCTGTTCACTTCTAGCCTGTCGCCCAGCTCCATGGCGTTCACAATGTTTTTCACAAGCTAGGCTGAAAATGGTCAGGACAGTTCTGAGCATGTTTTCAAACGCGTACACGGCCACAGCTGACCTGATGCTATCCAGAAATGAGCCATGCTGACCTTTTCGTCAAACCTTCCCACTACGTTCCGAGGCCTGATAGAAGAGTCGCATGCGTTGTTGGATTTGATCGTGGATTTAAAGGCCTGTCTAGGGCGTGGGAGTGAACGTGATTACCTTAAGGTTTGTTCTTGCTGTTTTTCCAAGGGAAGGTAAATTTCTAATTTGTGTTGAAAATAAGTATAATATACAACATGGCACCCAATTATAAAAGATAGCTTTTAAAAAATCAGTTTTTAAATTGAAATTGATATTTATAAGAGTATTTATGAACTATTTTCTAATTGATCAAATTATAGTATGAAATGTTACTTGAAAGCCCAAACTCGGGCATGGATATGTTGTCAAACATGGACTTGCCCTGGTGGAAGTGTTACTGTGTTCGAACTAGTGGCGGGCCACGTGTAATGTTGATTTTTCAACGCGCCACGTCTCTCATTGGCCGCGGTCCACCTAAGTCTGTCTCTTTGATAGATAGGTAAGAATGAACGTCATATTCATATTAAATAGCATAGAATTTTCAATCTTTTCAAAATAGTAATTTAGTGATTTTTTTTTTAAAATAGTAATTTAGTAATCTATGATATCCTATTTATATAAGTATTAGTATGAAATCAAACAGGATTTTCAATATCTTTTCAAAATAGTAATTTAGTCTAATTTTTTTTCCATCCCCTTGTTTTAAATGAATATATCTGTACCCTAGTTTACCTTTCTAGGTTATTTTTTTCAATTTTTGGTATGACAAAAATAAAACAATAGCCGGGTTAAAAGCTGAGAACTTCCTGCAAAAGTAAGCAAGAGATGGACAGCCCTCGAAGGTTGAATCATTAGAAGCTTGTCATGACATCTGAGGAGAAGGAGAAGGGATATGGTAAACAAACCAGCAATCCTAGCACCAACACTGTGATTCCAAGAGCCACATATTTTTGGTCTGGATCCGTTATTTCCTCTGAGAGTGGGGCGATCGGACCTCTTTGTAGGAAGAATATTAGGACAACCCAGTAAAAGGCAACATCGTTGAATAATGATGACAAGCCTAGTAGGGCGATGGAGGCAGCTGTTAACCGGGAAGAAGCCTGCAAGATGAACTGCTCGATTAGTTCCTGGGAGCAACCCCGCAGGAGTTGAATTTGATGGATCTGTATGGCTGAAAATACCTTTCTACCCCATATGGAGAATGCAATGCGCCCTCCATCAAGCTCCCCTGCAGGAATGCTGTTGATGGCATTGATAAGAAGTCCAGCCCATGCCCATAAGATGAGGGGATTCACAGATATTGGAGTGCCTTCCTTGAGGACGTCACCTAGAAGAAGCTTTGCTGCAGAGAAAAACAAATCTAATTTAAAAAGACTTGCAAGTGGAAGCTCACTTTCAGTCAAAAAAAACCAAGCCATGTGATGAAAATGGATCAAATTTACCAATGCCCCCAGCTAGAAGTGATTCGTGAAACACTGAACTATCAACTACAACCCCTATTCCATCAGTGGGCGGTATGAAGAAGCCAAGAAGCATAAGAACAAGACCCAAGGAGAAGCCAGCCAAAGGACCAGCTGCTGCAACCTTGAGCAGGTCCTCACGCTTAGGGACGATATTAATAATTCTTGTAATGGCACCAAATGAACCTATCTGCCACCAGATACCAAATTAGATTTTGAAAAAAAATAAACTCGGAGCACTGACAATGAAACATGAATCAATCACCATACAATTCCTAAACTTTCAATTGCAGGATATGTAATGTAATCAATAAGTGAAAATAAACAAACCCTATACAGCATTGCTATTTACCTGCCAGCTGGGCACAAAATATGGAACCCCAAGCCGAATGCCACTTTTTTGTGCTACAATAATATGGCTGATTTCATGCACCCCCAGGATCAAGGCAGTCACAAGAGCTCCGGGTAGGCCATCCTTCAACAACTCCAAGTTGTCAAATGAGGATCTGGGCATAATGGGATCAGCATTATATGCCTTGAAGAACTTATAGAAAAAGATGTTCAAGACAGTAAGGTGCAATGATGAAAATCTGGATGCACTTCCTTCCAGTAAAGAAATATCAACAAAGATTCTTAAATGACGACACAGGGAAAAATTGCATTACCATGATTACGTAAGGACACTCAGAAATAAAAGAGATTGATACAATTCTCCCTCAGCAATATAATGCACTATTCCCTTTCGGTAGTCAAAATTAAATTCCACTTTCTAACTTAAGTTACTTTTATGTTGAGATGAAATAATGCTTCAAATTGGGAACCACGCAATAAATAAGGCATGATAAGTAGAAAATAAGACCAGCATTAAGTAGGTGAAAAAGGGATTTCCCAAAACCCAAAAAAAACAAAACTGAAATGAGAAAAAATAAAGAGGCAGCACCACAAACAGCACTTTATTGAAAAATAAACATTTTGAAGGTTAAGCCGTCAACTTAATTACCAAAGGGAGGACATACAGTAAGTTTGACTGTAGAGCTGGAACATTCCGGAGAAGCAAAGTAAACACTGTTACCAATCCAAAAGCCCCAGCAGCAAACCATTCAGGGACAGCTGCTTTGTTCAATTAAAACAACATGAATCAAGTGTCAGATATTACGCATTACTGGCAAACTTAGAATCAGATTGCATGCTTTGGTAAGAAATCGCATTGAGAGTACCAGTTTTCTCTGGTTGTAAGATTTTTTGTGGAACCACCACAGCAACTGGTTTATCATCTTCTGGATTGATCAGAAGAAAAAGCTTATATTCCTCATCGAATTTATCCTGCGAAAATTTTCCTTCAATCAGGAAGCTGACATGCTTTTGAAGCTGAGTAGGTAAAAAGTATGTTTACCATACCTGCAACCTCTTAGTGATCTTTTCATAACTCTTGGCAGCTGTGCCTCGTAGATTTCCTTTAAACAATACTCCACCCTAATGAGTAAGCATGGCATAATCATGATTAGCAGGATGTTTCCGAAGACAAAAGTAGGGAGTAATGCTGCCAAGAGAGAAATGTTTATCTATGCAATATCAGTACATCACTACGCATTTGCACTAGTATTCTTGGTCTCCTATTTGTCAATCACAGCACCCTTAACTCCCCAAAACCAAATACTAGTAATTTACCTCATATGGCTCCTGACTTGTTACAAAAAATGTGTCAAAGCCAAAAACTTGATCCTTTAGAATGTCAATTACTTCCTTTGATATCCTTTCGAATTCACCAAATTGTTGTTGCTGTTAGGGATATTGGGAACCATTAATAGCGTGTAACAAACTGCAAAACTTAAAATATGTTCCTAAAAACAATGAAGCCTACAGAACAATTCTAGAACAATTAGTTCACATGGAATCGAGCAATGTGAGCATCAGTCACCTTCAGACCTGGAAGAGGTGATCCAGTAGCAACTTCCACAATATCGGCATCCTGTTACATACAAGAACTTCAATGCAATACATGTCAGCAAATGCTCACAGGGCTATCTTCTTACAACATGAAACCTACAGGTAATAAATGCAATAGTACTCAAATGATATCTCGCTCTGGCAACACTTTTTAAGTATACTTTTTTCTAAAGGTCAGATTATCCTGTCAGCGGCAGCAAGTATCGTAGACAAGCACAGGCCTTATTTTCATTGTAATCAGCCACTTTCCATGATAATTATATTTTTCTTATAGCAATTGATGGCAAAAACCTTAACTGGGGACATTCTTTGAGATAATGATGTTCAGTGACTTTTTAGTCAGTCTGCTATCACTATGACGAGGGATTAGGCAGTAAAAATCTCTAGGCCCTAGTTCCATATTTAGAGCTCACACTGGGCCATAGAAAATTAATATAGATGGGTGCACAAAGATCACCGCGTATAAACTCTAAATACTAGTTTCAAACTCATTCAATAAAGTAACGAGAGGCAGAGCAACATTAACAAAAACATAAATCTGGCCTCTAATATATGATGCTGCAGAGATAAATGTACTACAAAAAATACCTCAACGACGCCCTGGCTCTTAGTTTCTCCCTCATTGCCACTCACTACATTCTGTGACTGATAAAAATCTGCCCCGGTAGATTCCCCCTTCACATAACAAACATAATTTCAATTTTTACGCATCGAACCTATACCCTCAACCTGAAAGAACATTTGAGAATGAGGTAAGCATTTTTACGTGATCAATAGTTGAAGCCTGTGGATCAACTGCGGACACTTCCACATCTTTATGCTTCTCTTTGTCCTAAAACCAGCAGCAATGAAGTCAAAGAAGTCCAAAATGATAAAACCAAAACAACAAACATGGCCATTCCATATAACCAGTTAGTATCAACTTCTAGTGTGGAATTTTGCATTTCTAAAATGATCTTACTCGTATGGTATAAATACAAAGAAACACATGGCGAAATCAAACTCACCTCATCGCTACTACTGTCAGGGGAAGCATCACTGTCATTCACTCGACAGAAAACTCGCCGCTGATTTCCTGCCCTAATTTCACACGCAAAACCAATTTAAAAGAAGAAGAAATACATCAGAGAACCAGGCACTCAAAGCTACGCCTACCTGGAAACCAACAACTTGTTTCCACGTCGGCAGGGCAGCCCGAGAGATGAAGCAGCTACGATCGGATGAAAGGTAAGGCCGCGGCAGCCACCGCACTGCGAAATCGGCAGACAAAAACTCGCTACTGAACTCATCTCTGCTGCGATCGCTCAATGCCAGCAGCAATCCATTGATTTGGTAGCGACGTGTGATGAAGATTAGGGTTTACGGGGGCAAACCTTATCCGTTCGTTTCGTGAAGATTGTTTTTGTTTTGGCGTGTGAAGTGAATGGCGCCCCGCCTGATATGTTATAGAATGGTGAGCCTAATCGGACGAATGAATATCCGCCACGTTTGCGTCCCGGCAGTGATTCGTTATCCAACAGCACCGAGAGAGAAGTAACCGCTCAAACTAGGGTGCTCCACGGGAAACCTACGTAGATGAACTCCGTCATAAACGACGTCGTTTATTTATTATATGAAGAGAAAAGTACAAAATGGGGTACGTATTATCAATCATTTAAAATTACGGTCACAACTATTTAATTTTAAAATTCACGGTCTTTTTGTGTTGTGAGGTTTAATTGTAATTTTTTAAAATCTCAATCGCACCCAAAAATTATTTATTCCATTTAAATAAATCCCCTCTCAATCAATTTTGAAATGAGAAAGTTCATCAATCAATTTAGAAATGACAAAATACCAAATGAAGGTATGTATCATACATTTAAAAATCATAGTCATAATTATTTAATTTTCAAATTTATTTTAAAATTTCTATTTTATTTTTGGGGTAAATTGTAACAAAAAAATAATAAATTTTAAAATTGAATAATTATGATCATAATTTTAAATGAATGAAGTACATATCTTCATTTTTTACTTTTTCATTTTTAAATTGATATGAGAGGGAGTTTGTTTAAATTGAACAAATAATTTTTGGGTGTGATTGAAATTTTCAAAATTACAATTGAACCCCGCAATACATAAAGATCGTGAATTTTAAAATCGAATAGTTATGACCGTGATTTTTAAATAATTGATAGTACATACCCCTATTTTGTACTTTTCCCTTATATTAGTTTAGCTCACTTATTCAGCCATGATGAAATACAATTAAATCGTTTTATGTCAAATTAAGGACATCAATATCCTAGTCAGCTAAAAATTCTTTCAAATGAAGCGCAACAGTAAATGGAGGAACTTGTCAGCAGACGCGCCACCGATGAGACCCCAACAAAAGAGCCTGTCATCTCAATATCTAACGCTTCTGCTACCCATTATAGTCTTGACTAGGTCCAGTATCCTAAAATAGTCGTAAAACAGGGCTGACTCCTTACCCTCCAGCCCGTCCCGGCTCACTCGGTTGCTGCCAGCCAAATTGTTGCACGGGCTTCCGCCAATCACCAGATCAAAACCTCCAATCAAGTCTATCAGCTCTGATAGTTTGTCAGCGTCAACTTGCTGGACGTCTGCAATGTCTATCAGTGTCCCTCTTTGGTTGGTCTGTTCCCACCAGCTTCGCATGATGTTCCGGTTTGCTTCTGAGATCTCGACCTCCACCACCGCCTTCAGGGGGATCCCCAGCCGGTGAAGGGCGATTTCCGCACCGCCAATTCCAGAAAAAAGGGACAGAACGTTGATGCCTTCCGGGTACATGTCCTTGAGCACTGAAAGATGGTAAGCTACCGTGTCTACCTGAAAAATTAAAGACGGGGAAGTCAACTGATTAAAGATATTCGCAGGAAAAAACAAAGAAGCCTGACTCAGTCACCATTATCTGTAAAAACAGGTTACTGTGTATTTAAAGAGAATATAAACCTGGAACGAATTGCCCAGTGACTTGTATCTGTCGGTTCTGCTTATGCCACCACCTCTAGTGTGATTCTTTGGAAATCCTAGCAATGTTTCGAATTCATCAGGCTCGAGAGGTGCAAGCTTATTTTTCCCAACCCATACGAGGTTCCACTTACGACACAGATCCAGCACATACTTCTGAACATGCAGTGGGGGATCATCATCCCCGCACTCTTCAAGAGCTTTGCGGATTCTCTCAGTCATCTTGGCACTGCCTATTGAAGTCTGCAGACAGTTGAGCTTGGTCCTCTTATCCCATGCAGGCCACCATTTTTTAGTCAATGGAAACGCTTCATGTATGGTGAATGGGGGAAGCGGCACGAGAGGAAATCTGTTCTCAATGGGGAGGTTGTGAATGTAACCTCTTTTTCTCGCGCACGCACAAAAGAACTTTGAATCAACGAATTCCGGTTCGATGTCGTAAAGAAAGCGTGAGATTGTATTCCAAACACCTGTTGGAGCCAAAGCCACGTTCTCGTAATAAAAGTATGGCGGACCCTTGGCTGCCTCTGGAATTGTTCTATGCACAATCTCATTAGACTCTGTAGGAACCCCATATCCAATCATGGGTTTTGGTAGGCGAATCAATTCATCTTCTTCTTCACAACGGTGTTTTTTCTTTTTCCATGCATCACAGTCTTGATTTTTCCTCCTCTTCAGCTTTGATAAACTACCAAGATTAAGTTTCTGCAGGAAAAGAAAAATGATCAATGATTGAAGATAGAATTTGCAGGAATGGATAGCAAGTCGAGAAATAAGTATAACATCACCTTCTCATCCAGTTCTATAAAATGGATATCTGATGCTCTGGCCATCTGAGCAGCACATATGAAATCCGTCAATTCTTCTAGTGTGGAATCTGGACCTGCAATGTTTGTAACAAAATTTGAGTAATCCGACAAGCCAAACACGATACAGAGCCTATAATCGCCACTAACAGTCAAAACGCAAGACGTAACATGGAAAAGAAAACGCATATAAGCGTTCAGTCATACACATAATGTCGAAGGTTTGAATATGAAAAAAGGGAATATGTAAGAACTTAGAAGTAATCCTGTGCTTAATTAAATAAGGTAATCAAATGTTTATCATTATGTAACGATAAATAAAAACCAATATAATTCAAGTTGCTTGTGATACTCACCACATCTCTCTATAGCAATGGAGGCTTCATCAACAGAATACCCCATACCAGCCAAGAACAATAATTTATCGTCTTCATCAGACGAAGGAGTTTCCACGTCCTGGACAAATAATTTTTAGAATCAGCAGATGATCGAAGAGATGGTGAATAATTAATACAATGACTAAGAAGAAGGTAGACGGACCAAATATTCTACTTCTATCATGAAATTAGAATAAAAAAATTATAACATATTTTATTGGATAGAATATAATGCAGAAATAGTAAAGCTAATAGGTATTCTGATTAAGTAAAACTTAAGGATAGATGTCTAGCACATAAACTGTTGATTATAGTGCACGTATATTCGGTCATACACAGCGACAATACCTGCTTATATACACCAGATGCTTTCTTCATCAAGTTGATTAAATCAAATTTATCAAAAGTGATCTATGTTCATCTATTCCGAACCTAAAAGAGGTTCAGAAACCAGCCGCTTACCCTTGCAGGACTATCAACATCTGAAAATTCATCAAAGGAGTTTGCACAGTAATCAGCTGAGCTGTGATCCGATTGGACAGGTTGAAGTTCTTGAACAGATAAATCACGTTGCACTTCTTCAGAAACTTGTATGTCATTAGGCTGCTTAGGAGAATTCTCCAGAGCCTGGAATTTGGTTAAAAAATGTCAAACGGTGACAAAAGGAATTTCATGTGACAGGTGATGAGAGCTACGAGGTGATTAGAAAAATATTTACCAATCTAAGGCATACATTTTAAATACAGCATATATTTTAAATACAAATATTATACACCTTAGGCACAGTTTTACTTACTGAGTAAGTAAGAAGAGTTTCCAATACCAAATTGTGGTTTTTATCACCTGCACAATTAGTGAGAAATAAATTTAACTTTCCAATACTCCCAGATATAATCCAGGAATAAACTAAATAGAGGAAATTTCATACCAAGTTCATCAATCACTTGGGCAACCTGCTTTTCAGGAAATCCCATACCAACAAAATGCTGAATTAACTCAAAGTTTGAACCAGGTGATGATGAGCTACCCTGAGAAAAAAGAAAAACAGTGTCTGAGGAAAAAAAAAGGTTCTGGTGACTGAAAATGTTTCCAAGGGTTGAATAAGAGGACACAAACAATGTCGAAACCATTTTTCTTGAAGGTCGCAATTTAGAGTTGAAACCAAATCAAAAATCACAGAGAATAAGAGTATTTTGAATGATAAACATAGAGAAGCATGGAACTCAAAAGACAATTAAGAACCCCTTAGGGACAAGAAAATATAAAATATAACATGAAGTAACACTATAAAACAAACTGATCTTGTCCCTAGTCCGCTGATCTACGATGCACCAAAATGTCATTCTACAGCCTTTTAACCATTTCGGGAACAGATCCTCTAAAAATATAAGGATATATGCTCAGTTTGTTTGTTTTTTTTTGAAATTATTCAAAATATCCCTACTCAAATGCTAAATATAATTTAACCAAACTATCAGATGCGAGCTACTTTACATTACCTTCCCCGAACCTCTAGCAACCATTATTTTAACAATCAGATGCAAGATGCATGGTGTTTCAAAAAGATGCAAGCTACATAGTGTTTCAAAAAGTTACCTCCCCCGAACCGCTAGAGCCTCCATTACTAGGAGCTGCGGTTAAAGTCGAACTAGAAGGTAATCCATAGTTATCTATTTCTCTGTCATCATCACTGTTCCAATCGATGTTACAATCTAAGCTGGTATTATTCTCGGCCTTCAATGGGACAGTTATACATTAGTTAGAAAAGCTAAAGAAACTACTGTCAACCAGTTGAAGAGTAAATAGATTTGCACAACTGTTTGGTTCTGACAGGAAGTTCGATGAAGAAAAAGGCTGTAGTTATTACCATCTGAGAGTCTGAGACCAGCGAACGCAGTCACTCTTCTGCCTCTGACCTGTTTAAAGCATTGAATATGTAAGACAATTACAGTAGCTAACCCCAGTTCACGGAATAAAGAACTTGGCAACGAGCTAAAGAGTTTGAGTTGCAGGTGTCTAAAATGCACCAAATGACAGTGCCCCACATTCTCAAACTTTGAGATTGTGTTTGTTATAAGGAAAATGAAGGAGGGAGAAAAATAATGAGACTCTGTTTGGTTTTCCAAAAATTTGAGGGAGGGTAAAATTTGAAAGAAAGTTAGACGAATTTGATGTTTGGTAGAGAAAGTTGAGTGGAAAAAAAATTAGAATGACATTTTGATCTAAAGATTGTTTTATACTTTCTTTATAATATTTTAATTTTAACTAAATATGCGAAAGTGATATGAACTTCATAAAAATTCATTTTGCATCTCATTTTTTAAGCATTTTTTCCTAAAACAAAACAAATAGGGCCTAACTAAATAAGAAAACAACATCGGTCTTGATTTCATTTTTTTTTCTTTACATGGATGTCATAAAAATGACAAGTAAAATGTCAACGGAGAAAATGAAAAACACTCTTTTTCAATCTTATTTGAGAGGTTTAAAAATGGAGAAAATCAAATTTTATGTTAAGTTTAATGAGGACGATTAAAATAAATCAATGAGAAACTAATAGTTTAATAATCATATAAAAAGTTTTTATTATAATTTTTTTTTCTATCATCAATCTCACACTATTCTTCATTTTCAGTCAAATTTTTGTTTCATCGATCAAATTCGCTGAAACAAAATCATGCACAGTTAGGCTTTCGGCAATTTGAGAGAAGAAAAATTGGAAAAAATGTCGCTGAACCCACAAACCTCGAAATTGGGGAATTTGGGACCTGTACGACTCAGCCACCCTCTAAAGAGTCGCAATTCGTCCAGATGCTTTCTTGAGTCCGCTGATGAACTGAGCGATGCGTGAACCGGATCAATTTTGTCGCAGCAATGCGAAGCTCGAGCGCAAACCCTAGATCGATCGGGGAGAGATAAGAGGGTGATGACGTGGAGGATGGAGTTGATTCTGTCGCCTCTGCAAGAACAATTGCTACATATCAACTCGCGTCAAAACGATGTCGTTTTAATTATAACTCAAATAATTTGTGTCATTGTCTAACAATTATGGTCATTCATTCTCCACGCATATAATATTTTTTTAATAATATTATTTAAGTGATAGTCTAGTGATGAATTGATAAATTATTATTTTTAAAATTACGGATTCTTCCGACAATTCTTGTCTGTTCTCTATGATTCTTTAATATACAGATAGAAATGCCGTAGCCCAAAGAGGAACTGCAGAACCACACCTCGTATTGAACCCCGCCATTTCTAGTTTTGATGAGTTTTTATAAAGGAAGAAAAAAAAAAGGTAAAGAAATGTGAGGAAGATTCCAGTTTTTGGTTAATCAGAAGTTAGGAAATGACAGGTTGGATTCTTGCAGCAGTTGTTTTGGTGAGGCATCTAATTCGACCTGTGGTTTAACGAAGATATATGATTTGACTTCTGCAACTAATCATCAATCGGTGTAGATTGTGTATTCAACTATTAGATATGGCCAGTGAGCTGACCTCTCTTTGTATTAGGAGCCGGCCTTAACCTTTAACGAAGAAGATGACGCCTTGGCTGAAATCATCTCTTTTATCTTCTATAAATAAATAAAAGAAGTAAGGATAAGTTGACATGATTCCATTTGACAGAGAATAAACATAGATTATAAATAAGAGCTTGACTCAATTGGTAAAGTACATTGCACATCCATCTCAAAAATATTGAATTTGAAAGCTGATTATATAATTTTTTTAAAAAAAATTCGTTTGGCTCGCAAAAATGGTGAAATTTCTAACATGAAATGAAGTTAATTTCTTCAATCATCAACGTTGGGGAAATGACAAGGAGCTGCAAGTTTCCCCTATTATAAACTCTCGAATAGGAAATAGAATTATAATATAAATAGGCTGACTTATGTTGATGTTTGTATGCCTATGTGTATACACTACAGTACACTATAAAAGTTCATTGCCGCGCCATTTGCAAATAGATCAGAGATGGCCCAAATATCGCTGTTTTCGGCAGGCCCAGCCCAAAAAAGAGGCCCAGTAACTCAAATTTCGAAAGCATCCGTCACATCTTAGCTTTCGGATTTTGATAGGTACGGAGTAACATTTTTCAGTTCGGATAAGGTGTATTTATTTTACAACTAGAAAACGGTGGCCATTAAAAATAGGTGCCCCGCTGCTTCACTCCCATCCACCACCTCATTTTCACTGCATACCATTGGTGGGCTTGGCTGCGAGGCAACTGACCTCATCTCGCCATTTTAAATAATAATTAATCAAGTCAAATGACTCGCCGCGTGGCCGAGCTGGAGATTTCATACCCCTGATAGCAACTGACCACGTGAAGCCATGAACCACTTTTGAATTGGTTGACCGCTGTTTTTAGAGTCGAATGGGAAGCGGGTGACCAAAAAATAAGGGCATACAGTATTCAACAAACCTATAAACAAATATCTATTACCACGTTATACTAAATATTTAATATATATCTATTATCAAGCTTTTATCTCTTAAGTGTAATAATTATTTTTTTTACTAACCGCTTCGTGCAGATGAAACGCTTCAATGTCAGAATGACATGAATCTATTTTCATATGGAAACAAAGTGCTTCGAACACTAATACAAAATTTAATAACATTAAGAAAAGACGGATATGAAGAGACACCTCATATTCGTTAGGTAAGGGATCAGATCTTCAAATTTTAGGATTTTGTGGGTTTAGGTTTTTCTAGGGGTTTCATACCCTTAGGATATAGGATTTTAAAATTTTAGGGTTTAGGGTTTAGATTTTTGGATTTTTTAGATTTTATTATATTTAGAACTATGTTATAAATATCTTAAAACCTTAAAATAAAAAAAAAACAAAATTATATTGTTTTATCTGATTCCTTACCTAACTTATATAAGTTGTCACCTTATATACGACAACTCCAAAACTTTAATGTGGTAGTTATCCCATTTTTATGAATTTTTTATACAAGAGGTATTAATTATTTACATCTCTAATTTTCGAATTATTTATTTTTAAATATATTAATATCAAAATACTTTCTTAATATCGAGCAAACTCAGTCTAATTAAATTCGCTGACGAAAGAAGAAACGGAAGAAGTCCAGTCAAACCACACGTTGAATTCTATCCTAGCAGCCTGCCATATCCATAAGCATTACTAATATTGTCAATGTTTTGCATGTGAATGGGTCAATAAAGACGCCTTCAATGTGCAACGTGCATTTTATTTAGGAACCAATCTAATGAGATTGAAGACTTATATTCTGACATTCTTCTCGTTTCAAAAACTAACCACATGTTTCAATACCTTTCATTCATCATCCAGAAGAGCGCAAATTCGACCCATGTAATCTTCAAATTATTGATAAGTTGAAATCTAAATGATACGATGCGATCAGCTTCAATCTAATTGCATTTGATTATCCACACCCGTCCCAGCCCTCCTAATTACGACAGGTGGATGGAGTGCTCTATCATGACACCATACACGAACCCCGAAAATCTAACTGAATCACGTTTGCCCATT
>NQLW01000059.1:323451-369657 GCA_002312845.1 Kalanchoe fedtschenkoi
ACCATGTTTTCAATTCGCGTGATAATTAGTATATTCTAAATAATCAATACATACTAATTACAACACATCTAATTTCAAAAATGTTGTAATAAGTTATGATGAATATTTAATACATATCTCTTACCACGTTATACTAAATTAATATATATCTATTATCAAGCTTTTATCTCTTAAGCGTGATAATTATTTTTTTTACTAACCGCTTCGTGCAGATGAAACGCTTCAATGTCAGAATGACATGAATCTATTTTCATATGGAAACAAAGTGCTTCGAACACTAATACAAAATTTAATAACATTAAGAAAAAACGGATATGAAGAGACACCTCATATTCGTTAGGTAAGGGATCAGATCAAATTACATTGTTTTATTAGTTTTTTTTTTCATTTTAGAGTTCTATCACGTTAGGATATTAGGATTATAAAGTTTTAGAGTTTTAGAATTTTAGGATTTTGTGGGTTTAGGTTTTTCTAGGGGTTTCATACCCTTAGGATATAGGATTTTAAAATTTTAGGGTTTAGGGTTTAGATTTTTGGATTTTTTAGATTATGTTATATTTAGAACTATGTTATAAATATCTTAAAACCTGAAAATAGAAAAAAAAGCAAAATTATATTATTTTACCCGATTTCTTACCTAACTTATATAAGCTGTCACATTACATACGACAACTCCAAAACTTTAATGTGTTAGTTATCCCATTTTTATGAATTTTTTTGTACAAGAGGTACTATTAATTATTTACATCTCTAATTTTCGAATTATTTATTTTTAAATATATTAATATCATAATACTTTCTTAATACCAGCAAACTCGGTCTAATTAAATTCGCTGACGAAAGAAGAAACGGAAGATACCCAGTCAAACCACTCGTTGAATACTATCCTAGTAGCCTGCCATATCCATAAGCATTACTGACATTGTCAATGTTTTGCATGTGAATGGGTCAATAAAGACGCCTTCAATGTGCAACGTGCATTTTATTTAAACCAATCTAATGAGATTGACGACTTATATTCTGACATTCTTCTCGTTTCAAAAACTAACCACATGTTTCAATACCTTTCTTCATCATCCAGAAGAGCGCAAATTCGACCCATGTAATCTTCAAATTATTGACAAGTTGAAATCTAAATGATACGATGCGATCAGCTTCAATCTAATTGCATTTGATTATCCACACCCGTCCCAGCCCTCCTAATTACGACAGGTGGATGGAGTGCTCTATCATGACACCATGTGAATTGTACCCCAAAAATTTAACTGAATCACGTTTGCCCATAAATCAACCACCACCATTGCGGCATCCTATCATAGGTGTGTGAAGGTTTGCCGTTTCATTTTGATGTGATTCATGATTAGAGAATATATAATATTTTTAAATATATTTTATATGACGTTTTAATTTTAAAATATCATATATAATATATAACATTTATGACATTTTTAAATTAAAAATGTCATATATGTCATATACCATATATGACACTATTCAATTAAAAACGTCATTTATGATATGTTATTTAAAATTTAAAAATCTAATTATAAACAATCTTTATACTATAGACACTATTTATGAAAATTTTTATACGGATTGAAAATTTTTATTATTTAAATTTTTTATAACATAAATGTCAAAAAATAGTTTTAATAATTAAAAAAACAGATATTTAATTAATCTAGAAAATTTTGAATTAACATATACTCCATCTGTCCTCTTTTACATGTCACTTAACCGATTTTTTTTGTCCACTTTTACTTGTCACTTAACAATTTTCAATGCGCATTTAATGTCAACAACTACCTTAAAATGTCAAACATTAATTACTTCATTATCATATTCAATAAAAAATATATTCTCCACCAGTGATCATCTACCAATTTTACTTTTTGCACGAATTTTTTTATAAAAACATCAACCACCCACTCATTAAATTTGTTCAACCGCTAGCATTAACTTCACCTTAATCTACTCAAATTAACTGTAAACGACTTGTATTAGAGGACAGAGGGAGTATGAAAGTAAAAAAAAT
This sequence comes from Kalanchoe fedtschenkoi, assembly GCA_002312845.1. Lineage (NCBI taxonomy): Eukaryota > Viridiplantae > Streptophyta > Magnoliopsida > Saxifragales > Crassulaceae > Kalanchoe > Kalanchoe fedtschenkoi. The sequence continues at coordinate 325,487 of NQLW01000059.1, forward strand.
GTAATATGACATGTGGGTTCATGTGCAGAGATTTGAAAATTTTATTTTAATGTAGATGTAACTTGTGAAAAAAAAATTTAAAATAAAATTGAATTGACATGACATAAATTTAAAATTATATGAATTTTTTTTAATTTATTTTGATGAGGATGTCATTACACTGCTTCCTTAAACGTGATCCGATCACAAACTATCATTGGTAGTTTCGAAAACACAAACCTCGATTTCATGTTGGGTTTCCGTTTTCGATAAGATTAAACCCTCCTGATACTCTCTACTCTGCTTCTCCACTTATTCCAAAATACACCCAACAATTATCCCTTCGGGTTATTGCCACGTCCACACATTCGTATCATGATTTTTTTGCAAGTTTCTGTTTTGTTTAGTGAAAATGATAAAGTAAGAAAATATTAGAAAAGTAAAATACTTTTTCTATGTTTTAGAAAAAGCTTGGTGAGGAAAACTTAAATAAAAAAAAAGAAAAAATATAACAATACATGGAGAAACTAATTTTTTTTATTTTTCCTCCTTATAAATTTATTTTTTTGAAATTCTCACGGGATCGCACACCGTCTCCATGTGGTCAGCTGCGCGCATACCCAACATATTTGTATGTATGCAATACCATCAAAGTTCGAACTAATAATTTGAGAGTCGTAAAAACGGTAAGGGGTAAGAATGTGACCCAACCCAAAATCCAACTCAATTAAACTCACTTAAATTGAATTTTGTTGGACATTAGAATACAATTTTTGGATTGAGTTAGTATTTGGGTTGAAAAAATTGAATTCGAATTAACCCAATTTATAAAACGCAATTCAAATTATAAATTTATAAAAAATTAAAAACAAATATAAATTTAATAAAAAAATATATAATTAATAAATTTTAAAATTTAAATTGTAAAAATAAAAAATATTTTTATTTATTGTTTATTCTCTTTATTTTTATTTATTTTTTATTTTTATTATTTTGCTTTTGAGTTGGATTTAGGATGATTTTTTTTTGTTACAAGTGAATTTGAATTGTAAAAAACTCAATCCAAATATGACCCACAACCCATATTTACATACGGTGTCACTCAACAAAATAGATTAGTATCTTATATAATGGGTATATAAGTTATATACTCGAACTGCGAAAATGACATAATTTTAAATGATATTTTGATGAAATTACAGAATTTTCAATATTTTAAGATTTTTAAGAATTTTAGTATTTTCTGAGTTTTGTTTATTGTTTTCATTTTTTAGGATTTTAGAGTTATGAAAATACATGATTTTTGAGGAGTTTTCAAACCATTATAAAACACTATAAATTTAAAATTCTAAAACTCATAAATCATAAAAACTCTAACACACAGAAAATTTTTAAAATCAAAACCCCTAGAAATTTTAAAAATGATATAAAACCACATTATTTAACCAATAAAATATCTAACTTATATATTGTTCACTATTTTTAAATAGATTTTTATCCCGAAAAGTCAGACTTTCAAAATTCCGCTAATAATTCCACACGTATCTCCTTTGCTTTCATACATACGTTCATGCATATCCAAAACCCACCCACTATAAATACCTCAACATCTTCACCTTAGCAGTAATAGAGCTTCATGAGCGATTTGCCGAACATGGTTGGTATGGAGTGGAAAGCGAAGACGGCGACGCAGGACGTACCTGGAAAGTCCGCGAAGATGGCGAGCAAGCAGCTCCGAGTAGCGATTCCATCGAACCTCCGCATCGCTGAGATATTGTCTCCCTCGCCCGCTTCGCTGCCGGCATGCGCGGCGTACGAGCAGTACCTGCGCCTTCCAGAGCTGACGAAGCTATGGAGTGATAGAGAGTTTACGGAATGGGGTAATGAGACGGTTTTGAAGCCTGCGCTGCAGGCGCTGGAGATCACGTTCAGGTTTATCTCCAGCGTGATGTCGGACCCGAGGCCGTACGCGAACCGCCGTGAGTGGAAGCGGAGGCTGGAGCTGCTGGCGACCGATCAGGTCCGGATTATCGCTGTGTTGTGCGAATATGGGGAGGAAGATCCGGAGACTAGCGGCACGGCGCCGGTTGTTGATTTGAGCTCGACGAACGGGGTTCTGATGAGAGATGGAAGCTCGAAGGAGGTCTGGAAGGCTCCCGGAGAGTCGCCGATAGTGAGCCGAACCAGTGAAGCGAGCTTGCTGCCTCGTCTGGCGGAGTGGCAGAAGTCGGAGGACATTGCGCAGAAGATTTTGTACTCGATTGAGTGCGAGATGAGGCGGTGTCCGTACACTTTAGGCATCGGCGAGCCTAACCTATCCGGGAAGCCGAATCTGGAGTACGATCTCATCTGCAAGCCGCAGGAGCTTCATCGGCTGCGAAACACGCCGATGGATCACATCCAGAACTACGAGAATCAGACGCTGTGCGCCACACACCAGATCCTGGAGTCCTGGATCTTCGTAACGAAGATGTTACTCAATCGGATCTCCGTCAAGATTGATAAAGAGGATTTTGATAGGGCTTCGAGCGATTGCTGGCTTCTCGAACGCGTCTGGAGGCTTCTAGCAGAGATCGAAGATCTCAACCTGCTTCTCGACCCGGACGATTTTCTCCGGCTGAGGAGCGATCTTCGAATCAAAGCGACGGACGAGTCGGAAGCGCTGTGTTTCCGGTCGAAGGGGCTGATTGACGTGATGAAATGCTCCAAGGAGTTGAAGCACAAGGTGCCGCGGATTCTGGGGGTGGAGGTGGATCCCACAGGCGGGCCGAGGATCCAGGACGCGGCTATGAATCTGTATAGAGGGAAAGGAAGGTTCGAGAAGATTCATTTGCTGCAGGCTATGCAGGCGGTTGAGGCGGCGGTGAAGAAGTTCTTTTACGCGTATAAGCAGATGGTGGTTATGGTGTTCGGAAGCTTGGAGGCGAAGGCGAGTTCGGGCTCGGTTGACTCGCTGAGTCAGATATTTTTGGAGCCGACGTATTTTCCGAGTCTCGATGCTGCGAAGACGTTTCTAGGCGATTTCTGGAGCCATGAGAGCCGAAGACGTTGACTCGAATTGACCGAGTTGGATGATAATTAAATTCAGGATTACCAATTACTGGATTAAATATTGAACTGAGATATTGCTTACTCCCTCTGTCCTCTTTTACATGTCATTTAATCGAATTTTCTTGTCCATTTTTACTTGTCACTTACCAATTTTCAATGCGTATTTAATATCAACAACTACCTTAAAATGTCAAACATTAATTACTTCATTATCATAATCAATAAAGAATACATTCCTCACAAATAATCATCTACCAATTTTACTTTTTGCACGAACTTTTTCAAAAAATTATTAACCACCTATCTATTAAATTTGTTCAACCGCTAGCATTAACTTCACCTTAATCTACTCAAATTAACCGTAAACGACATGTATTAGAGGACAGAGGGAGTATTCCATAATGATTCTTTCTCCTTTGTTCTTTCTACTCAAACCCCTTTTAAAGAATAACACTATTTTTGTGAGTACATGATATTCTAGAGAATCAAATTCTCCATACCAAATTCGTTTAGAAGTCTGCTGACAACCTCGTAAAATTTGTCTGCTAACACACGAGGCTAAAATCCTCATAAGTTGAGCAACGGCACCATGCGTGTATCGGGAAAACATGTCCAGCGGCTTTCTCCAGAGTCACACTTCAAGGTCAATACAATTTGAAAGTTCATAAACACTGATAGAATTTAATGGACTGAATGGGTATACTTGGTACTCAAGCCATGCCTACATATATGGTGTCACATGCAGTTACTAATCACTCACATTACAAAAGGGATGAGCAATGTCAATCCCTAATTTCTTCAATTCCATTGATCATCATCGATAGAGAAGACAACATCATCATTAGTTAGATCCTTAATTTATTTGAATCTATTGTTCAATCCTTAATTTCTTTGAATCTGATGCTCGTACTGTCCTTGTGAACATCAAATTTCAATTCAACTTTACCGCTCTTTCAGGAGTTGTGAGTTACAACTTACAACATCATTGACAAGCCTTTTGAGCTCTTCCAAAAGAGGATTAGGCTCACTCAAAGTAATATGAATAGGATCAATATTGCCCCATGATGCATATTGAGAAATGGATAATTTCCAGATATCATCTCTCTTTCAGATTATTAATCAAATATATATATATATATATATATATATATATTGCTGCAAAAAAATCGCTTCCATTGTCAGGGACTCTAAAAACCTTCAAATCCAACAAGTGAAGCATAATCATTTGGAAACTTGAAGGGGATGAGGATAATACTGATTTAGTGCTCAAAACTTCACATGCGCATTACTCCCAAAAACCTAACTCAGACGTATGCTCCAAAGTTTGAGTCTTTAACTTATGCAAATCGCATCACTCTAACTACCTGAAAACCCACAAAGGAACACTCAGCAAGAATGGCATTACTAAGTGGACAAAAAAAGGTATAGAAGTCCAAAATTTTGATCCCCAATTCAACTTACATAATGTAAAATCATTAACTTTTGTACCCTCCAATCCGGCAATTCTGTACAAAATCCAGACACCAATCCATATTTCCGACCCAAAAAATAATTTTCTTTTAAAAATGAAACAAAGAGCACATGAGAAACCATTGCTGCTGGTAAATCTTATTTTGATCCATAATTTTTTTCATACCCCCTACCAGAATTGCAGGATCACTTGGCTTTTCCAGATTGCACATCTTTACCATATCTCTTCATAACAATCATAAGAGTCTAACATGGAACCTCATTGGGCTATGTGGGTCAAAAGTTCTCACACCAAGTTGGAAAACCCAAAAATAATCACATGTCTAATTTCAGTACATAAAACTTATTTTCTTGCCAGAGATATCTATCCACATTAATATATATGCCTAACTTGTAGACCAAAATTTGATGTTGACCAAAATCCTGCGAGTAAACAAAATTTACTCCGTTGCTAAAGTTTAATTCCAGAAAAAAAAAATGAACTCAAGCAATCGGAAATCTGTAAGTGCAGGATAAATTTAACTAGGGCACACTTCAATTAAGAAAAGCTGATCACCTTGAAGCTGGAAGCTGAACTACCGGATGGCTTTCGTTCGTCCAAGCACCGGAAATGGAATCACAGCTCCCCAGAAAAGCCAGAATAAAAATGATGTAAATGCACGGAATAATATTCAGCCTCAAAGACCCAGCAGACAAAATGGCGAATTGCGGGAGCCTCTGAAGCGTCCGGCAATTGAGATTCACGAAGCTTACTTTCACGATCGCCGCCTCCATGGACTGTCCGAGCGCTTCAGAAGCTTCGCCTGAGCTTCGATTAGTGCTGGCCGCTGTCTCCGAATCTAAACACGATTCCGCTAAGGCGCATTGTGTGCGCATAGAAGACAGTCAACCTCCAAACATGGAAGAGGGATCCGAAAGCTGCAAGATGACCGCCGCGTGAGAAGGAGCGCGAGAATGTAAGCCCGTGGAAGAGAAGATTGTGATTCGAGCTCTTCGCCGATTTGGCGTGAGAATTGAATTTCTACTGCTTCGGAATTTCTCGGTTCAACCGGGTTGCCCGACAAACTACCGTGGATAGAAGCTTGGTTCGGCCCGGTTGGTTCGAGTTAAATTCGCAATTGAGCCTTGGTTCTTCTTCTAAGCCAAATGCCTTGAACCGGTTGCTTAGTATTCAAACAATGGAGGGCTACATCCGTGTGGATAGTTGTCTCATTATTCTGGGTTGTGTGAACAGTGGCGGTTTCACTGAGTGTACAGTGAAGTAAATGTTCACCCAAATCTAAATTAAATTGTTCATATTTTAGTGTTAAAATAATATTTTTTTAATTTTGTATCTGCAATTAAGTCTAAATTGGGTGAAAGGAGCACTTGAGTTGGTGTTGGTGTCGTTCAATTATTTAGCTAAAAACCATTTTATCTTTGTAATTATTGAAAGACTTAACTTGCTTGTCATATCATAATGTATCCAATTCCTTTACCAACACTTGCAAATCTAATAACTAATGCTAAAGCTATAACCCATCAAGGTAACCAACATAATTTCTACCAAAGATTATCTTCGGTGATATGCTTACACTCTTAGGTTTTGTTTTTAAATTTGGAGTGAACAGAAAAGAAATGATTTGAAATAAAAAAAAGAGAAATAGAGGATTTTAAGGTGTAAAAGCAAGTGTTTCTGAATCGATGATAATATTTAGAATGATAAGAGTAAAAATATATTAAAATTATTAAAAATAACTCTCTAAATAAAAATTAAATATGAAAAAAAAATAAAGAATGCAATGGTACGTTAGTTTTTTCAACCCGAATCCCTTTTTTTTATTTTCAAATCAATGCCAAATCATTCAAATCACCCTTCAAAAATTCAAGAACAACTAGTTAATCTCTATGTTCTTCAATTTCTCTCGAAAATTATATTGTGAAACACTCGCTTACATACATGTGGGGTGCCAGATAATCCATTCAACGCCTATTTTAATATTTATGTCAGAATCTATATTTTATTGCCGCCATAACTGTTCAACAATGAGTCGATGATTAAACCATTGTAATTATTAACTAATTAATTTCCCATTATGATTGATTTTCATAACACGTGTAACACAAAGCACGAACCAGAGTCTAATCCCTCTATGCCGCTGTCCTACGCCTATATAAAACCATATCCGTAACTCCTACCTAGTAGTAATTTACTAATAAGTACATTATCTTTTAGTTAAATTTATTTTAATGTAGTTCGTAAACTTACACTAATAATTAGTAATATGTGTGGTTGGAATTATAATTCTGCTGGCGGTTTGTTTCTTTTAACTAAATGTTAATGTCTACATCACAGTAAAAAAATATTATAAAATTCATATTAAGTTGTGATTATTATTATGTATTATACAAAATCACTTAGGCTGTGTTTGGTTTAGGGAAAATTTAGAGGAAAGGAAAATTTGATGGAAAATTAGTAAAATTCATTGTTTGGTCTAGATAAAAAATAGGAGGGAAAGAAAATTATGTGGAAAATTTGATGAAAAATGTAATTCTTATCTCTAACAAATCAATCCAATCAAATTCAATGTATCTCAGACAAATAATCATTTTTTAAACAAATTCAATGTATGAAGTGATGAAATGTTGATATTTTTGACATATTTTTTCATAAAACTATCTATGATCATGGAAAATGAAATGGATTCCAAACAATTTTCCTTGACATTTTCCTAATGAAACCAAACAAGAAAAAATTAGATGGAATCCTCGAAGAATTTCATTTCCTTTCTATTTTCCCTCGAATTTTCCTTTCCACCAATTTTTCCTTAAACCAAACACAACCTTAGGGTGTGTTTGGTTAAGGGAAAATTTGGTGGAAAGGAAAATATGGAGGAAAATTAGTAAAATTCAATGTTTGGTTTAGAGAGAAAACATGAGAAAAAGAAAATAATGTGAAAAGTTAGGAGAAAAATTAAGGTAAATTAAAAAGAGTTTTGAAATTTTTCTTCAAATTATCTATTCTAAACCAAATAAAAAAAAATAAGATAGAATCTATGATGAATTTCAATTTCCATAAAATTTTTCAACAATTTTCCCTGAACCAAACACAGCCTAATGGATAGATCGTTTACACATTCTACATATCATAGTGTGACCGGGAGCATAGCAAAGCAGAGCTGTATATTCTCCCAGACAGTGCAAGCACACCATCAACCTCAACCACCACAAACTCAAACACAAGCACTAAACAACAACAACGTTGGCCGGTGCCGCCCTGGCCCATCATCTCAACACCACCTCACTCTCACTCTTTCTTTTTTCTGCCACTATAGCCTCCTCTTCCTCGTCAAAACACCGTTGCATTTTATCTTCCCACGCCTATCTAGAGGCCCCGATCGCGCCACGTGTCCGTCCTATCCGAGGGCATTCCCGACATTATCTAGATGGTCGGTCACAAAAGAATATAATATTAATTAAAATTCATAAATAAAAACGCATACAAATTCAACATAGTTTCCGCTCGGGCCCCTCCAGCATCCTATTTAACCGCTCCAGATCGAACGGTCACCAATCATCTCACACTCACTCTCTCAACCTCAACTCTCTTGTGACCAGCTACGATGGAAGGTAAGGAAGAGGACGTCAGACTCGGGGCCAACAAGTTCTCCGAGCGCCAGCCGCTGGGCACGGCGGCCCAGAGCCAGGACAAGGACTACAGGGAGCCGCCGCCCGCGCCGCTCTTCGAGCCCGGCGAGCTCTCCTCCTGGTCCTTCTACAGAGCCGGCATCGCCGAGTTCATGGCCACCTTCCTCTTCCTCTACGTCACACTCCTCACCGTCATGGGCGTAGCCAAGAACACAACCACCTGCGCCACCGTCGGCATCCAGGGCATCGCCTGGGCCTTCGGCGGCATGATCTTCGCCCTCGTCTACTGCACCGCCGGGATCTCTGGCGGGCATATCAACCCCGCGGTGACGTTCGGCCTGCTGCTGGCGAGGAAGCTGTCGTTGACCAGAGCCGTGTTCTACATGGTGATGCAGTGTCTGGGCGCGATCTGCGGCGCTGGAGTCGTGAAGGGGTTCAAGCCGTCGGTCTACAAGGCTGTGGGCGGCGGAGGCAACTTCGTCCACCCGGGGTACACCTTGGGAGACGGACTCGGCGCCGAGATTATCGGGACGTTCGTCCTCGTCTACACCGTCTTCTCCGCCACCGACGCGAAGCGCAGCGCCAGAGACTCACACGTCCCCGTAAGTCTTCGCAAACATTTTCTAGTCAATTCCATTCACGCCGCCAAAGTCTGACTTATTTGTAAACTGACCTCTGTGGTTTCGCCCAGATTCTTGCGCCGCTGCCAATCGGGTTCGCTGTGTTTTTAGTGCACTTGGCCAGCATCCCGATCACCGGCACCGGCATCAACCCGGCCAGGAGCTTGGGAGCCGCCATCATCTACAACGGGGATCGCGCATGGGATGACCACGTAAGCATCATCATCATCTTCTTCTTCGATCCACATGCTTTAATTATTCAAGTGCAGTGTGGTAAAATGGGTTATTGAATTGTATGACGATTGGCGAGTGCAGTGGATCTTCTGGGTGGGGCCATTCATCGGGGCGGCGCTTGCGGCTCTGTACCACCAAGTCGTCATTCGAGCCATTCCGTTCAAGAACAGTAACTAGCGGAGTCACTCTCAAGGAATAATCCCTTTCTTAAAATTGTCAGATACGTTGTGTTTGTAATTCATGCGAGCGTGTTGTTGTTTGTAAGGCTGTCACTGGATGTGGGTGTTGCCGTGTTGGTGGTGTGGGAACTGGTGTGGTGCTTTTTGTTTTGTATGGAGCTCCAAGTGCGGGCGGTGAGAGGTGGCGGCGGTGGGGAAGTAGTGGGAATGGGTCCCACGCAGTATGTGCGATCAAGTCTGCTACGAAACTAATAAAGACAAAAATTCTACCAGCTGTTTCGTCTCATGCTGTGTTGCTTGTTAATAATCTGTCTTTTAAGGTCATGCTGTCTTTTTGTTGAAAAATTAAATTAACATAGCTAATGTATACATACATATTATTTTGAAATTCCAAGAATTTAGGATCGAATTTAAAATCAATCAGATCTTAAATTTCATAAAGCGGACTCTCAACCGGTTCAATTATCCACCTACACGTGCTTGTCATAGCAAATATTAATTAGTTGAAAAATCTAAATCAAAGTGAATTTGGACTCTCAACCGGTTCAATTATCTACCACCCACGTACCAAATATTCATTAGAAAAATCTGAGTCAAAGTGATTTCGGAGGCTCTGGGGCCGGCAAGAAATCAATAAAAAAAGTTTTATATTTGTCAAATCATAAGGTTGTGCTTGGTTTGCTGAAAAATATGAAAAATGAGAATGATTTTTTTTTTTTGTCATTTAGGCTGTGTTTGGTTTAGAGAAAATTTGGCGGGAAGGAAAATTTAATGGAAAATTAGTAAAAATCATTGTTTGGTTTAGATGGAAAATAAGAAGGAAAGAAAATTAGATGAAAATTGAATGAAAAATGTGATTTTACATATATTAAACAAGTTCAATGTATCTTAAACAAATAACCAGCTTTTGAACAAATTCAATGTATTTCATCAAATTCAATGTATGAAATGATGAAATGTTGATATTTTTCTACCTATTGTTCATAAAACTTTCTATGATTATGAAAAATGAAATGGATTCCCAACAATTTTCCTTGACATTTTTTATGAGACCAAACAAAGGAAAATTAGATGGAATCCTTGAAGAATTCCATTTTCTTTCAATTTTCTCTCAATCTTTCCATTCCACCCAATTTTCCTTGAACCAAACACAGCCTTAAAGAAAGTTAAGAGATGAAAAATTAGATGAAAAATGGTACGTAAAATTTCAACAAAAACAGAAAATTATTTAAATTTTTTTCCATGAATTTTTCACATCTGACCAAATAAAGTAAAATGAGATAAATTATATGAAGATTTCATTTTTTATTAATTTTCTTGCTTTTTTTCCCCCTAAACCAAACACCGTGAGATTTACGAAATTAAAGCAAACTAAACGCTGAAGTCAATTTTACAACTTTTTTTATACTTTTAAACGGACCCATGAAGAGCAGCTTAGAGTTGAGAGGGGGGCAATTTTATCGGACGGCCCAGGCCCAATTTAAGGCCCATTTAACTTTGAGCAAAGCCCACGCACCCTTTTGACTCCACTATTAGCAACCATTTCGTATTCGAGAAAAGAAATACAAATTCTCAAATTTTCGAGATTTCCTGGGGAAGAAGCCACAGCCGAGAGCGGAGGCAGCAGAAATCGGAGAGAGCCGTTAGGTTTTCGGCGGAGGAGATGGACGTCGTCAAGAGCCAGCAAATCGCGGCGAGGCCGATAGAGAAGGTGATCGTGCACCCGCTGGTGCTTCTCAGCATCGTCGATCACTACAACAGAGTCGCGCGCGACACCAAGAAGCGAGTCATTGGCGTTCTACTCGGCTCATCATTCAAGGGCACTGTCGATGTCACCAACACCTACGCAGGTATTGTCTACCTCCGAAAGCTTCGATTTCGCTGTCAGCTTGCTGGTCGCAGTCCTAGATCTCACTGTTACGTGTGGAAAGTCATATAGTGGTTCCAATTTGGTGGATGTGTTGAAATTTTATCATCTACCCGAATTGTAGTTTTTGCATCGTAGCTTGTCCTATTGACTAGAGCCATTGAAATTGATTTAGGGTTCATTTGTAGAGTTTTTTGAAGTAGCATTTGCAGGTTACTTTCACACATGGAAAAAGAAAACTTTTTTTTATATCTAGTTTTAGTTGATTTATTCGTCCTTCTGATAATATGTATAGAGGGCAGTGGTTTTTCTAGGAGTTTTAATTCAAGGGTGCTAAAAAGGAATCTGTCTTCGCGTCGTAACTCCGGGGGGTTTCGGCCGGTGACGAATAGATGACAGAGATTTAGATGAAGTTAAGTTTCTTTTTACTGAGTTGAGTACAGTGATTTCGGGTTTGAGCTTAATGCTGCAGATATTCAATTTTTTTCTATTTTGAATCTATTTTCTTTATATACTTTGATATATTATGGGCTGAATTCGGCTATATTGAGATGTTTTGGGTTTTGATTTTAGAAATTAAAAATTAGATTGGATTTGGGGGTACAAGATTATAATTTATGCTATACAAAAATTACATTTTTCTAAAAGTATTTTAGGTTGGATCTATGGGGCAACTGTCCCCAATGTCCCCCAGTGGATCCGCCACTGATAGTAGGCGTTTGGTCAATATTTCCAATTTATTAGGCCAATATTGTAGTCTATTGATGTTTTTAGCATCTTTCTTAAAATAAGGGCAGATGCTGATAGAACATGTAGTAGGGATAGATGGGAGATATTGCTCATATCTCCCATCTATGAGCAATAGAACGCTGCGTTTTTGTTTTCTGGATCTATTATTGAGGCTGTCACATTCCAGTCCAATGCTGAGCTCTTTGTTTTGATGGAGTTCTGGAAGTACATGCCTTTCTGGTTATATTGATACTGGGGCCTGAGTTTTGTTTGACAGCAATTTTCCAGTTTCGTTTTCTTGAGTTTTAGATAAGCTCATTTTTGTCTTGGGTGTTGCAGCATGCGCTGCTGTACTATTGATCTTACAGTTGTATTTTAGAGCTTTATGTCGGTTTACGTCATCACCTGCACAGTATTTGTAAATTCCATGCGGTGGCTGAGCCACATGCAAGTGAAGTAGACATTTGATCCCATTCAATTTTTAAATTTGTATAGAAGTTGGTATTTTTGTAATATATTTTTTACCAGAATATACCCCTCTGAATCATATGTTTCATATTTACAGCCCTGAGTTTAATGTAATTTAAATACAATCAGATGCCCACGAATTATTCTTCGAGCCCAAATCCATTCGTCTAAATTTATCTGCACCTTTTATAGTTTAACTTTTTTTACCCCCTGAGTTTTTGTTCTGGCGTCGCCACTGATTTTATAGATGGATAAACTTCAGCTTTTCTCAAAAAAGAAAGAGACATAATTCAGTAAATTGACCATCACCTTTTTGCACCTTATTGTAATGCAGTTCCTTTTGAAGAAGATGACAAGGATCCCAGTATATGGTTTCTTGACCATAACTTTCATGAAGCTATGTATTCAATGTTCAAAAGAATTAATGGTAATTTCTTAGCTAGTTAGATTTATCCTTCGCATTTTCGTTGGAAATATGTACTTACTCCCGAACTCACTGTAATATGTTTTAGCCAAGGAGCATGTTGTCGGTTGGTACAGCACTGGTCCAAAGCTTCGAGAAAATGACTTGAATGTTCATGCACTGTTTAATGAGTAAGAGATATCTAATTTTACTTTCTTTTATTTACTAGCCGTGTTCGTGTCTACTGCATCTTGCACATCTCTATTTTTCCGTTCTTTGTGAATTGGCTATGTTCTTTGTGAATTGGCTTCGAAATCTTTCTGAATCGTTCTACATATAGTTTATTTGGACGTTGTATCATTATTTTTGTGCTAGACTACCTAGTCTTTGACACTGACGCTATGTTGCACAAAAATGTCTTGGCAGTGTCATATCCTGTTTCCAAATGCAAAACTTCAGAAACTCGGGGGAACGCTGATGGCTAACTACTGTTTGTATAATTTTAAACGAACTATAATTTAAGCCTTCAAATTACCCAATGCTGTCTCTTTATCCCTTAATACTTCATGAAGTTTCACTAGGAACGGTATTTTAGCAGATTTTTTTTTTTGTATTAATTGGACTTGAATGGATTTTTTTTATATCAAATGCAAAATTTCAGAAACTTGGGAGAACGCTGATGACCAACTATTGTGTATAAAATTTTAAACGAACTATAATTTAAGCCTTCAAATTACCAAATTCTGTCTCTTTATCCTTTAATACTTTTTGGAATAGCACTAGGAACAGAATATTAGCAGATTTATTTATTTTTGTATTAATTGAACTTGAATGGATTTTACTAATTTATTTCTATGAAAAATATCAGATTTCATGGTAAAAATTGTATTTTCTACGTTGTACCGGTTTCCTAGAATATGTTAAACCAACGATTCCTCGTGTCTGTACCCATTTACGTTTCTATTCCTGAACTTGGGCTACGTAGGCCTAATTTGTAGCTTCGTCGTTGCTACAATATATATATTTTGGTTATAATACATAACTGTTGTTACTTAAATATTACTTGTGCTGTGGCAGCTATGTTACGAATCCAGTCTTGGTTATAATTGATGTACAGCCAAAAGAACTAGGAATACCAACTAAGGCTTACTATGCGGTTGAAGAAGTCAAGGAGGTGAGAAATCTTGTTGAAGTACCCATTTTAAGTGCCTTGAGCCTTTTATAGTCAATTTTTTTACATAAAGGGCCTTTTTCATATTTGTCTTGCGTTATTCTTATAATTCGTCATTTTTATTCTTAGAATGCGACTCAAAAAAGCCAGAAAGTCTTTGTGCATGTACCATCGGAGATAACTGCTCATGAAGTGGAGGAAATTGGTATGTTGATAGCTTGAGTTTTCGTTTATATAATAAGATGGGTATCATGCACTCTAAAAAATGACCAAAAGTCATGATTTTTACTTAATTGTCATGTTGGGGCTTACATTCTGCATGTCAATTGGTTTAAGGTGTGGAGCACTTGCTCAGAGATGTAAAGGATACAACTATTAGCACGTTAGCTACAGAGGTATGTATTTACCAGCTGACATTTGCTTGCTGCTGAAATTGAACTTATTATCTTTCACTTTGAATGTACGGAGTCCACAGTCCGTTAAATTGAACGGGGTTGTTGACTGTCCTCTCTGTAATTATAATGAGTATCAGTTACCCTCTTAGTCAGTAGTCACTATGCAGGTTAGTGGAAAGCTTGCAGCATTGAGAGGGCTGGATTCAAGACTGAGAGAAATAAGAAGTTACCTGGACCTTGTGATTGATGGAAAAGTCCCTTTGAACCATGAAATCCTGTACCACCTACAGGTATACTCAGTAATATTTCGACATTCTGAATGTGGTGGCCTGGTGGGAGATGAGTCCAATGGGTTTTCTTCATTCTCATGCATCTAAGTAGATATATGAGAGGCCTAGCAAATCGAAACCATTCTACTGAGCCCATCTTTACTTAAACTAAAGGATAGTGATCACAAAGTTTGGTAGATTTGCTAAAACTTGGTATTTATATCTGTAGTTACTCTCTTCTTCGTAATATCAGATGATTTATTCTCATGGATAAATGGTGTTTATAATGTCGGAATACAGTTTCATCTTTAGCCTGTGCTGGCTGTCTTCATGGTATTCCGAACAAAATTGTTGACCTGGGAAGATTCTTGCTTAATTTTTACTTCAGTGCAGTTGGCTATTCCTCATGATCTGGAGTAGATTAGTGCATGATTGTCAAATTTGGTTTGATACTGCATGTCATCTCCTGGCATTCTTATGGAGCTCAAGCATGTGAATGTATGATCTTTCATTCTATTTTTTTTAACCGAGATCCAAATTAAGTTCCGCTGCCTTGCAGGACGTGTTCAACCTGCTTCCTAACCTCAATGTAGCCGAGTTAATAAAAGCTTTTTCAGGTAAACTTAATGCCATGTTCAAGTAACATTTTGATGTACGTCCAATGAAAATAGTAATATTGAGATTAGAATGTGAATTGGTTTTGCAGTGAAAACAAATGACATGATGCTGGTTATCTACCTTTCCTCCCTTATCCGAAGTGTTATCGCTCTCCATAATTTGATCAACAACAAGGTATATATCCTTCTTCCTATGCTGGCAACATCTGATTGCATTAGGAATAAGGCAGCCGTCATGCTGTAGTAATTGCTTGTAATCCTGTTAGCTTTATTATATTTTCTCTTTTGAAGTATTTGCATAGAACACTTCATCAGAGCTTAATGGGTCTTGATAAACTTACCACATTGATTCCTCACGTTGCAATATTTTTTTCTGTATCATCATCAGATTGTTAGTATTCCATTTCTGAATCTTCTGCAGATGCTCAGCTTCAGTCTCTCATTGTATTTTATTTCAGTAGCTTTTTCAGCCTACTAAATTAATTCTACCTTGAGTATGCTTGGTGACTTGTTTTTAGCAGCTATCCTCACTCAATACAGCAGCTTTTATTTTGTGTGCTAGTGTTGGCTGATTTTTTGTTTCCATCTCAGCTGAATGAGCTTGTGGTGTTGCAGAGCTGTCTCTTTGGCAGTGTTTGTCACCTCAGTTAGCTTGAGATGTATCCGAACACTGCATATGTTTTTATTAATACATCCTAGTTTTCCAAAATCATATCTTTCAGTTACCGGACAACTGCTTGCAATAATGGAACAAAATAACTATGGAACTTCTTGTAACATGCAACCTTCATCATTCCAATGATGTCCTAAAGCTTTGGTGTTTCTTATAATGCAGATGTTGAACAAAGAACATGAGAAGGCAGAAGACTCGAAGCCTGTTGCAGTACCTGCTGCATCTGGAAACTAGTTATGAAAATATTTGTGAGATCAAGGACCTTGCAGGGATTGCACACACTCAAGGGTTCAGAACTCTTAATGTGATAGATTTTTAGTACCCTCGGCCTCAAGAGTGGAAAAATTAGCACGACTTGGTGTGCAAAGCTAATGAACAACAGCTGTTTTGAGCTATTTGTAGTCATATTTGATTGTATCCAAACTTTGGAGGTAAGTTTCACGAGGATTAATGAGTACCTGATTGTTTGTTGGAGAACAACTTAAAAGTTGTAATTTTTTTGTAAGTTGAAATTCAACTTAAAGCTTCCATTTACACAAGACAATTCAACTAAAGTCGAACTCGTAGAAGTTTTTCGCCTCAACTTCACCCATTCCCAGCTTCACAACCAGGCCTGAAATCCCGTCTTACTTCTTAGTGGCTTCATCAGTTCAACATTCACAAGCTGTTTACTGAAACAACCGGAGAAGGCCATCTTCCACACAATTTTTAAACAGAGGTCACTTGATGATTTCACCCACTTCAGCTTTCAAGTTGGGGTCTCAAATGTCAATCAATACTACGGCATTGTACGCGAAGTTCATTTCCAGGAAAAAAATATCAGCTCTACAGATCTGGGTTACAGTTGGTTTTCCTTTGCAGCACTTTTCCTGCTGTCATTTTATATACAAAATTGCTTCACCGGCCAGCTCCTTATACAAAGATTTGGATTACAGTAGGTTTTGAGCTCATTATTCTTAGCAAAGAAAATAAGAACAGAAGATACTTCCCAGCACTCCCTCATCTAGTTAATTTAGAACAGGTAGTCATTCAATACATCGATTCTTAGGTAATTTAGAACAGGTAGTCATTCAATACATCGATTCTTAGGTAATTTAGAACAGGTAGTCATTAAATACATCAATTCCTCTGTTAGATAAAACATTACACAAGTACTTCCTCTGTCTTGAAATACTCAATACTTGTCATTAAAATAGTATAAACATTATTATAATGGATAGCAAAGTATTCTTATTGAATTCCGCTTCGATAATATTTTTATCATCTATATTTTAAATAATTTGCTTAAAAATTTAATGCACGTAAACATAGTGACAAGCAAACGAGGACTAAGAGAATATACCTTAGGTTGACTTCCACTTAAGAAACTAAAGGAAAACAACACAGATTCAAAGAAGTTTGCAAAGGAAATTCGATAAGATACTCTTTCTTCCGTAGCTAGCTTAGAATAGCAGATAATATACTCTTTTTTCTGTAGCTAGCCTAGATTGCCAGCCATTTAATAGGGATATCCAATTTGCAAAGCAACATTAAACTGTTTTACCTCAGGTTGGCCTCCACTCCAAGATTCTGACTTTTCTTTATAAGGGAAGAGCATGTGGGTCTTGACTGAGAACTTACAATCTGCATCTTTGAGAAAGAATTTTTATACCATTTTCATCTACAGAGAGTTTTTCATCATCTAAGTGCGAGACCTGGCTAATAAGGGCTTGCTTTGCTCATCAAGTCAGTTTTTTAATTCCTGAGTCTCAATCCACTTTTTACTCTGAATCCCAGCAGACTGGATGTGTTATACCCAACAGTTCTGGCTAATATGCGCTTTGTTCCCAGATAAAAGAAATTTTCCACATTTTCTATCAATATATGTAAATTGGATTTCGATATAAGAAGCTTTCTCCCCAGTAAGCGGCAAAACTTTGCCTCACAGATTTAAACAAGGCTAGTCTCCCTGCATAAGAGAGCGCTATATTCCTCCATCTCCAGCTTTGAAGCTTTCAGTGGAATTCCTCTAGTATGTACCATTAAGTGAAGCAGCTCTATACCAAGGGAAAAAACTCTGTAAGTCACAATTTTCTCTACACCCGAAAGGCCGAAACTCTGCCAAAATGGTCCGCAACGGCAGACCCAGCATCACCAGCAGATCAAGATCATCCGCAAAACATTGAGTGTGAAATGCTATGTTTGCTAAACCTGAAGGCATTACCTTGCCCCCAAATCTGATGGCGAAATAAGCTCCAAAATCCGACTGACAGAAGATGGAAAAACTATCAATCTTCATCATCCTCTTCACGAAAAGATTGCTCGAAATCTGCATCCATGATCACACCATCCATGATATGCACAATTGTCTCCCTCACCCTATAATCCTCAGAAATCGACTTAACCCTATTCACCACCAATCTCCCACCCTCCTCTTTCCAAACACACAATCTGAAACCCGACAGCGAATCAAAATCCACCTCCTTACCGGACGATGCCGGAACTTCAGCCGAGTAAATCGCTCTGGGGACGGCCGAAAACCCTAGCACCCGAGACAACACCGCCTGCGTGTCATTCAACTGCTCTCCCGTCAAGCTCTCGTTGACTTTAAGCTTCAAAACATTGCCGAAAGCTTCGTCCGACGGGAGAAATACCGTGAACGGCAAGTCGTCTGGCAGCAATTCGATCATCATGCCGCCGAATTTCCCGATGGCTGGAGGCTCGTCGGATGAGTTGGCTCTGAGGTTGGGTTGAGAAACTTCTGGAAGTTTCCGAAGCGACAGAATGATGACCAACGAGCAGCAGATGGAGATGGCCAGGCAGATGGACGTGATCGGGTTTCTACTGACTCCGGCTTTCTTCATCTCCGGCTTTCGTCGAGCTGTTGCTTCCCGGAGCAGATCTGAGCTTCGCGCAGGTCTTGCGAAGTCAAACGCACCGCAAAACCACGTTCAGCGAACCCACGAGTTGGGCCGGCCCAGTTTCATCATCAAGGCCCATCTCATAAAAAGAAGCGACGCACTGAAACTTAATAAAATTGGGAAACATTTTTGTATAACCATAGATGATAAAATGTCAATTTAGTTAAAAAAAAAAAAAAGAGGTCAAAATCTTATTACATGCAAAAACATTGAACAAGAGTTGACCAAACCTTTACATTTCAAGTCAAAAACTAACCCTGTGTTTGGTAGGGTGGAAATGTAGTGAAAAAGAAAAGTAGTAGAAAAAATGAGTTTCTAAAGTTTTTTTCTTAGAAGTGAAAAAAAAAAGGTAAAGTATTAAAATATTATTTGGTTAAATAAAATTTTAGTTCTTATTTTCATGTAATTTTTTTTGCTATGATTTTCCGTCAGACAAACAAAAAATTCACATTGTTTTAAAAAAAATTATTTCTTACAATTTTTTCCTAAACCAAACACAGCCGATTAGAATTTTTTAAATGAATTGAGTGCGATTAGTTCGGAAATTCACTCTTTAAATTTTAATTTGAAAATCCTATCATATCACACATTAAATAATTTTGTTGATATAGACTTAAAGACGGTGGTTTGTATATGGAAAAAATTTAGCGAAATGAGAATTTGAGGAAAATCAATAAAAATTCGTTAATTTTGGTTGGAAAATTGAGAAATAAAAATTATATAAAAGTGAGCATGGAAGTTTAATTTAAATAAAAAATACTTTAAAAAAATTTCATAATTTTCTAGCAATCCATTTAAAAAAATTTACCTATACCAAAATAGGCTAGCTAAAACAAAAAATCAATTTGCTCACAAAAATCACATTGCATATTCGAAAATTGAAATGAACACATTTGGTCAGCAAATTAAAGTCAACTGAAATAGAAACCAGATTAAAAATCGAATTAGTTACATCCACAAATTAGTAAAACACCAAATGCACATCCACTCGTGCCTTACTCTGCATCATCGCCTCCCACCGCCGCCACCCACCACCGTCACGTGCTCCATAAACTCCAGATCACCTTCCACTCCCGCCATAGTCTCCGGCGCCAGAACCACCTCCAAATCCACACTCCCCCCACCATCCCTCCCCGGAAACGCCGATATCTTCCCGTCAAACTTATTCCCCCTCCCGCTCCTCACCGCCACTGGCCTCCCCCACCCGAAGTCATTCTCGTACATCGGAAACCTCGGCGAGCTGCCCATCGTGATCATCGCGCCGTCGAAGTTCCCCAGCGGGAAGCACCGCGGGTTCGCCTCCCAGTCCTCCACGCCCTCCCTCACTTTACGGTCGTCATGCGCCTTCACGCTCCTGTTCAGCTGCTCCGCGCACCACCGCAGGTCACTCGAAACGACGTCGCCTGCTTCCGCGTAGGTCGGGACGCTCTGAATCGCGTTGCCGAAGTAGAAAGGGTCCAGGCTCGGGGTGAGACGGTGACGGACGTTTACCGCCATGCGAAACGTTGTCGTTTTGTCAGGCGGGAAATTCCTCGCGCGCGTGATCGATTGCCACAGCAGCGCGGAGAGCGCTTGAAACGACGAGATTTCCGATGCAACGACGCCGTTGTTGTTTGGCATGGGAGCTTCTGGAAGCTTCCGCCACAAGTCCTTCTTCCTGATCGCTCTGCAACTGCTGGCGTTCACTCTTGCTTTCAGATTTGCAATGGCGTCCCTGCTGAAGCTGAAGATTCTCTCTCTCACCGGCGCGTCGACGTCAAACGTCACTCTCGGCCCTCCGTCGGGGACCCGGAGCACAGCCGGCGAGATCAGCGCCGAATCCCGGCTGAATTCCGGCGATCTCGAAATCATCTCAGCTCCTCTGAATCTGAAAATCTCAGCGAACGCGTTGAAGAAGTTCCAAAACGAGGTCCCGTCCACCACCGCATGATTCGCGGAGCACCCGATGAACACCCCGTCCGCCAGCTCGGTGACCTGAACCGCGAGAATCGGCCCGAAGTGGCCGTGGTAGCTGACGGCTCCATCCATGGCGAAAACCCCTTTAAACCAGTCAGAGACCCGAACCGGCGAAATCACATCGCGAACGGACACGCTTCCAGCGTCGGCGTGGTAGAGCTCCGCGCCGGCGTCGTTGCAGAGAACGTACACGTGGCCGAGAGGGTCGGTGGAGAGGCGGCCGGCGAGGGGCGGGAAGAGGGCGAGGGCGCGGGAGAGAGCGCGCTTGAGGCGGGGGAGAATGTGTAAGATGGGCTGCGGCGGGGCGGGGAAGAGGCAGCCTTTTTGGATGTAGTGGCAGGAGAGCATGGGGAGGTCGGAGGCGGAGAGCTTGAGGTCCGGGACGGCGGAACGCCGGTCGGGAACGACGGTGGATTTGGATATGAGAGTTGGCGTAGACATTTTCATATTTGGAGATCGGAAAGTGAATGTGGCGAGTGATTGAAGTGATTAGCGGTTGAGTGATTAAGTGTAGGATTTGGGTGGCCTTATTTATAGGAGGGATTCGGATTTAATAATCGTAATTAGTTTAGGATTAAGATCCCAAACTATTAAGTACAATTTGTTTCAATCTGAATTTAATCACTATTGATAATCCGACTTGTCAATCTCTTTAATTTCACTTCATCCGTCAATTTAAGTTCTATATTTATTATTGTCTTTTTTACTTGATATTTTAGTTTAAATTTATTTATCTATTTTTAAGAATAAATACAATGTCAATCTTTAACTTTGTCCGGACTCAGAGTCATTTGATCTTTGGGACCACTGGTTGACTCGTAATTTTTTATATGCAATATTATAAAAATAGTATGCTAATGAATATGTTTATAACGGATTTAAGTAAGAATTTTGATTAAGAGATGACAAGTAATTTGCAGTCATGATAAAATGATGTAATTTTTAGATTTTTGAAATTAAAAATTGTCTCATTTTAGATAAAAACAACAATTGATTTGAATAAATATCATTCTGTATTTGATGATTGTAAACTGATTTGGAATAAAATCTGTCATAGTTTTTTTTGACATCCATGGTTTGAATAATTTGCATCAAAATTTAATGCACATTAACTTAAATGACATGCAAAAATAACAAAATTAGTAATTAATTTTCAATAAAAAAATCACCAAATTCTATCAATTGAACATCATGTTGCACTTTAATTAAACAGCATGTCGTACTTTAATTCAAATGGAATTAGGTTTAAATTGTGAATTACAATTTTGTAAAACTAAGTAGATTGGAAAAAATTTATAAATTCGATTGTCTCAATAATGCTATATGAAATAAGGGTACTTTCAAAAAAAACAACAAGTCGCTCTCTTATTATGTAATGTATTATATATTTAGTAGATTTTATTTCAACCAATATTTACTCATCGTTTAAGGTTAAATTGAGTGAATTAAATATATATTAATATTTAGTGAAATTTAATATGTATGTATTTAATGTATTTTTTAAAATTTCATATAAAATGTAAAATGTTATATATTATTACTGATGTCGGAAGAATTCTGAAGCTATTAATTTTGTATTTTTTTAATTAGATGATAGTACTTAATGAACATTGAAATTGTTAATGAATACTCTCTTCGTTCTCTAATACATGTCGTTTAAGGTTAATTTGAGTAGAGTAAGGTGAAGTAAATGTTAGCGGTTGAACAAATTTAATGAGTAGGTGGTTGGTGTTTTTTTTAAAAAAATCATGCAAAAAGTAAAATTGGTAGATTATTACTGGTGATGAATGATTTTTGTATTGATTATGATGAAAAAGTGATTTATTTTTGACGTTTTAAGATAATTTTTGATATTAAATACGTATTGAAAATTATTAAGTGATCAGTAAAAGAAGAAAAAATTTTGATTAAGTGACATGTAAAATAGAACAGATGAAGTAAATATTAGTGTAGGAGATGTAAAAAAGATGTGAAATAACACAAATCTGGTTTCAAAATTTTAGTCCAAATTGACAATTAAGTAGGCATAAAATCTCACTGAACAAAGCCGACTATTTACATTCTGGCTCTTGGCTGTCATTCCTCTGCACATCTATCATCTGTGAGAAAGTCGGTCCAAACCAGCTATTTACATTCCAATTAATTAATTGTCGGTCCAAACCAGCGATTTGCATTCTAATTAATAAAACCAAATTGGTTTAGTTTAAATAAAATACTTAATTTCTTATGGGATCAATTATCACTCATAACGGCCCCGAACGCCAAAAAGTCGGTTATTGTTGTCAGTTTAATCAGAATTAAATCCTGACTTCTTATGTTAATCATTTCCTCTAACCGCCATTTCTGGTCTTGTCGCCTCCACTCATTTGACTAAACTACCCCTTCAGTTAAGTAGCGTATTAAGTAGCGTGTCTACATACTTAGACTCTTGCACGTGGTGCCACGTGTCCGACAGTTGGAAAATCAATGGTGCGCTGCACTCGGTCAATTAATTGAAAAAATATTTTGGAACTGTAGTATAATTTGAAGCCATTCATGTAACTGAAATTTGAATATATGTTGAGGAAGAGCATGATGATTTTAGAAATATATATATATACAGGGCGGATTCAGAAAAAATATTTAGAGGGGTCAATTATCAAAAAGTATTGTGTTGATATATACATATTGTATATTTTTAACTTAAGAGGGATCATTTTGATTTTTAAAAAGTTAAATATGACTATTTTTTAACTTCATAATATAGATCCGCCACTGTATATAAATATATATATATATATATATTAAAATTGATTATATTATCTTCATTTGATTTATAAATCATAAAATTTTTACGATTAATAAGAAACTTATTTCCCGGTCTCTCATTAAAAAATGTGATAATGTTTAGCACAATAATTATACATGCAATGGAATTTTAATGCAATATATGAATACCAGATTTAAAGTATCGCATATATTATATATGATAGAAAATAATGACATTGGAATGGATAAGGAAAAATAAAATTCATATTTAATTATGAAGTATTAAATAGTATGTGTGCTCTATCAAAACCGATTATTTATATTGGATTGTTAAACTAAGATTTATAAGTTTAGCTTTTTGAGTCACAACGAGAGGACAATTCAATATGAAAAAATTCAACACGGTATCAAAAGTGACGGTTCAATCCGAGACCAGTGAACACGTGTTGGAAGCCAAAGGCATAAATAGAGGCACCCTCAAGTACGAAGGGGCATTGCACGACAACGAGAGTGAAAAATGCGAATGAGTTGAGTGGGGCAGAGAGTCGCATGACGACTAAGATGTGGGTTGGACTTCGCAAGAGAAGGGTGAGACGCGGAGAGCACATCTACAAAGAGGATGGATGCTACAAGGACGGGCATGGCGAAATAGTGATCGAGGGGGCATGTGACACGTCCTCACGTAAGGGAGAGATTGTTCAGTATAGTCACTTGAAAAATGTTATATATCGGCTAACAAGAAAATAATAAGCGATTTATATTGAATTGTTAAATCACAACTTATAAATCTAAACTTTTGAGTAACAATAAGAATAAATCAATTATGAACCGGCCGAAAATTGAACTTGACAGGAGATCGGGATATGTTGCCAAATCACATTTTATCATTACAATTTTGCTATTGAAAATTTGAGACAAAACTGTGAATTTGGACAGAAAAGTATATGAAATTTACATTTTTTAAGGCAATATACGACTGTGAATTGTAGCTTTCCCTCAACTGCGGTTTAACAGCGTGACATAGAGCTGTTCATCGGTTTAATTTTAAATTGGAGCAAATCAAATTAAAATATAATTATATTATTCAGTTTTTTATTTTTAAAAATCCAACTGATTTACAATTATTCAGTTTTGGATAGAATTGATGTATTTTTATTTGGTCTAAAAATTATTAAATACAATTCTTATGTAATAACGATTTAAATTCATAATAAAATGGATACTTTCGTTATATGTTATACAATTGTCTATGAAAAAATGCAGTGGCGAAATATGACCTTCAAATATTAATTAAGGAATAGAAATGAAAAAAATAAATTCTTATTAATTTCATTATTATTTTAATCATTCGGTTTTATGCTCATTCAAATTACCAAAACCAATAACCGAACTACAATAATTTTGATATTTCAATTCGATTTGAAAGTCAAATCATTAATTATTAAAATTGAATTAGTTTGAACCAAATTGAATCGATTTGGATGTTTTCAATTTGAACCGAACTCGAAACAACCAACTCATTTCAACTTATATGACAAATATGCAAGTAAATTGTGTTTGTCAACTGGATTTTATATATATAAAAACTGCATTAATGAACTGTAATTTTGTAAAAGTAAGATATTAGAAAGGAGACAAAAATGATAAATGAATAAAATAAAAAATATGCATATTGAAAAAATATTTAATATGTAATTATAAATTCAAAAGTATGGCCGTACACTATCAAAGTGGAGGGGTGTGCGGCCTCTGACCACCAAAGGGAGAAGTGGAGAACCACTATCGATCCCCTTAAAAAAAAAAAAGTTATATAATTCAATTTCATTTCATTGAATCATTTGAAGATACGCGCTTGACTTATTTATGTGAGGTCCACATATAATCTTATCAAAACTTATAAATAAACCCGATTGTGAGTTATAATCGACTCGGACCAAATCAGTTGGTTCAACCGATTGAATTAGAAACCGAATTTGATTTTGGTCTGACTTGCATATATAATTAGTGACAAAACTAAGACTTGTACATGTCCACTACTGCACTATTTAAAGAAATTATTATTGTTTATATTATGAGAATCTACAAATATTCGATTCACTTGGCTGAATAAATTGGAACCATTCTACGGAGCCGGGCTGGGGTTTGGTGTGAGAGGAATAGTAATTAAAACCAGACCGGTCGGTTCAACCAGACAGAACCGGCCGATTTATATGACCGGTTCAATGACTAATAATGGTAAAAATTAACCAAATTATTGATAACTATCTTAAAAACAAAATTTTAAGCAAATTTGATGGTAGTGGGATCAATTCCATGCCGTATGGGATGAAAAACCGCCATTCAGCCGCTAGATCTTTACAAATTCTATTGTTATTTTTATAAATATCATAGAATATAAATAATTAGACTGGTGATTAAACCGGTCCGAGCCACCGATTCACCGATAAATTGAGAACCGGAGCTCTCACCGGTTTGACTCCTGATCTGATTCTAATACTATGCGAGAGAGGGTTGTATTAGTATGCGTTTGCAAAATTTATACTCCCATTTTTTGAGTAGTCGTTTAAGGTTAAATTGAATATATTAAGAATATATTAATACTAGCGACTGAATAAATTTAATATGTACGTGGTTGATGTTTTGTGTTTTAAATTCGTGCAAAAATAAAATAAGTAGATTATTACCGATGAGCAATGATTTTTTTATTAATTATGATAATGATGTGGTTAATGTTGATGTTTTATAGTGATTGTTGATATTAAATATATATTGAAAATGGTTAAATGACAAATAAATATGAATAAATAAATTCAATTAAATAACAAATAAAAAAACAGAATGAATATGTTTTAATGTTACTATTAATTGACAATACAAATGTCAGCTTCTTATGAATTGGTGGTAGCTTCGATGGATGCCGAGCGCAACAACTTACTGTAAGGCATGAAACAATATTGTTTGCCACAACAAGATATTATTTTTGTGTGCTTTTAATACAACTTTTTTCCAACTGATATTATTTTACAACCGTCTTAAAATACATGATTTCTGATCAAACTAATAGTGTCGAAAACTAGTCGGAATATTTCTAGCCACTTTACAGTTACTTCCAGCCATTTTTTTGTAAACAAAATGAGAAAGTTTCTAAAAATTTGTCGAAAGCGACACATTATCCCAGTAAACGGTCGGAAACTTGATGAAATTTTCCGATTAATTTCAGATATTTTAACAAGTAACCGGGAAATTACCGAAACATAACTCACAATGAATGGAAAAATCTTTAAACTGAGTGTAGATCCATATATTGTTAATTTATCTTCTTTCTTTTATGCTATTTTTTTACTCTCACCCATTCCCCGTCGGTCCCTAGCCGCGGTTACGGCTCCTCCCTTGAATCTCAATGTGCTGAGATGAGGTTGATTCTTTAATTTTAAGATATCGGTTTTAAAATTTAGCGCATTTAGTATTCATTTAGATTGATTTTAGTATCAATTTCAAATTTTTTTATTTGATAGTCGCATTAATCATCATTTTGCTTATTTGGTTACGGATGATTTTGGTGTTAGAGAAGATTCAGTGTTAAGAATGATTATAACGTTAACATTGATTTGGTGGTACTGTGTGGGGGACGAGTAGTCGAGACCCGAGACGAGGTTTCGAATGACTGAGGGATCAATATGTGTGAGCCACCAAGTACCTCTCTAATGCAGAGTGTCGAGGCTCCCGCGCCCCTACTCCTCTCGCCAGCTTCTTTCGCTCTTTCCATTAAATTATCTGCTCCTCTGTCACCCCCAATGAGAGTAGTTCATCGCATTTTTGTCAGAAGCATATTGGAGCATAAAATGCAAAGTTTAACATATACGATTAAGAATGACGGTTTTTAGTTACTTGGTTTATGGCTGAGTGTACTATGTGTCTCATGTTAGAAATTGATCATAGTTTTAATTGTTTGACCATGCAGAGTTATGTCTTTGTTTCTCGCCGATGTTTTTTGTTAGTATAACTGTGAGTACGAACCTCATGAGAGTTTGATCCTCCAACTACACGAACTAACCCATCGGCTTGAAAATAGAGAATTTTGATTTATCATAATCAAACACTTAAAAATAAATCATTTCAACGCGAGCCACATAGCAAACTCGGGTATTTACTTGGAGACACCATGCATCACCGTCTTTTGTCTAAAGTTGAACTATTCATTTTCTATTTCAATGTGCTCCTAACATACATTCGATGTGACCCCCTGTACTGTTCCAACCATAACATTATAAATTTATATAGTTTTATTACTAGAGACTCATGGTGATTGAAAATGTAGACGGTTGATGGTTATTTTAATTTATAGTTTCGTTTGTTATGTGCTCTCGTTTAGAATTCGATTAGAGTTTAAGAGTTTTGATTATGAGACACCAAATCTATGTTTTGAAATAGATATATTTATTTTTTATAGTTGTAAGTTAAAACTTGTTGATAGTTAAGCAAACAAAAGAAGAAAAATGATGTCATTATTGATATATTTGGGTGATAAAAAAGAAATGATTGAGAGTTTGTTTAACTGATGGTAAGTATGTGATAACTGTTTAATTAAAATAATAATAAAAGCATAACCCTTATTTTATTATAAGCACACCGAGTTATAAATTCAAAAAGGTACTATCATAGATTTCTTAAAATATATTGAAAAAAAAGGATCATAATGTGAATCAATTAGAGCTAAAATAAATGTGAATATAAATTGGGCACTTTAAAATGTATGCCAAGTTATTTCATTTTTCATTCAAAATCTTAATTTTGTAACAACATTGAACTACGATTGTTATGCAAAACCATTCATTTCAATAAAAAGAAAAACTTAATTAACAAAATCATTCAATACATAATCTCATCTTAATCATATGATATATAACTAATTTAATACACGCAATTGTTTAGGGATGGCGTGACACGCATTTTCAGCCGGCTGCCGACATCTACGAAACTCGGTCTAGACGGCGACCGAAACCCTTCTCGATCCAATCTCGCATTTCTTCCCGCCGATCCGCCACTCAGATCTACGGTAATCATCCTTCTTCGCCTACTGTCGGAATCTCATACCGGTGTGCACCGTTTACGACTACGCTGCTCCGTTTTGCTCGCATCGTTGATTGTTTTGCTCCGTGTTTGCAGATGTGTTCAGGGATCCGGACCAAGCTTGTTCTGCTCCTTTTCATCGTGCTCAGGTCCGATTCTGTCTTGTTCTGTTGATCTGATCTCTTCCGGTGAATTAGTAGATCTGCTAGGATTTCGTTTGTTTTGTTCCTGAGTTGCTTCAGTCCTGGCCAGGCCCATATGTCGTGTCATGTGCAGCGCTTGAAGGATTTTGTTTTTGTTAAAATAGATTTTCGTCGCTGATTTGGATACGTTTCTGCACTACAAAATCGTGAAGTTCAAGATTTAGTTGCTTAGAGACAGTTAGAAAGCTAGCTTATGTATCTTTTAGTGTTTACTTATAGGCCATTTCCAGAAAGATGTATTAGTTACCACTATTCACATGTGGAACTGATAAAAAAGAGATGGTGAGAAATTATAAAAAAAAGTATTGGGCCATATTTGGCCTTTCACTTTTTAATTACTATGCACTCTTTTAACCAGAATAAAATTGGCAGGTAGATTCCGAGTATGCGAAGATTTTGTTTTTTAAATATGATTCACCACCTAAGTTTCCGACAAATGGCTGAATATCTGCAAAGAAGGATGTTGTTGGGCATCGATAATCAGGCATTCCTCTTTATAATATTTTGTGCAATGATTTGAGAGTAGTCCAAAACTCCAATTCTATTTTTTTTGAAAAAAAAAAGAAAACCGAGGGTGGGTGCCAAAAGAAGTCAGAAGTTACGAAGATATCAGAATTTTGCCTTAAATGTTTTAACACATCACTGTCACAATTTTTTTGGGAGTTTATTTAATGGCCGTTCTAGCAGTGGAAGAAGCTTTAAAATACCACTAAATGTTGTTCAATTACTGATTGTGGCAGCTGAAATCTTATGGAATCATCACGTGCTCCCGTCGCAGACATTAGATTAAAATATCACTGGTAAGTTTCCATATTTATATAATTTCTAACACCATATACTTAACGATTGCATTGCATCTAATAGCGAAGTTGGATTGTGTTGTTTTCGTATAATTTTTTGGTGGTTTTAGCATCAGTTGGAGCACGGGTGGCTTATTTTGTCTTTCATGTGGCTGTTAATTTTTTATCATTGGTCATTGTATTCTCCTTATGTACATTCATAGCCTATCATTTGACACTTTCCGTTTCATGTTATTTATGAGCTAAAAGAGAACACAATCTTATTTCTGTTTGTCAAAGTCATCGCGTGGCACAAGTGTCCGTATACCTTTTTAAATTTGTGCACATGCAGAAATTTAGTCATAAGTCATAACAATTATTTCCGTCTAAGCACTTTTTCCCTGAGCCCTTGTAGTTTGTATATGCACAGTTTTCAGGCCACCTGTACTTACCAAATAGGATAAACAGATGCGTTCATCCATTATTGACTGGTTCAACTAACATATTCAACTTGCCCAGACACTGTCACACCAGCATGAATCTTAGGCGCAACCTGAATTTTGTGCGAGTGTTGACTGGATGCTGGTTGCCATTGGTGCTCTTT
The DNA here is from genome assembly GCA_002312845.1 of Kalanchoe fedtschenkoi. Classification (NCBI taxonomy): domain Eukaryota; kingdom Viridiplantae; phylum Streptophyta; class Magnoliopsida; order Saxifragales; family Crassulaceae; genus Kalanchoe; species Kalanchoe fedtschenkoi. Next base: position 355,499 of record NQLW01000059.1, read on the forward strand.
GTTGCATTTTTTTATGTCATGGTGTTGGGTGACGATATCCTATGACTTAGAATCCTGTTAGTAATAGGAGTAGGATCGTCTTATTACTAGTATAATAAAAGATTGACTCATACTTCTCAAGTTCAATCGCAGAATTGGCAATCTCCATTTATTTCATACTTGAACTGTTGAACACTCAATACTTTTCTTTTTCTCTTATCCGAGTTAAGAGGCAATGATCATGGGACACTTAGTTAAGCGTCGGCTTTTATCAGAGTCCCCTATTAGCTAAGAGCGTCCTCCTACGAGTTATCTTTTCTTAAGTCACCACCTAAGCAACCCCTATTGAAAATGCTCCATCAGTATATATTTATCTAGTTCAACTGCAGGGAAATGACTAGAAAATAAAGTTTGCGTTAGAGTCTGACTCTCTAACAATGCAAGTCAAAATACCATTTTGGCGACTGTCAATGTATAAACTTACACTGAGCACTGAAAGTGGCTGCAGCTACAAGTCAATATGCATATTTTAGAGGCGTATCTTATTCATGTAAGGAAAAGATGTTTCAAGATTGGTTTACCACCCAAGACTAGCAAAGATGTTCGTTATCTGCTATATGTGGAGCTAAATGAAAAGATATGAATGGGGATTTGTTATCTATTCACTTTGATATGATTTTTCGATGCTTCTTACTCCGATGACTGATGCTACCAGATTTTCATATGGCCTATCATCCCACTTGTCTAATGGGTGGCTATGTATAAGATGCCTCTAAGAAGACCTACGAATACATTCGTTTCTGTTGCTAATTTTCCTAGTATCTTCTCTGTGAGTTTTGCTTGCTCTTTCTTGGTACAATATGGAGTCTTTCTTCGTGAAGTTTGTGAAACCGTTGATGAGCCTGAACAAAGTTCGGACCCAGTGATATAGGTCCCTATATTATCCTAGGTCTCATTCATTTATCCCGGGAAGTCAAGTGAAAGATTCTCCTAGACGATTTACTTCCATGGAGAGGTGGTAGGGGTCACTTTTTGGGCCTTTCTAGAGGCTGTTGCTTCTTCATAAGGACTTTGAAGCTTACACTATCCAGTTAATAATATTTATCCGCTAAAAGAGAGAAATTTTATTCTCACATGCTAAGTATGAAAGCTCATCTAGCTTTTAAAGTTTCTATAAAAGGATCTGTTCAGTCACAGCATTTATCTGTAGCCTTTTATACTCACTTTTTCATCTACTTTTATTTTCTTGCCCGTTTTACCGATTGTTTCACCACTTCATGACTGAATATGATAAATGATTGCAAACATCCATTATTGACTTGTACCTTGCAACATATTTAATAGGTAGCTCAGATACTCTTTTTGTCATTAGCATTAATCTTGTACCAACCTGAGCGATATGCAAATTTGGGTTAATGCAGGTAGCCTATGGTCCTTTTTGTTGTAAGATTTTTTTTTTTGCCTGTTTGTTTTGGCCACAATTTATGACATCTTAAAACCCTATTATTTGTGGAAGCAGGATTGTTTAATTGCTTATATATAAACAGATTTAACTCGTTTATTTCTCTTATGTGATCGCAGATCTCCTAATTGGTTTGGTATCATGCAAAAGGCTGAATGGATTGAAATCTGATGTGTGTATTTGTTCTGAGGTAAAAATCCCTTCTCTGATGCCCAGATGCCATTTTATTTCATACATGATTTTTCAATTAGACAAGTTAAAAGACAATGGTCAAGGGACACTTAATTCATTATCGACTCTTATTAAAGTCAGTCTCTTACTGTCCCCTAGAATGCTTGGAGCTGCTTCCTATAGTTTCCCCTTTCCTTGAGCTACTACTGAGCAAATCCACTTTGAAGATGCTCTAATGATATCTTCATTTAGGGAAACATTCTGGGCCAAGGAAATTGACTTGAGAGTAGAACTTCGGTAACTCTTTAACAGGCCGTTGTCCAAGTCAAAATACCACGTTGTAAACGTATATGCCTAGCTGCCTACACTAATAGTATGGCTGAATACCACACAGAATGTTACGAGTTCTGGAGGTTCATCCAACTCTTGAAAGAAATGATGTTTTAAGACTGATTTACCAACTTTCAACCACTTTGCTGAAAATCAAATATCTCAATTGGCAATCAAATAAGCACATCATCTTTTTTTTTTCCCGATGTCCGCTGGGATAAAAAACAATGGGATGAAAAATCCTAAAGACATATGAACTATTTATGAAATTATGACCCTACTTGTGGCCTTCTGGGAAGTTAGTTATCTGAACTAGCAGCTTGAGAATTGACATGGAGGTGTTTTTATGACTTTTACCTTGGGTAGTTTAATTTAATATTCAGTTAAGTGCACTAAACAGCCTATGACAGATTGATTTGGAGATTTTGATTTCCTTCAGAGTAACACTTGTATGTCATAAGGGTTGCTGTTGCTTCTGAGGACAAACCAAATGTCTAAACTCCATGACCTTTCTTGGGAATGTGTCGACATAGTTTTTGAGGTAGTATTTAATTGAAGGGAGTGTTTGATTAGGGTGTATCACAAAGTGTACCACTGCAAGGTAAATTTATTTTTCTTTGGTACTTCGGTAGTTTTCTGATAGTGTGAGGGTATCTCACTTACTCTTAACAGCGAGTACCCTTTGTCGAGTCAATGGCGTATGTTCCACTTATGGGTAGCAGATACTTGATATCTCACAAGGAAAATCTTTTCACCAGTATGACGGCATGACTCACAAACAAGACAATTCCATGCTCCGATCAGATAATAGATAGTTGCATCAGGTTTTCAATATGTTAGTTGTATTTTGAAGCATGTAGGTACTGAAGTGTGTATATCTATTAATGTAAGAGTTGAGGCTGTATCTTTATTATCTTTTCATGACGTGAAAATCAGTGCTTTGGAACCTGAACTGATTATCTTACAGGTAAGGAGTATGGCAGTTGGTAGATGGGAACTTTTTTTTGGATCGCGCTAAAGGCTTGCTCATCATGCCACCTTGCCCTGGCAAGGTCAGTAGACTTGGTCTTGCAAAGATAAGAAGTAGGTGAGGGTAAATCACTGAATCCCTTAGATTTTTTAGGAGAATAGGATGGAGTGGTGGATGAATAAAAAGGGAAATTCACTCTTGGGAAGGGTTCACTCGGCCATATCCCATATGTATATATAATGTATATCCCCATATTGTAAATTTCCTTTTAAACAACTTAGCCAGGCACAAAGCAGTTCACACATTTCTTAAGTCTGCCCCAATTTCGGTCCGTGTCTACTACTTCCCCAATCCGGGTTAAGTATATGGATTTGCGTTCTATGTTAGTTGCTAGCATATGCATGTTCACATATTAGAGAACCGGGTCACACAAGTTGATAGTTGCTAGTAATCCATGCCAAACATCACAGGAATTCAGTTTCAAAATGAGTAGTTAGTTCTAGATATTGCCAAAAACCATCCAAAAGTAAGGCTACTGCAACCATACTTTAGGCTGCGACAAGTACTGTTGTCAAAATTTGTTCAGAAGCCTTGATCCAAAGTTGGAATAGCACATACCTAAACACCATGAAAGATAAATCTTCCCTGAGAACCTTGTAATCAGATCATTAGGATCCTGTAAGGTCAATGATCCCTTCAGTAGGAATAAACTTGAGCTGCATTGCTAGGGTGATATGGCCTTCAGGTTTCCATCCAAATTTCCCCGGCTGCATTAACCCGAGCCTCATTCTGACAACCTTATCAGGCTCCAGCTGATCAAGACTGATCTGCACCCGTCCCACCAACCTCCTCTTAGCCGAGGTCCCGGGATCCTGTACAGCCGCAGAGGCCCGGAGCACATCAAGATGGAGGGAAGCGTCCTCCAGGCTGGCCTGGCGGAGCGGCATGCTGAGAAGCTCGTCCCACACAGGATCGAGGTCCATGTTGTAGAACCTGGGTCTAATCGCCTGAGTGCGGTACTCCTCTTCCGGATGGATCCAGCCCTGGACCCCGTAGAACCGGTTGTGAGTGACCGACCTAAAGTCGCGATCGATGTCGACGGCGCTGATGATGCGGACAAATAGGAACGGCTCTCCCAAGTCCACGACGTACTTGGCTTTTGCTGCGGTGGAGAATCTCGAGCGGCGGCGGTGATTGGATGCTGCTTGCGTCCGAATCCGCTTGTGATCGTGGCCGGCGTCTCCGCGGCGGCTCATTGTGGATTGTGGGGTTTCAATCGAGGAGTGATTGGGAGAGAGAAGAGAGGACTGCGGCGCAGGTGAGTCAGATGGGGCCCTGTGATTGGGGATTCTTATGAGATATTTTTATAGTACAAAAAATATAAAGTAAAATTGTGAAAGCTACAAATTGATACTCTTTTGTGGCTAGGGATTTTTTCCGAGTCAATGTCAGCATAGGAATAATTATTTTATTTCTGCACAAAATAGAAAAAGCAACCCAATAAAAAGAATATCTCACTTATTTTTTCTTTTTTGTTCCCTCGATTTTGAATTGAGTTCAAGAGTGTAGTGTGAATTTTTTTTAGCACCATCCATTGGTATTCAGAAGAGGTGGGTTAATCAAATCGAATTGTTGTTTGGTTAATCAAACCGAATTAACCAAATTATACAAGTCTCGACCGATAATCGAATTGAATTATATGATTAACTGATAATTTGATTAATTCAGTTATCAGTTAAATATTCAATTAATTGAAATTAACTGAACAAAATGAATATATTTTTTAAAAAATATATATTTATATATAAAAAAATATTTTTTATTTAATGAATTTATTTTTTGATTAATTCGGTTAACCGAATTATGAATTAACCGAACTTAGAAATTTCTCTTGCACTAATCGAACCGAATTAGCTAAATATTTTTCACTTTTTGACCGAATTAACCGATTCACCAAACTGAATTAATTTGGTTATGCTATATTAATTCAGTGAATCGATTTTTACCGAACAATGCTGCATGATCATGTGGTGAACACTATTTCTTGAGGAAAAAGCACTTGAGGATTATACTCCGTGGTGGTATATACGAGCGATAGAGGAGCAGGTCGGTATATGAGTGTTTTAGTTAATTTACTAGTATATATATAACATGTGTTTGTCGAATATCCTTAAATTTTATTTAATTTTTTTTATTGTGTTAACTATAATATTCAGAATTCTCAAAATATCTCTCAAAGCACATATCTTGGTTTTAAAGAGTGGCATTTTGCCTTGTGAATGAAAAACATTATGGATGAAAATCTTGAATGTAAACTATTACTTGAAATTAAAGTTTGCAAAACATATCAAGTTGCAGATGAAAATCTTTACTTGTAAGACGAACAGATCTTTTTAAGGCACCGTCACTCGAGAAGGGCACTTGTGGTTTTTCTAGTCTATGTTGATGGTTTGATCTTGACTGGGACCTCTATACCTTCATGGCTGATGTTAAAGAGTTTTCATTCATGCCAAATTCAAGATCAAAGATTTTGGTTAGATTAAGTATTTCTTGGGGGGCTTGAGGCGGCTAGGTCTCATGATGGCATGCATGTTCATAAGCTATCATCCTGAGTATGCTCTTTACATACTGATTCCTGCAAACCCTCTGGTAGGTCCGGGTCCGGGTCTGACCCGGCCCATTTACAGGCTGAAGGGTCCGTGTTTGACCCGGAAAATTGGTAGTTCGCGCCAATTTTCCGTCACGGATCCAAGTCCAATCCAATGCATCGCTGATTTTTATGACTTGCTGACGTGGCGACGAATCAGGCTAAGGTACAACTCACCAGAGCAAGTGGATGTTTCATGTGGGCTTTTGGGCCTCTTGAAAATCGGGCTGCCCCAACGAACTTTAAACCCGGCCCATCATAATGATTTTAAAATTTTTCCATTTAATTACCAAGCAGCCAAACAATTTTGCCACATTGCCTATAAATTCATCAACCACTCATCAAAATTGTGTAAAATATTTTATTTTAAATAATTATTTATATTTATGGAAACATGGGGTATTTGAAACATTCTAGAACACTATAAACATTGAAATTTTGAAATCCAAAATTTTTAAAAACACTAAAAATTCTAAAATTCATAAACCAAGAACTTCTAAAAATTATCTAAAACACTATCATTTTAACCACTAGAATATGTAATTTATATATTCTCACAACAGTGTATATCCATCAAAACCGGAATAATAAGTACAACTAAATTATAGAACAGAGTACATCAAATTCAATATTTATGATACAAAAGTGATTTGCAATATGTTCCTTAATTTGATTTAAGAGTACAGAAGAAATAGAAGGAAATGATGTAAAGAGTTGTAACCATTAGTTTTGTTTGGAATAAGAAAAAAATAAAAAAAAAGGGTCATGAACTATATCACCATTTTTATTTTTTTATGGTTAGAATTACAAGAATTCTCGAAAGTGTTAAAAAAATTTACACTCATTTTCTAAAATACAATTTATAATTGCATCACTAAATAAATATTATTATAAAAATCAAATATGTGGGTAAAAATTATTTTGTTTTTTTATCAAACTAAATGATATGGTTTGATTCACAAAAACAACCCAATTAATCCGAAATTTTTCAACACTTCATTTTCGACAGTTCAAGTGTAGTTCGAACCGTAATTAAGGAAGCGGTGACAGAAATAATTTCAGCCAGAATTTCAAGTGAACGGAAATTTTCCGATATAATTTCGACTACTTGCGGCTATATTTTAAAAAAAACAATTTGAAAGTCCCGCAAACTGACCGAACACGACACACAATCCCAAGCAACGAATCGAAAACTTTCGGCCATTTTCATCCATTTTAATAAGTAAATGTCTCAAACATAACAGAACAAAAAAAACCCTAAATTTAGTATTGATACAATTATTCTTCATTTCTTTTTTTTCTTATTTCTTTTTCTATTCGTTATTCTAAAACTTATATATTTTATATCCACCATTTGTGTAGCTGTAGCTGTGGTCTGCTGATCAGCGAAACATATCCCTTGTCTGAACACAAGATTATTTGGATATACTGGTATGACTTAGTCTGGAACAAACTTAACCATCCCAAGCATTCCTTTTTGCTATGGCTAGCTGGTCAAAAGAGACTCTCAACAAAGTCCAGACTTCTCCATTTAGGCCTTATGAATGATGATATCTGCCCTCTCTGCAACTCCTTACCTGAATCGGCTGATCACATCTTTTTTGAATGCCCAGTGTTCAAAAATCTCTTACCAGAAGCTCTGTCCTTATGCAAGTTTCCAGCGTCTGTTAGACTAACTTCATGGGAAGCTCTTTTTCAGTGGAGCACCTCTTACAAGTTTGATTCCCCAGAATTAAAACTGATTAGTAACTGCTACATAGCAGCATGGGCCTATAATGTCTGGAAATCCAGAAACAGGAAGATCTTCAAGTCTATTCCTCCTTGCAGAACAAATATCATCAAATCCATCCAGTGGGACGCTGCTTTGAAGATCTGCAATATTACAAAAATCAGTTCCACTAGTTTTAATGCTTCTTGGTCCAGGGATATTAACCTAGATCATCTTCTAGCATAGTGCTTTTTCCGTGTATCCTCTATTCTTTTAACTGTCTGCTCTAAACCCCTTCATCATGTATATTGTTTTTTTCAATATAGCACCCCTTTTGCAAAAAAAAAAAAAAGATTATTTGGATATAGATGTCTCTCTAAACATGCCATGTTACATTTGATAGAGGTTTCGGCTCCTTTTCGCTTGTCGTCGTCTCAGTGTCTGCTTTATGAAAAATTACAGCAAAACGACGAGCAGAAGGCGTCCGCTTTCTTCTGCAACTTGTGAAAGAGGCCAATCTCGAACTGGGACTACGTACTTCGATTCAATTGTGATTATGGGGGCAGAAAAGAGAGTTCAGTTTTGTCAGCAAATGCTCTAGTTAAAACATCATATATGCAACAGTAATCTAGTGATCAATCCACTGCTCCCATTTGGGATCTCAATTCTCAATTCGCCTCATGTGTCTTGTCCTTTAGGGAGGAGGAAGAAAAAAGAACTGGGTGTCATAGGAACGACTGATATTGTGCACAAGCTTTCCTCTCCATAATTGCATGGCCACCAAGTTGGTGGCAATAATAATGCCTAGCTGCCACACATATCACAAATAAAAGGAGCAGACACACTCTGTTTGCCAGCATGCTATTGCTTCACAGCCATGGGAATCTTTTTCCATTACTTGATTCCTGCCGTACGTTGTCGTTACCTAGGCCCTGGTGGGTGCATCATTCATGTTGGGAAAAGCAGGAAGAAGCGAGTTATCGGTTTTGTCTAACAATCTCACGTCTCATGTTAACATGAATATCATGTTGAAAATAACGTACGTGAACTGACTCGTAACGAATTTGTCAATCTCCACTAGGAACATCATATTTGAAGATATGTTTTACTAGTAACTACGTAAGTGTTTTTTTTATGAGACTGTAGGCGTGTAATTGTGGGATTGACATGGAGCATCATGGATGGGAGATTCCCCTTTTTTGAAGAAATCCCTTCCTCTCCTTTCCGCCATGTTATTGGCTGCCAAATGAAGCATAATGGAGCTCCACAGTGTCGGCTTTTGCCAATGAGGAATCACAAAGTAAAGTTATGCAGTACACATTGGAGTCCTTTGAGCATATTTTGATTTAAAAGTCTCGCAAAATTGAAGCTTTATAATGATTTTAATATATAGTCACACTCAACTGAATTTTAATATGAATCCAATATTTCTAATCAGAACGGACTTAACTCTTACGGCAAGCACGCGGTATATATTTGAACTCTCTCATATATGAATAATTAGATTTGAATGTGGATCCAATATTTAAGTATCGTGTCCTATTTAAATTTAGAAGAAAAGTAATAAAAAAATGAGTTTCTGAATTTTTTGTGGATATATTTTGAGGGGTACTGAGAGATTAGAATCCTACTTCTATTTCACTTCCTTGAAAGGATTTGGAGAGGGTTATATATAAAACATGATTTTACTCTTTTATTATTCAACAAATAAAATTAAACTTTTCATGTATAAAAGTATTTTCTTTACCATTAACCTAACTACCTCATAAACTCTCTAATGTCGTTTTCAATTCTACACTCAAATCCTTTCTTTTTTCCGGCAATAGTAATGGTGTGTTTGGTTTGGGGAAATCGGGTAGGAAGGAAATTTTTTTAAAAAAAAATGAATTTTCTCATGAAATTCATCATATTTTTCTTTATTTGGTTAGAGGCGAAAAATAATAAGAAAATACTAAAACATTCTTTATTTTAAGCAAATTTTACTTCCACTTTTTCTACAAACTTTTCTTCTCATTTTCTCACAAATTTTCCTTCGCACCAAATATTTTCTAAACCAAACACAGCCTAAAGGCTTGTCCTAAAGCAAGTGACATTTCTTTACTGGTATGGCGCATACAGGTAGGTAGTGCCAAAGGTGTCATCAAGTTTGGCTATAGAACGGCCTCATTTGGTGCGCGCGAGCTGATTCATAGCCGTGACATGTTCTTCGATCTTCGAGGGTACGTAGTCTAACCGGTAAATATGCCATTAATACAGATGGAGATGCTTGTAACCTATCGCTATTCCAGTGCTCCTCAGAGGAGCTTTTCGTCTAGGGTCTGACATTTTTTTCATCCGCGAATGCGTTGTCTGGCCGATTGGACCTCAAACATGGGATTATGAGATCCGACATGGATTCCATAGCCATACAAACTCTCGTATGGAGCTGGCGGTAAATTTGGCTCAAAACCCATAACTGATAAGTTCCCATGTTGGTTCCAGTCGAGTGCCACATTTTGTTCTTTCTCACGGGGTGGGAGCACGACAAACTGATCAAAAGCTGCGAGTCCGGAATCATGTGACGGGGGAGCATTCGAGAGATTTGTGGTAGTGATGTCGTGGATGCTCGGTCTTCTCTTATCCTTCAGCCCCGAGTTCAGCCTCAGGAAGTATTTCTGCGCGTGGCTCGCCACCTGCGTGGGCGTCTTGGAAGCTACAAAGTTGCGCGAAATGCTCCTCCAATCTCCCTTGCCGTGCTTCAGAAGACCCATCAGAAATCGCCTACATCCCAATTCAACCATAAATCTAGACCAGCCAAAATTCAAACGGAACATGTGACAAAGAAGTGCAAGCTCACCTGTGCTCATCTTCAGTCCACGGAAGGCCTTTCTTCTTCTCGCGATCAGCCGACCTGGCCCTTGACTTCTTCCGGAGCACGTCGAAATCCCGGTCATCGCCCAACTCTAAGGTGAAAGAGGATGTGAGATAGCCCGGAGTTGGAACTAAGCCAGCTTCTATATTGATCACATCATCCTCCAGCTCCTTATACTGGCTTATGACATCTTTAACCGACTTCCCCGGGATCATTTGGGCTACTTTTTCCCATCTGTCAGGCGTGTTCTTGTCGTAAATCGCCAGCGCGCTCTCGAACAGCTTGTTCTCCTCTCTAGTCCAGTAGGAGCTGTGGCTCTTTTGGGGCAACCAGTTGGAGTTTTGGAGCTGGAAAGTTTGGTACATGATGATCACGGATTACAAGAGCTTCAGAGAACACACACAAACTACTATGGCAGAATTCAAGCTGAAAAGGCGGCCCGTAGATGTCTGAGGATCAACAAGTCTGATCCCATTCATTCACTAGAAGACTCTGAATTATCAGACACCAGATTAACACACTTGACTCGTCGAAATGAAACTAAAATTCCACAAGCACCCAGAAGTCAAGAAGCTGGTGCAAACCCAAAGGTGTAAACTTTTCTCCGAATCCGCGCAACCCAGATGCGGAAAAAGCTAGCAATACTCCAAACCGCAACACCCAGATGAAATCAATGCCCAGCACAGCTGCTGCTAGACTTGAAGAAGTATATATATAGCTCTTTACTGGAAGAAAGGTGACAAGCTGAAGAAACAGGAGACGCGAGAGAAGCTAGCCATCATCAACACTGGAGATCAGGCTGGTGGCTTTGTGTGGGGGGAATCGGGGATGAATCCACAGAGGAGGAGGAGGAGCAGAACGGGAGAGAGAGAGAGAGAGAGTGAAAAGTGGGAGATGGAAGGTGGAAAGATATGATTGGAGGATCAACCTCAATGCTGAGGAGAGAAATGTTTGGTGTGTGTATGAAAAAATGTGTATCTACAGTATCTTCTATATAGGTCTGAGTGCTTATTCAGTAACGTACACTCACGCTGCAAAAAGGGTATGAAATATAGAAGGGCGTGTGTTGTCTTTGACTTGCTTATGGTCAATCTCTACATATATTTAGGCTGTGTGTTTGAAAACAATGAGAGATCATTTCTCAATTATATTCTGACCAGTGTTCTAAACGACGCTAGGCGCCCTAGGCGGTTGGCTTGGGGTCTAGGGACTAATCGGCTAGGCGGGGATTAGGCGGAAGGATTAATCGGATGATTAGGCGGAGTTATATATATTAATAATATATTTAATAATTAATTATAAAATTATACTTATAAAATTTTATTTTATTTTAAAAATAAAATATATAAAATAATTAGGCGCTAGGCGGCTAGGCGGGGCGTTTTTGAACCGCCCAGAGATCTAGGCGGCCGCCTTTTAGAACAATGATTCTGACCCATCTCAATTATCCAAACATATGTGATCGGAAAAAATTGATAAATTAATTGATTTAATTCATTAAATATAATTGATATTATTAAAATTATTGAGTATTATAATTGATGTCGTTTGTTTCTATAATAATATTAATACACAAGAAAAGGTACCCGTCGACCCGACGGGTTCGGTTCAGTTCGAGAAAAATTAAAAATCAAATCAAATTATTAATTATCGGTTTTTTAAAATTTGAAACCGTAACCAAACTATTAACATTTCAAACCGGACCGAACCGATCCGGTTCAAACCGAATAATTTTTTAACATTTCCAATCGAACCGACCGGTTTTAAACCAATATTTCAAACCGGACCGAACCGACTCGTTTCAAACCGAACAATTTTTTAATATTTCAAACAAACCAAACCGACCGATTTCAAACCGAACCGAACCGACCGGGAGCGTCGCGACGCTCCCATCCTATTCTGTTATATATATAGATAAGTGCAATTATAATTTTTGTTTTAGAAATTTAGTTTATATTTTTTATACTTTTTGACTATTCGAATAATTCAAATTGTATTTGAGAAAATGTCGAACTTGCTACTTTTTTTCTCTTATAATTATAATAATCCGATCCGGAGCTGTTTGATCAAAACTACATAGTTTTAGTTGGCAGCTATCAATCATCATTTGATATGGGTATAATTAAAATTGATTAGAATTACTGAAATGAAAATCACTTTATCTTCTCCCAAATCCACCGTAATTTGCAACAAAAATATCTTATTTTGTTTGACTATATAATTCGTAACTATGCATTGTGCGCGTACTGCTTTTCTTTTGTGGCAGTGTATTTGCTTTTAGCTCCAACATGAATACGACAACCTCCGTGCATCAGACTTGCATTTTTATTTTGTTTATTTTTCGCAATGGTCAGGGTCGCACATCCCTTCAATCTTGATTGTAATATTCAAACTCAATGTAGAATAATTCACGCGCACCTTCAGTTTTTAAGCGTAAATGCGATACTAACAATATTTAAACCCACAATCTTCAAATTATTAGACAGTATTTAAGACCACTAGATCAACCCATAATTGGTATCAGATTTGCTTCACCGTACGCCTCGCACAAATCTGCATTATTGAAGTCACTGCGTGCAACATGGATTGACCAGCCCGCATGCCAATTATGACAAAATGAAGTAAATTCAAGTTTATTAAATGATTATTTGCACTCAACAATATAATACTCGAATTATTTTTGTACATTTTATCATATTACGTAAAACTATTAGAGATAAATATTTAGTTTTCAAAGTGCGCACTTCACACATATAATAAATATGTATAATATGAAAATACTTATCAAGTGAACACACGTGATCTAATAAATTATCTCAAAATGTCTCAATCTATTGTCATTTAACAAGTTCTCTTAGGCTCTGTTCCTAGGTTTGGAGGGAAGGGAAAAGAAAAGAGAGGAAATGAAAGGAAAGGAAAAAAGAGGAAAGGAAAGGAGTGGAATAGGTGCTCTAGGAGTATTTTGAGGGGATTGAGGAAAAATATAACATAATTACTAAATTACCCTTATGTTTAGATAAATTAAGAGACACATAAGGGTAAAATCATCATTTTTTACATTTTATTTATACATCCCCTCCCTTCCCCTCCAATTTGGGATGAAAGGAAATGAGGTTCCTATCTCTCCCTTCCCCCTCCAAATCCCTCCTTAAAAAATTAAAAAGCACTTTTTTTTTCTTCTCTTCCCTCTCTTTCATTTTCTCTCCTAAAATCAGCTCAAAAACACTATCTTAATAAGACATATTGAAATTTCTAAGAATGTTATATGCTCCAAGTCAATGATAAATATTAATAAATAGATCATAAAAAGATTTTTCTTTAATTTTTCTCTCATTCCCTTATTCAATTCCTATCCAACTCTATTTTTGATTTGTTTTTAATTATTGTACTCATGATAGATCTCAGTTCACAATTATATATTTGGTAAGAAACCTAATACAAGCGTGGTTTGTTCACTATATTAATCGAGTTGCATTATAGTTTTTTTGATAAAAAAAAGCCACTTTGATTTTAATGCAGAAATAATTTTTTTTTAAATTTTAGTAATTCACAGTTGGATACGATAGCATGTACCAATTCAGTTCGGATTTAAATCTCTTCTTTTTTTTATTTGTCATCTAATTAACATTTAATAATTCTATGCACATTTAAAATTATCACATAATTTATAAATTAAAAATTAATTATTGTATTATCATAATTCATAAAAAATATATTATGAAAAGCAGTATAATGATAAAAAAAATCATCCAAATAAGTAAACTGAAACACTTCACGATTATTTAAAATAATTTTTCGATTGTTTTTATTAAAAATCATCGGCATGTATTTGTACGCTAAAACAATTTCTTAGGGTTTATGTCGGACGTCGAGAGGCCGGACTGAGAAGAAAAAGGACCGTTAGGAACCTCTCCCTCTCTCATCCATGGAGTTCGGCGCTTCCTCTGCGCTTCTGAACACCAACAATCCACTGTGCGTAGGTCGCTCCGCCAAGCTTCCTGCTCTCAGAGACCCTGCGGCCTCACGTGCTTCGTCGAATAC